>JAXQQM020092915.1:0-100604 GCA_034641835.2 Pinus albicaulis
TAAAACCATGTGAAATGATAAAACACGATCATGTACCGAAAGTAGACATGATGGAGAAAATAGTGTTTTCACATACCTATTACCTTGTCTCAAATGAAAAAAATAGTGTTGGCACATACCTGTTACCTATTTCCTTTTCCCAAAATGTTGTTTTTTCCCAGAGTCTTATGATAAAAATCAAATTTTACTGAAGAGGTGCAATTTCAAAAAGATAACCACAAGATTCCTGCACCTATTAAAACAATCTCGTACCTAGGTCATGCATCACATATTTAGAGGCAACTAAAATCAATACACATTGTCGGCAACCAACACCTTGTGAGTATTCATCATTAAGCATTTCATCACTTCAAATACCATAGGAATTAAAGTGAGTTATGATACCAATCAGCAACCTCTTTATCGGGCACTCTAAATTCTGCTGTTATCCGAATTCAAAAATAGACTTCCTCTTAAGCTAGTACAAAGGATTACCTTCACTAAGGGTACCACATCATTCAAATATTCTTGATTTTTGAAAGATAGAACTCAAATCATCATCTTCAAATCATCTTAAAACCATTTTCCATGAAAAATGATGAGCCTTAGGGAAAGAGAAGGATAACCAAGCAAATCATAGTATGCAGTTAACTTTAATACCACAGACATGGCCTTGCTGCCCGCAGGTGTCCATAACCTTGACAGGTATGTCTTTTGACCTAGCGAAATGTTAGTATCCCACTTACTACATATAGATTCAGAGTTTGCTTATTTGACTTTTTAGATGAAGGCCACTGTCTTGGCTTGGTAATCAGTTTATGGCAGTGCCACTCACAAGAAGTAACATGGATGAATAGGCCAGCTAGTGATGAGACCTCCTGTCTTCCAGATTTTTTTCTGGAAGCCATTACTCTGGCTTGCTGACTAGAAGCGGTAATTTCATGCATGTTAGGTCTCATGATCGTGGTATATCGGCTCATCACGAGACCTCCTATCCTTCCCTAATATTTGCAAGCTCTAATTACGATTAACCTTAATGGTTACTTAATAAGTGGGGAGACATATCTACTCCTTAAGAGTACAGGATGGCGTGAAAAGTTTTTAATGACTAATCATTACTAGCTAATTCCTCTACCCTAAAGACTTGTTAAAGATATCCCACACAATGACCAAAAGATTCTTTAAGTTAAGAATGCTAGTGTTCTTATAAATAGCTCATTATGATCTTTACAAGAATGGTCCACCATAGGGGGTTTCCAATAGTACCTTCTAAGAGAAACTGAAAATATATATCCAAGACGACAACTCATTAGAGCGATTAATCATGGTTACTTTTTGCAAAATCATGAGGCATTAGAGCAAATTGTACTCAATAATATTTGTCACAAGTGTGTGTGTTAACAACTAATGTGGATCAAAAGTAGTTTTAACAGAAATTATTTAAAATTCAAAACCCTAATAGCATTGTAACAGCTTTATTCATTTATTCTCCTACCCTACTTTACCCTAAGAGGTGAAAGAATGCCTTTTAAGTATAGGAGTACTTCCAATGAAGCCATGTGCAGATCGGGTGCAAATATATATTCATGCTCAGATTAAACATATTAACTTGGAAGCGTGCATGAGCTTGAAAAACCAACGAATGTAAATGATATGACAACAAGAGTTTTAGAAGAGGAGAATGTTGCCTTGCTT
Organism: Pinus albicaulis; assembly: GCA_034641835.2. Taxonomy (NCBI): domain Eukaryota; kingdom Viridiplantae; phylum Streptophyta; class Pinopsida; order Pinales; family Pinaceae; genus Pinus; species Pinus albicaulis. The sequence continues at coordinate 1,675 of JAXQQM020092915.1, forward strand.
GAGTCATTGTTTGGAACCAATGTTCGATGTAATCATGGTAGCCTTGGTCCATTTCTTGATTTGGCCCATGCTACACATCCTTTTCTTCCATGTCATGCAGGTTATCCTCGTTAGGACGAGTAGTCTCTTGATCAAATTCTGGATCTGCTGATAGACATGTCAAAAACTCCTCGATCTCAGGTTCCAATGGATATTCTCCGTTGATAATAGTGTTAGTCATCAGTATTTTTCACTTTTTAGTGATGACTAGATCCATAGCTGAGTTTTCTAGAAGCTGATCTCCATATGTCAATTTGTCATCTAGAAAACCCTCATAAAACGTTTTTCGCCCTCCTATTTTTTAAGTCTGCCCATGTCAAAGTCAAAACTCATTATCACTATCCTATCTAAGCTTCAGCCCTACTGGTCTGCCCATCAGCACTAAAAAAGAAAATCCAAGTATGTTTCAAAAGCCTCCCCTAAGTTAGGAAGTGGCGCTTTAAGGCATTTTACCCTTGGCAATCATCAAAAGGAAAAAAACCTCCATCTAATACAGACCAATCATGACAGACTTCCCACTCTGCAAATTAAATTGATAACAGCCCTAAGTTGCGCCACTTACACACCCCTAAGTCTCAGCACTGCATAAACCAAAGTCTCAAGCTGATTATTAGGTGTTTTTACAGTGTTTTATGGATTTTGCAAAGACAGGAAACATGTCATCATCTCAGGAGAAGGTTCCTAAATCTACATTTAGAAGAACAGCTGCTTCTCAATGTAAACATGAGCCCGAGATATATCTGCAAGACAGAGAGTTACTCATCAAGACCTTGCAGCTTCCTTTCAACATGAAATCACAATAAAGGAAAGACACCACTGTCAAACAGACTGGTAATTTGTCATGGCCAAGAACCTCCTTCATCTACAAGCAGAGGGTTAAGGCGCCTCCTTCATCTACAAGCAGAGGGCGCTGGCCAATATTGACTTTAAGGATTGCAAAAGCACAGGCTTGCTTTTTACTAGACATTAAAACAGTGACTCTAGGTTTTTGAGTATAAATGATAATTATAACAGTGCTAAGATCTGAAATGTGCAAGACAAGAGAAGACAGAGTGTGTGGTTTTGTAAAGAGAATCAGTTGAGGTTTCAGTCATCATCAGGGCGCATCAAAAAGGACTCCTTAATCAAAGCTATCATAACAAATATCTCTGCAGGGGTGTTAATATGAATATTTTTTAATCAGTCTTAAACAGGAAAATACTTCAGTGAAAAGACCCCTGTGTGTTCTTTTGTTCCTGTTTGAAGTGTGAAGTACAATCCATGGTTTCTGGATGAACATGAAGAAGAGGTAGGAAAGTAGTACATGCAAGTTACACTCCACCACAAAGACAGGTATTTTCTCTTCAGATACAACAGTTGGTGTTTTTAGAACTCCATCAGAAGAAAGTGACCAAAAGGAGCCTCGGTGTCTGTGAGCAGAAGAAAGGATGTTTGTTTTTCAAAAAGTGCTAATTTCCCTACTCACAGAGATTATCTTTCAAATAACTTATCATAAGTTGACCAAGACAAATGGTGACATTTCATTTACCCCTCAACAAAGAGCAGTGCAATGAGACAGTGAAAACCTCCTTCACAGGAAAAAAAAGGGCAGCTATCCTTGTTTCACTTTCTAACTCTAATGTATCATCTTCTGTTTTGCTTTCTACCCATAGTCAAAGAAGAAAAATCAAAGACACCTAACATTTGCATCTACAGTCAAGCTACACCTGTCACCGAATTAGATTTACATTGCAGACACGATTATAGTATAATACCCAGAGCAAAAATGCATTTGATCTAATTTGTCTCTTGCAAACAGGTATACAAGCTCATCAAGTACAAAAAGAGCTTTGGCACAGTGTTTCAAGTTCTGGAAATCATCAAAGGCAAAATCTAAATGCCACTGCTCTAAAAAGAGACATTTCCTCCTCCAAGTAAGAATAGTCAAAGTTTCAAAGGACATCTTATCCACAAGTTATGATCTGAGTTTTGAAAACTTTGAAAAGCATGGAAAGAAAATCAGCTGGCAAGGGAAATTTGAGTTTTATCACCAAGAGACATCACCATTGGAACTATTGTTCATCATAGGCAAAGGAGGTGTTTTGATAGACTGTCAGTGTTTTAGAAAGTTCAAGGCAAAATAGATTTTCATTATTCAATGAACAGAGATATTATATAATATGTTTTGAGCAGAGGAATGTAGTGAAAAGGTGCCCTTCTTAAATAAAATACCATGGAAAACTATGAAAAACTGCAGCAAGTTTGACACCTATAGTGGAAGAAAAGACTGATGAAACACCTACAGGCAGAGAATGTCAAACCCAGTTAAAAATATAGGCCACTTTCTTTCAAATGACAGAGGTAGCTATGCCCTTAAAGAATTAGAAATATAAAAGGGGTGCTGAAGTGGCAGTTAAGTTTTTCTTCAACAGAAAGGGCACTCCAAACAAGTTTACAAATATGCAAAAAGATCATTACATGCTTTCAGATACTGGAACCTAGCGAAAGCAGATACTCAGAGAAGCCCAAGGAACTGTGGCATATTTTTCGAGGTTTTATTAAAGGCAAAATCTACACACCAATGTTACAAAGGGCAGATTTCTCCCTTTGGTAAGAAGCAGTCAAAACTTTGAAGGAAAAGTTCTTAAAGGAGAGGTTACATCATCAAGGGAAAACAGGTTTAGAAAGGGGTAATCATTGCCTTCATATTTCTGTTTGAAACCAAAGAAGTTTGAAATTACAAATTTTAAAAAGGGGGACCCTTTTCTCTGGATTAGAAATAGTCAAAAGATTTAAATTTCTCATAAGGTTTAAAAAAGGTCTCGCCTATGAAACAAGTAGTTTTTGCCTTCGTGCACATGTCCAAATGAAAGATATCCGTTGTGTATTCAATAGGAGGTTTTAAACTTCGGTTTAAAAACAAATGCTTTTCAAAAGAAACGTTGAATAAACCCTCTCCAAATCCAATGTAAAAAGGCCGTTGAAGTGTTTCTTTCTAAAGGGTCCATAACCGTGGCTCATTCATATTTTCAAAACTCCAAATCAAAAGCAAGCCCCTTTACTGTCCTCAAGACCAAACAAGGAAGATTGGAGCGATTTCGGAGAAGTTTGTCACAGTTTTTAACTGCGCAGCGTGCCTGGAGTATTGCGCGATGCGCTCAGAAGTAGATTTGCATTGGCGTTCAACTTCCGTGCGACACGCCTATACGTGTGCGCGACGCGCCTGTACATGGCGCCCGGCTGACCCGACAGACCACCCGGTTGGCTAGTTGCGCAGCGTTTTTTCATATAAACGTGTCGTGCACATTTCTGACGATCAACGCCTTCTAAACACCTCCAAAGGCTGGTCCAAAGTACTCAAGAAGGTCTGTCATCAAGTTTTGAAGGTAATCTATGTACCCCCCTGCTATTTGCAAAATGTCAAGTGGTGAAAAAGAGTGGAAAATCACTATATGAATCGCAGTCTTAAGTTTTGTAGGTTTGTTTGAAAAATGAGTTTCTGCTATGGTCATGCTAGTTGAATGGTGAAATAGCCCGAATGGTAGCTCCCTCTCAAGTATTTCGAAAATTATAAGCTGCCCTCCAAACAGTTGTTAAACTGTACAAACAGTGCCCAGAAAGAGAAAAACAGAGTTGTTAAAGGGCTAAAACAGTGGGTTATTTTTCTTCAAAAGCAGTGGTCATGATTTGAGTATTTTTACCTTTCAACAAAGTCTCCTCTATATGTTTGAAAGATAAAACGGTGTTGTCAACTTTCAATCCATAAAACACAGCTTCTATATGTAAAACTGACATGACCTATAAAAGGGATTTATCCAAGACTGTGCAAAGAAGATAGTGGAAGGAGGGGGTTGTTGTGCTTGTTTAAGGTGTTATTAAAATGAAATTAAGGGAGTGTGGAGCATAAAGAACGGTTTTTGTTGAAAAAGAGTTGGTGGTTGACCACATACTAGAAAACTCTGCCACCAGATCCTAAGACACAATAGCCTCTAACTGTGAGAGATACTTGTTGTTGTTTGACTGAGTATTGATTGCTAAAACCACTAGTAGAGAAAAACACCAAAGAGAGCAGTGTTTTGTTCAAAGGAATTTTGTTGGTAATATGACTGTTGCAAGACCTTGACTGCCACCTTAAAGAAACCTCTCAAATTTTGTCACCTTGTTCCATAACAGTGAGATTGATTGTATGCCCACACTGGAGGTTGACTATGTATGTGGTGTGATTTTGTTTTATGGAGTGACATACCAATAGAGAATAGTGAAGTGTAATAAGAGAAAAGGGTTTTGTCAAAGAACAGTTTATTGGTTGAAAGCTACAGGGCAAAGTTGCTCCTACTTCTCACAGAAAAGACAGTTTTCACTGTGTATGTTGCTTGACTGTCTTTTGTTCTTAGAGCTTATTTGATAAGTGGATGTTCATATAGAGTAAAGGTTTTTTCTACAAAGGCAAGGGTTACATTGATAAGGGGCCTTGATTATTTTGAAAAGAGAAAACTCCTACAGCCTCTGCTTAAAACTTTTGGAGCTTTTTAAACTCTGTTAGCTTTGTTCCAGGACTGTGACATTGACTGTCTCATTACACTAAGGGTTGATTGCATAAGACATAAGTTTGTTGAGTGATTGGCACACTAGGAAGGGCAGGTTTGTAATGATTGGAAAGTCCACTATTGATCCTAGGTACCAAAATGTGTTGTTGACCTCCAAACTTCACAAGAGCAAGGTGATTTCTTAACACTTTACACAGAAATTTCACCTAACAGTTTGTCTCCTTTCCACTGTGTGGTATCCTATTGAAAATTCTATTGGCAGAGGTACTTTCAAGGTGGAAGGCCACTTTTTAAGGGAGCAGGGGTTCTTTATATTGTGAGGGAACAGTGTCCAGTCATCCAAAGACATTTTTCACTATCTAAACAGTGAATTGACACAGTTTGGCTCCAAGAAGGTAGTTTATAGACAGTGAGGCTGTTTGTTTCTTCAAAAGCACATTTAGGTCAAAATGCCTCCAAGGCAAGACAGCAGAAGTGGTTTGCATAAAAGATATGAGCCAATCTCTACAGAGGAGGTTAATGCTCATCCATCCATCCTCTTCAACTTCCATGAAGTAGGTTGTCTAGATTTCTGCCAGAAGATACAAGAGGTCAAAAGTTTTTCACCATTGAAACACCTATGCACCCTGAGGTTCCAGAACAAGCATTTCCAGGTAGCGGATCTTGATTTCAAGTTTTCTCCAAGATCAGTTTCCAAAGCCACCTAGATTCCATATCATGGCGAGAAATGGTTCAAACAGACCCATCTTGACTTGGAAGATTACAAACCTTTCATCAAGCCTGAGCATAGAGATACTTTCACTGCTATTTTTCCTTTTTCTTATCTTCTTGACAGCTATGCTCCTCTTATGAAAGTCATAATGAAGTATTTTACTTGTGAAGGGAGGTTTGCTCGAGTTTATGCCTACCATGTCTGACTATTGATGCATTTCACTAGAACCAGGGAGCTAAATCTCCCTTAATTTTTATACAAGAGCATCGAGAAGATGGCATCCACAGTCCAGAAGAAGACTCCATCTCTGCAAATACCTTCCCTTTTCCATCATTCTCTGATCAAAATTATCATCCTACACCAGCTAGAGAAGAAAGAGGTTCCATGGGATGTATTCATCAGTCACCCAGATTTCTCTACTGTTCCTCCTATCCATATATCTCCCACTCAGCCTATTCATCGCCCTATACCTTTGTCCAGCAGGCCTACTCCTAGAAGGCTCAAAATGACTACAGAACAGCCAGGATAGCAGGAATAAGGAAAGGGAAGTAGACAGCAAGAAGAGAAAGGTCATGAGCAAGAGGAAAGGGATGAAGAGTAGCAAACAGAAGATGAGGAACAGCAGCAGGACAGTGGTGAAGTTCAGCAGCGAACAGAAGATGATGAACAGCAGGTACAAGAGGAAGAGCAGCAGCTTGATATTGGAGGACAGGAACAGCAGCTTGGGTAGGAAATTGAGAAACTGCTTAAGCCACAAAATGAGCAGGAAATCCAAGCACAGCAGCAGCTTGATTTTGATGAAAAAGGGCAGCAGGTTGAAACACAAATTGAACAAGGCATTGAAGAAGAAAAGCAAATTGATGTTGGTGAACAGGGGCAACAAATTGAACAACAAGAAGAAGACACCCAGCAGCCTCAAGGAGAGCAGCAGTTTCAAGAAGATGTCAAGGGTAAAGCAGTTGTGTCCCCTCCTCCCAAAAGAACAAAGCTCAGCACAGCAAGGAAGAAAGGGCCTAAGGCTGCCACTCCAAAAGTGACAAAAGTTGTCCCTAGCAAAAGAAAATCGCCCAAGAGGTCACCCACTAGCATGCCAAGAAGGAAAAGTGCAAGATTTGCCTTCAAAGGGAAAAGCAAGGTTGGAGAAAGTGAAAAACATGGAGGTGCATTGGCTGTCATCCCAATCCAAAGTGATGACAGCGATAATGAAGCCCGCATTCTTGAAAACCTCCTAATCCATAGAGAGGGGAAAATTGAGGCATTAGAGAATGATCTTCAATGGGAAAGGAACTTAAACCATTTCTTGGAGATCCAAAATAAACAGATGAATGTTCACACAGCAGTTCATGAGGCACGAGCTATCAAATACAAGAATGAGGCAGCTAAGGCACAAATGAGGATAAAGGAGCTCATTGGTGATTTTGATGAGGAAGAAGAGGAAGAACAACCTAGGTGGAAGAGGCCTAGAACCATAGGGCTTAAAAGAGCCTTGGAAAAGCAGAAAGAAGAACAACAGGCCCATCTCCAAGCCTTTCCCCTCACTGCCCTGCTTGAGCAAGAAATTGAAGAAAACAAGGAGGCATGGCTAGAAAGAGCCAATAAACACTTGGAGATGAAACTTGAAAGAGAAAACAAAGATCTGGAGCTGCAAAGGAAGAGGACACATCACTTTCAAAAGTTGAATCAGTTTGCCCAGCGCAAGCTAAAGGCCGCCCAAGAGAAATTGAAGGAAGCAAAGGGGAAGCGCCCGGCACGGAAAGAGGAGAAAGTCATATCATCACTTGAAATTTTGGCCTCAGCCTCGGAGCATGTTGCTAGGGACCCTTGAGGGTCATGCGCACCAATTTTGGGCCCATTTTGACAACTTTTTGTTTTTTGGCATTTTTTGAGTTTTTGGTCAAAAACTCATAAATTCGCCATTTCATTTTGAGGATTTTTCAAGGGAGGAGGATGATACCATTTGATGCCATAATTTCATGATCATGTCCTCAGCGATTTTTAGAGCATTTGGAGATCATTCGCCCCCTCAAAACGGCGAAAAATGCTCACTTTTTGCACATTCTGCCTGGCATATCAGCAGTCTGCAATTTTCTGGCTTTTTACCCACAGGTACAGATTTGGAAGACTTCCAGGCATCAGATTGAGGTGATTTCAGTTGCGCCGGAAAGTAGACACTCAGAGCTTTCCAACGAGATATCATGATCTTCGTTTCGACATCAGGAAGGCTGCCAAATGTTTCCGGCAAGTCAGGGGACCTTTTTCTGATATAAATTTGAAGTATTTTTGTAATTTTTGAACCTCAAAAATCTGCTTTTTCCAAATGTGCGTTTAGCTATTTTTGCACTTGGAAAATGATGCAAAGTCAATATAATTTCCATTTTTAGCATTTTTTTAGATATTTTATGGGATATTTTGTGCCTTGGGCTTTGCAAAGCCTCAAGGACAAGTTTAGATATTTTGATTAGGCCAATGAGGATGGAAGTTGAACCATGAGGTTTTCCTCACTTTAGCCTATTTATTCCACAAGCTCTCATTGTAAACAAGGCTGAACTTGAGAGAAGAAGCAATATATTGGTCATATGAGCTTTGAAGAACATACTTGTGTTATGATTTTGGACTGCCTCTTGGATGCTTTTGATGAATGATGAAGGATTGTTGATGCATTCCATGACATGGTAGAATGGTATAGTGTTTCTTGCTTTGTTGTTGTCTTCTAGTTTTCATTCATGATACATGCTTCTTGCTTGCTATAGATCAGTAGAGATTAAGTTTGAGATATGCCCATGGAGGAACCTCAAAATTCCTGAATCTTCATAGCTTTTATGTTTTCTTCTTCCTTAGTCGCACTAAAGAATTCTTAACTTCTCTTTAGTAACTTAAGGATATTGTTGCTAGTTTTATTCATAAGTTCTATGCATGTGAGTAGGATGTATGGTGTGCCCTGCTTACCTATGACTGTCCATAGTTCTTTTCATGAAACTATCTCTTTGACTGATTAGATTATCATCTTTTTGAACCAAGGAGGCCTAGTCTCGATCTAGCCCTTTGCCTAAAACTATGAAAGCTTGTTTTTCAAAGTGCCCAATAACTTAAAGACTGTGTTTAGGCATTCCGGCATATTTTTTTGAGTTGTTAGTCCAGCTTATGTGTTTTCCCCAAAGTCTGATAGCCATTTTCCAAAGTTAGAGGGTCTTATACTTCTATGCATGGCTGGAATGTTTGTTTCGATGTGTTGATTAGTTTATAGTTACATGTTGCATGATTAAGGGTTTTCTTTACCATGTTTATGTTATCTATTAAACCAGTGATGCTTGAAACTCTTTTTTATTCACAAACTTGATGTCCATTTACTCTATTTTGCCCAAAGATCCTTTCTACCTTGAATCAAATCGGCCCTACAGCAGCCTTGCATCATCATCTCATAGCTTCCTTGACCTTTTTGACCCCATAGCCCAGTTGATCTAACTTCTTGTTACCCATTTTATATCTTTGATCAGTTTTATCCCTCACAAACTTAAAAACAAAAAACCAAAAACATACTTCATAACTAGCCTAATATTAGAACACCACAAGCAAACACACCGATATCTCTATATATAATAGAGAGAGCCCTCTCTGAGTCCAGGAAGGCTAGGTCCTTGGGCTCCAAAGCTTGGTTTGATGTTACATCGTCATTTGGCTCACCAATCGGCCAAATCACGGGACCCTAACATAATGGCGATCACGGTGGGACTCTGAGTATTAAACAAACTTAGATTCCCTATACATTCAGATACCTTTGAGAATTCTATCTCGTGGACTTATCCCACCGCTCACTAACATAATGGAGATCACGGTGGGACTCTGAGTGTTAAACAACTTAGTTTCCCTAATCTTTAGAGACTTTTAAGAATACTATCTGATTGACTTATCCCACTGCTCACTAACATAGTGACACTCACAGTATGACCTTCCGAGTTAGTGACAATCTAAGTACACCTTAGTAACTCCTGAAGTCTCAATCAAGCTTAGTAAACTTAGATATTGTCTGAAGAATAGAAAATAGCTCCTTCACCATCTTAGCAAAATGATGAGTCAGTTATAGAAAACTTTTCCAAACCTCGTAGGCACATAAAACTCAAAAAACCCCAAAAAGCTCCCTTAGATTGGTTTTTGTCAATATTGGTGGTGGACCATACACACATTTCTCGAAAACAACCAATTTCCACCTGGCGACTCCACTAACCTCTAGTAGGCCTTACTATTTTACCGAACTCTAGGTTAATATCCAATAGACCTATCCCATCGCTCACTAACATAGCGGGAGATGGTGGGACACTGAGTACATGATAGTCTAGCAAACTCTTATAGACTCTTTGGTCCTTTAGATACTTAAACAAGCAAGCAGCCCATAGACCCATTTAGAGTAAACTCTTTTTGTTCTCATCACCCTAGAAAAGTGTTGAAACAAGTATAGGATACTTTAACAAACCATAGGCTGCACATAAAACTTAGAAAATCCAAAACATTCCCAGATTAGTTACTGGTGGTGGACCATAGCTATCTTCACAAAAACAACCCAGTTCCACCTGGAAACTCCACTAGTCCATCTCTTTTATTTTTGACCATCCTTCACCTTAGTAGAACTTTAGAGAGACCACTCATCCAAAAAATTCACCAATACCATCCTCTCTAAACTCTAGATCCAAAATCTGGCTTCACGAAGAATCAATACCAGATCCCATCCAGACCCAAATCCCCCTATCATAGTAGATGACCCAGAGAAGATTCTATGCCAAGCTTCCGAAACTGACCATCTAGCTACTAGTAGATCCATCCGTAAAACAAGATCAGTACCTAAACATCTCACTATCCTACCAAATTCACCTTTTGAATTAGAGTCATCAAAAACTCTTCTCAGAAGAAAATCATATAGTAAGATAAACTTTGACGATCTTGAAATCCTAGACCAATCACACAGTCATAGTAGAGAAGCCTCACCTTCCACCCCCCCCGACTTTCAGCTTCTCCATCAATTTGGCTCCTACCATCCCAGATCTGCTCAAAACCAGATCACTAGTCCAAGTTCATCCGCCACACCTGTTCAAACCACCTCATCTCAGCCTACTAGTCCTCATCTTGTACATCATCCATTAGCTCTCGTCATGGCAACCTGGTACGCACCTTTGGTGTTGCCACCGCCTTTGGCTCCTCTCCCAAATAAATATCAAGACAAAATCCCACACTTTACTGGAGAAGACACCACTACACCTCAACAGCATATAAGTAGGATGACTGATGCTTATGAATACCTGTAGGTACAAGACGAGACCGTCAGAATGAGAATATTCGCCCAAAGTCTTGGTGGTGAACCCAAAACATGGTTCAAAATATTAACTCCAAACAGCATCCACAATATCCCAGAACTACATCAAGTCTTCAGAAATAGGTGGGAAATCCGAAGAAACCCTATTCAAATCCTGTCAGAATATAACAACCTAAAACGGGAAAATGGGGAAAGTGTTCAGGCTTACTCCACTAGGTTCAACAGTGTGTATAACTCCCTCCCACCTCATTTCAAACCCCCACTTGGTTTAGCCTTGGAAAAATTCCCCGAGGGTTTCGATCCGGACATGACATATCATCTGAGAGACAAGGATCCCCCTACCTTATAGGAAATGCAACAAATAGCCATAAAAGCAGATGCCAACTTAGCAGAAAAAAGGGCTAGGAATAGATCAGAAAGAAAGGTCACATATAAAGACGAGGTCTCCACTTCATCACCTTCCCTAGATCCTAGAATAGATGACTTATTCAAAACCATGGCCAAGATGTGGGAAAGGATAAATGAAAAGGCCCCTGTTAGGGACAACCAACCAAACCCTCCAAATAGAAACCGGAACCCAAACTTTAGGAGGGAACAGCCCCAAAACAGACCAAGGGAAAATGACCAACAAATTAGGCCACCATTCAATGAAAACTATGTGGAAGAGGATGACAGGGATACAGAACCCATTGATGAAAGTCATTTAAATCTCGTAGGGTCTGATAATGAAAGCGAGGTGTACCTCACAGTGGAAGAACAAGAGTTATGTTCTCCTAATTAGGATGAGACTAACTATGAAGATCTCGACAATCCTGCCATAGAATTTCAAAATGCCATAATAGAAGCTCACCGGCAGTATAACCTTAGAAGCAGTAAAAACCAAAACCATTCCAAAAAGAGTAGTCCTGACAGTACCAAAACCTCTGATAACATCCTAAATAAGACCATGGATAGTAACAAAATTGGGGCCAAAAATATTGATCAAAACAAAGGTAAGGCCATTCAGACAAGTACTAGCTCAAATACTCCTAGTACCTCTGCAGAAACCCCAGATTTGGCTGTATCAAACAAAGTCCCAAGCCAAAGTCAGCAAATTAAGAAAATAGAAAAAGTTATGTCTGAAAAAGCTGAAACCAATCTGCCTAAACTACATACTCGTTTTAGTTTCGAAGGGGAAATTTCCAAAATAAAAATTACCATAACCCTCACGGAGCTAATAACTGTGGATAGGTATAGATCTCAAATATTCAAAGTCCTCGACCTAGAGAGCAAGGCAGATACCTTGAATCTTACTGACGACAAACCCGAGCTCTTATTTGGCCCTAAGGTAGAGGGTGAATACCAAGAAGGATCTATTTCTCCTTTCTATGTAAGCTTAAACATACAAGACAAGATATTACATAATGCCATGTTAGATTCTGGTGCTTCCCATAACCTCATGCCTAAAGCAGTCATGGAAAACCTGGGACTAGAAGTGACTCAACCTTACAAAAACCTGTATTCTTTCGACTCAAGCCAGGTCAAATGTTTGGGTCTAATAAAGAATCTAGATTTTGCCCTAACACAACTACCAGCCAAAAACTTAGTCATGGACATAGTAGTGGCCGACATCCCGCCCAAGTATGGAATGCTACTATCAAGAGCATGGGCTGCCAAAATACAAGGTAGTCTTCAAATGGATATGTCATTCGCTACTATCCCAGTTTTCAACCAAACAAGGAGGTTATACCGAGAGACTCACATGAAATACATGGTTAGCAACAGAGATAGGCCAAACAATACTCCCATCTATTCCATTCATTCCAATTTAGATTCTTTTATCTTATATAATGAAAGTGATATAAACAAGCGGATAAAAGAAAATGAAGACATTTCCAAACCATTACTGAATGAATAAATTGATGACCAAAGTCCCAAGAAACCTGAAAAATAGCTTAGTATCATGTATGAAAAGAAAGCTCTTTGGAGTATAAGCTTTGACGGTTCTTGTGGCAAAACAGGTTCAGGGGCTGGCATCTGGATACACAATACTAAAGAAGGTCATTATTTTAGATTGGAATTCCAATGTACTAATAACATTGCAGAATATGAAGCCCTTCTCATTGGTCTACACATACTCAAGGACTTAGGTGCCAAGAGAGTATCAGCCCAAGGAGATTCAGAGCTTGTAATCAGGCAAATCAAAGGTGAATATTCAGCAAAGAATCCAACACTAAGAGAATATAGGAATGCAGCTTTGGATATCCTTAAAACCTTTGAGAAATATGAACTCACCTATATCCCTAGGATTCAAAATAGCCTAGCCAATGAACTCGCCTTTGCTGCGAGTAATGGCCAAATTCCATGCCTAAGTGAACAATATAGTACTCAGGTCAAACATCGCCCTACAGTACCAGATAATCTTGAACATTGGCAAATTTTCCAAGATGATGATCAAATTGATGATTTCCTACAATCTAGGAATGAGTTTGAAATAACAAAAACAGACTCAGGAGACAAAGAAAGGAAACCCAGCCAAAGTCAAAACCAAGAGCTAAATCCACTTTTGTGGGCCAATCTAAACCTGGTAGACCATTCATATGAAAATGAAATAGGAGAGGACATTGACCAAAGGGAACTCGAAGTCTTACACTACGAAAATGACACCATACCCAGAGGGCTCGCACCTTTAGAAGAATTGTTTGACTTTAACGATGTGGCCAAAAAACCAAAAATGGAATCTACTGAGGATGACATAGAGGAATATAACATAGGAAGTCCAGAAGAGCCCAAACACATTAAACTATCCAAAACCCTCCTGCCTCACATAAAAAATAAATATATCGAACTGTTTAAAGAATTTAAAGATGTGTTTGCATGGGGATACCAAGATCTAAAATCATATGATACAAGTATCATTCAGCATAAGATTCCCCTTAAAGAAAACCAGAAGCCTTTTAAACAAAAACTAAGAAGAATAAATCCAGTATTACTACCTTTGGTTGAAAAAGAAATTAAAAAGATGTATGATGTTGAAATAATAGTGTCTCTCAGGTACTCTGAGTGGGTCTCAAATCTGGTATCGGTTAGGAAGAAAACCGGCGAAATCAGACTCTGTATAGATTTTCGAAACCTGAATAGGGCATGTCTGAAAGATAACTATCCTCTGCCCAAAATGGACCACATACTTCAAAAGGTAGTAGGCGCTAAAAGAATCTCATTGCTTGATGGTTTTTCTGGTTATAACCAAGTGTTGGTTTACCCTACCGATCAGCATAAGACAACTTTCACCACCCCTTGGGGCACTTTTATGTACGTTAAAATGCCTTTTGGACTGATGAATGCTGGCGCCACATTTCACAGAGCCATGGACATAGCCTTCTCAGAAGACATAGGTGTTTTCATAGTCATATATCTTGACGATATAACGGTATATTCTAAATCAGATGAAGAACACCTAGCACACTTAAGAAAAGTTTTCAACAAATGCAGAAAGTATGGTCTATCCCTAAACCCTAAGAAAACACTTTTCGGTCTAGAGGAAGGAAAACTCCTAGGTCACATTATTTTGGAAAGAGGAATTAAAATAGACCCCCAAAGGATCGAAGGTATATTACAGATAAGTCACCCCAGAAACATAAAGGAGTTACAGTCCTTTATCAGAAAGATAAATTTCTTAAGAAGATTCATCCCAAACCTTGCTGAACTCCTGAAAGATATCACAAATATGTTAAAAAATGAGGTCGGGGTTAAATGGACTATAGAAGCCAAAAAATCTTTTGAACTAATTAAAAGGGCCTCTAGTATTGATAAGCCCTGACTTCACCAAAGATTTTTACATTTTTTCATTTGCCTCAGAACACACAATAGTTGCAGTGTTGTTGCAAAAAAATGCAGTTGGGCAAGAGCAACCCATTGCCTTTTTTGGCAAATCCCTGAGAGATGCTCCCTTAAAATATAACATCATGGAAAAACAGGCATTCGCATTGGTAAAAGCACTGAAAGATTTCCGAGTTTATATCTTGCATTCTCATGTCATAGCTTTTGTCCCTAATACTATCGTCAAGGACATTCTGAACCAAGATCCCGATGGTAAAAGAGGAAAATGGATCGCTATCATCCTATAATATGACTTAGAAATACGACCTACCAAACTAGTTAAAGGACAAGGACTTGCAAGACTAATGGCTGAAACCAACCTCCAAGCTTTGGATATAAATTTTGTTGATGCCTTAGAAGAACAGGAAGAGTGCACACTTCCCCCTATTGATCAAATATTTCTGGATTCACCTTGGTATGCAGATATTCTTTATGTATTAACTTATCTGAATGCTCCTCCGACTTTATCAAAAACAAAAGCAAGGTTCCTTAAACAGAAATCTTTAAAGTTTTTCATTTTAGATGGTTTTCTGTATTGGAAAAATCCCACTGGTATGCTGCTTAAATGTTTGCTTGAACCTGATGCACATAAAATTATGCACGAAATGCATGAAGGGGAATGTGGGGGCCATCTCTACTGGAAAACCACAGCGAAAAAAATCCTTAGAGCCGGCTATTATTGGCCTACCTTATTCCCTGATACCCACAAACTAGTTATGACATGCCATAAATGTCAAATTTTTTATAGCAAGAAAAAGCTTTTACCTTTGCCCTTACATCCCATTATAGTTGAAGGACCCTTCCAGCAATGGGGTTTGGATTTCATTGGGGAAATTCACCCCTCCTCATCCGCTCAACATAAATGGATTCTCACAACCACTGATTACTTTACCAAATGGATAGAAGCCATACCTTCCCAGAACGCCACTGATTCAGTCATCATCAAGTTCCTAGAAACCAATATCCTATCCAGATTTGGCTGTCCCAGAAAGATCATTACAGATAACGCCGCTGCCTTCTCCTCCAAAAGAATGATAGACTTCTGTCACAAGTATCATATTTCATTAGGACATTCCACAGCCTATTACCCTCAAGGTAATGGTTTAGCCGAGTCCTCTAACAAAAGCCTAGTCAACATTATCAAAAAACTTCTTGAACAAAATCAAAAAGCATGGCATGGGAAACTAGTACACGCCTTATGGGCTGATAGATTAACCACCAAGAAATCCATAGGTATGTCTCCTTACCAGCTAGTTTATGGTATAGATGCCATTTTCCCAACATATTTAGGGGTTCTAGTAATGAAACTATTACAAGAAGTCCAAATAGAAGAAAATGACATGCAAAGGAGGGTAAATCAGACTATCCATCTACAACAAACCAGAGAAGAAGTTTACCAAAGGGCTCAGTTAGCACAAGATAAAATAAAACAGATTTTTGACAGAAGAACTAAGGAAAATGATTTTCAAATTGGAGATAAAGTTTTAAAATGGGATTCTAGAAGAGAGGACAAAGGTAAACATGGCAAGTTTGAAAATTTATGGAAAGGGCCTTACATCATCAGCTCAGTCAGTGGAAACAATGCTTTCTTCTTGCAAGAACCTGATGGGACTGAAATTTTTGGGGGTCCTGTGAATGGCAGGACATTAAAGCATTATTTTTGTCAGGAGCTCCATTTCTGAGTTTGAAACACTTTTCATTCATTGTACATACCATTGTCTGAAATATTGAAAAATAGAAAAGTCAAAAACAATAAAAGATGGAAAAGTCAAAAACAGTAAAAAACAGAAAAGAGGGCGAGTGAAGATAGAACAAAGGCCCCATGTTCCAAAAAAATAGTCTTTCAGAAAGCGAGCAAGTCTAAATGCCGCTACTAGTACTTCAATGTCTTGTTCAGCTATCTAGCCTAATCATAGCTGAGCATGTTTAAATTTATTTGCTGATAAGTTAGTGAGTGCAAAAGATAGTCAACATTGTGTAAGATTGACTTATCACAGAGTATAGATTAGGGAGAGATTCTGGTTCCACATGCCTAAAATAGAACCAAAGAGAGAAGCGAGGGATGAAAAATACATTATACATCTTAGCCCCGCTTGTCTAGTTTTCCTTTTGTTGCAAAATAATATTTGTGTGCAGCTTGTCTTTTATGCCGCAAATGCATGACAAATCAGACTGTCTAATCCTGATTTGATCATTTTAAATTTCATGTTTTAGATTAGAGAACAAAATCCTGTCAAACTGCTTAATCTTGACAATTGATCTAGCATAGGTAGAGTAATGAAGGAGTTCATCAGTTTAATCTGAACTCCCGGCAGATATAAGAGTAGAAATAGATAGGTTCATTTTGCAAAAAGAAAAATATACATTGTCAAAAGGCTGCTAGTTCAAATGCGCCAAAGAGAAGGAAAAATGTTAGGAAAGATAGTGGGGTAGGTAGAAGTATCATTGATGTTAAACATGCTGTCCCTTTTCAGAAATAACATCAAAGAAGGGTGAAATTTTGCGCCAATGGGTAAGGCCCTGGTCTTCATAAGCCAAAGATCTGAATTCTGGACACCTCCTGAAAAGGAGCTGCCCTCCCCAAATGGAGCCACTGTTAGTCATCAGTATTTTTCACTTGTTAGTGATGACTAGATCCATAGCTGAGTTTTCTAGAAGCTGATCTCCATATGTCAATTTGTCATCTAGAAAACCCTTATAAAACTTTTTTCGCCCTCCTATTTTTTCAGTCTGCCCATGTTAAAGTCAAAACTCATTATCACTATCCTATCTAAGCTTCAGCCCTACTGGTCTGCCCATCAGCTCTAAAAAAGAAAATCCAAGTCTGTTTCAAAAGCCTCCCCTAAGTTAGGAAGTGGCGCTTTAAGGCATTTTACCCTTGGCAATCATCAAAAGGAAAAAAACCTCCATCTGATACAGACCAATCATGACAGACCTCCCACTCTGCAAATGAAATTGATAACAGCCCTAAGTCGCGCCACTTACACACCCCTAAGTCTCAGCACTACATAAACCAAAGTCTCAAGCTGATTATTAGGTGTTTTTACAGTGTTTTATGGATTTTGCAAAGACAGGAAACATGTCATCATCTCAGGAGAAGGTTCCTAAATCTACATTTAGAAGAACAGTTGCTTCTCAATGTAAACATGAGCCTGAGATATATTTGCAAGACAGAGAGTTACTCATGAAGACCTTGCAGCTTCCTTTCAGCATGAAATCACAGTAAAGGAAAGACACCACTGTCAAACAAACTGGTAATTTGTCATGGCCAAGAACCTCTTTCATCTACAAGCAGAGGTTTAAGGTGCCTCCTTCATCTACAAGCAGAGGGCACTGGCCAATATTGACTTTAAGGATTGCAAAAGCACAGGCTTGCTTTTTACTAGACAGTAAAACAATGACTCTAGGTTTCTGAGTATAAATGATAATTATAATAGTGCTAAGATCTGAAATGTGCAAGACAAGAGAAGACAGAGTGTGTGGTTTTGTAAAGAGAATCAGTTGAGGTTTCAGTCATCATCAGGGTGCATCAAAAAGGACTCCTTAATCAAAGCTATCATAACAAATATCTCTGCAGGGGTGTTAATATGAATAGTTTTTAATCAGTCTTAAACAGGAAAATACTTCAGTGAAAAGACCCATGTGTGTTCTTTTGTTCCTGTTTGAAGTGTGAAGTACAGTCCATGGTTTCTGGATGAACATGAAGAAAAGGTAGGAAAGTAGTACATCCAAGTTACACTCCACCAAAAAGACAGGTATTTTCTCTTCAGATACAACAGTTGGTGTTTTCAGAACTCCATCAGAAGAAAGTGACCAAAAGGAGCCTCGGTGTCTATGAGCAGAAGAAAGGATGTTTGTTTTTCAAAAAGTGCTAATTTCCCTACTCACAGAGATTATCTTTCAAATAACTTATCATAAGTTGACCAAGGAAAATGGTGACATTTCAGTTACCCCTCAACAAAGAGCAGTGTAATGAGACAGTGAAAACCTCCTTCACAGGAAACAAAAGGGTAGCTATCCTTGTTTCACTTTCTAACTCTGATGTATCATCTTCTGTTTTGCTTTCTACCCACAGTCAAAGAAGAAAATTCAAAGACACCTAACAGTTGCATCTACAGTCAAGCTACACCTGTCACCCAATTAGATTTACATTGCAGACAAGATTATAGTATAATACCCAGAGCAAAAATGCATTTGATCTAGTTTGTCTCTTGCAAACAGGTATACAAGATCATCAAGTACAAAAAGAGCTTTGGCACAGTGTTTCAAGTTCTGGAAATAATCAAAGGCAAAATCTAAATGCCACTACTCCAAAAAGAGACATTTCCTTCTCCAAGTAAGAACAGTCAAAGTTTCAAAGGACATCTTATCCACAAGTTATGATCTGAGTTTTGAAAACTTTGAAAAGCATGGAAAGAAAATCAGCTGGCAAGGGCAATTTGAGTTTTATCACCAAGAGACATCACCATTGGAACTATTTTTCATCATAGGCAAAGGAGGTGTTTCGATAGTATGGAGTGTTTTAGAGATTTCAAGGTGTTAGACTCCTATACCAATAGGTGTCATTTTCATGATTGTCTGGATTGAACTATGGAATATGTTCAAACCTTTTTCTTAAGCAAAGGTGTTCCATATTCTTAAAAAAAAAAAAAAACAAACAAACAAATCAAAAAATTTAAAAGATATAAAGAGGGTATACCCTAAAAGAAAGATCAAAGGGTAAAAAGAATAAAATGGTCAAAAAAGAGAAAGAAATGAACCCCAAGCAAAAAATAGACCAAGGAAAGTGTGCAAATCCAAATGCCACTACTATTTCATTTTTGTAATAAAGAAATTGTGTGCAGCTTGTCAAAATTTTGCCACAATTCATGAATAGTCAATAAGTTTAAACTTGACTTATTCATATTTCAATTTCATGTTATAGAATAGAGAATAAATATCTGACCAAACAGTTTAATCTTGGCAGATAAGTAGATAGGTAGAGTTATTAAAAGGTGCTCAACAGTTTAATCTGAGTCCTTGGATGTAATAAGTGTAGAAATAGATAGATTTATCATGTAAAAAGAAAAGGTTGAAAAGGGTTTGCAAGTCTAAATGCACCCTAATAAAGAAGAGAAAATGGTAGTAGTAGATAGGGTAGGTAGATGGCGTTGCAAAAGTTTTATCTGATGAATGATGCTGCTAAATGTTTTTGATCCTTTACTTTCATCACAAATACTGAAGCAGGAAATACGCTGGAAAATCACAGCAAGAAAAGTAAAAATCATTAACCTCCCTCATCACTTTCCCCTTAAAAGTCTTATTAATTTCCCCCAAAGTACTAAGGTATTTGGAGATCAAAGGGGCTCAAGGCATTTCCTTGACTTTTGGAGGGACCGGACCCTCGGCCTAATGATCAAAAAGACCTAAGTACTTGAGATCATTCATCATTATAATCATTCACCTTTAACCTTTTCCTAAGTAAAATCCCATTTTGCTTAGGAAAATCATGCAAAATTCCATAAAAAATCCCTCAAAAATAACTTACTATTCTAAGTTTAAGTGTTGAAGATGAGATTTTGCAATTTACTTCAGAAATTGTCACTTTCTTAGATGTGCAAAGTATTTTGAGTTCCCTTGTCCCTTTGTCATATTTACATTTAACTCTATTTACTAAATCCCTAGTGAAATGCCCTATCCTAAGTATATAACTCCTTTTATATAAATATCCAAAAAACCCCTCTATTATAAAGTTTAGCCAAAGTATTTATTTCCCCGTGCATTCAAATAAAAACCCACTATACAACCCCTTTGGTTAAAATATATCATTATATAATACTCCCGCCCCTATGGTAAATTAATTATATCGGTTAATTTATCATATAATAAAAAACATATATGAGAAAAACTTTAAACATATGATATGTATGTTTAACACAAAAATATAAATAAAACCAAAGTTTTAATTCAAACTAAAAAACTTCGGAAAAGGTCCTATGCCACCGTGGCCCATCCACCTGGCATCCCACCCGACGCTTCAACCAAAATCGAAACCCCACCGCAACCCCTATTTCCATTATACAGTGGGATTAATTAATTATCAGAATTAGTTAATAACCAACCTTTTCCACCTATTAGACGCCCCCCGGGATGTTTAATAACATTAATCACGTTTAAAACCCCGCCGGGCCCGCACGATAACGCCCCACCATCTCCCCGTCCCTTCCACCTTTGGATTGCCCCTCCACAGATCAACGCTCCACATCAATTCCGCCAGCCATCCCTTGTCAGAGCTTTAACGCGCGGGGACTTGGTGGTTTTGAAATAGTCCACTGGCCACGCGTCCATCGCCCATTGGAATCGCTTCCCTCGCATTAAAAACCACTCTTGTCCATAAGCGGTGCGGGGATTACTGCTTACCGTTTACCGCCCGACCCCTGCACACGTCAGCCCGTACATCGATGACGTCAGTCCTCGAAAAAATAAAAAATCCCTTTTAACTTGGAAATAAAACAAATTTTCGTGTTTTTTATATCATTTTCGTTATTCGAAAGCGACTGCGCCTTCTGCTGCAAAATTCAAATTTTCACTGGAATTCACTGTTCTATCCAATTTCGCTCCAGAATTCTGCCAAACTAGTGTTCAAGCATCCTCGTGCTACCGCCTGATACCTGTTAAAACCCAGTTTGCCTCCAAGAACAGGTATTTATCCTATAGCGCTTCGAACTTCAAAAGAAAGTCTGTTTTCCTTGTTTTCCACTGGATTAGTGATTAAATTTTATCGCTAAGATCATTCCCTGAGGTTTAAAACTGTGAATTGTTCCCCCGAACCTGCAATTGTGCCAAATTCTCTCATTAAAACTAAAATCACGCCCAGCCTGTGAAGAAAACCCAGAAACTTCCATTTTGAACACACAAGAACCAAAATGGAAGCCCCGACAGCCCTGAATGTAACCCCATTGAATTCCCCTCACAGAGAATTGGAATACTTGCCATTAGTGGATAAAGAATTTCAAATTAAAGACTTAGTGTTCGATGAAAATCTCCTTCGAAGTTATTGTCGCTGCAGAGATGATTATTCGAAAGGTTTGGATGTCATTGGGTTATGGGAATCCAATTTCCCAGGATATCTCATCCCCTCAATCCATATTTTCCCGGAAATTATCCACTACTGTCATGCCAATTATGATCCAAATCAGAAAGCAGTTTTATCCCCAAGTCAAAGCGTATCAAAATCAAAGAGTATCAGTGGATAAAGTGTATCAGGTAAAAGTCAGAGTGAAAGGTCAAAACAAAGTTACAGAGCAGTCAAAGGTAAACAGTAAAAATGAAGTTACAGAGGCAGTAAAATGGTAAAAATAAATGAAATTACTTTCACCAAAATTGAATTTTGTTTAAAGTGAAAGTAAAACAGTCAAAAGAACAAAAAAGGTGAAAAGATGAAAAACACAACAAGAAGGAACATTTTTGCAGAAATTGCATATTTTAGTCATTGTTTTGTAGAAACTATTGTGATCAATCTGAGATGAATTTTGAAAAACTGAAGGAGGTTTATGTTCCTAAGAGTACCATATACAAAAACCTCTCTCACTTTTCTAACAGCTATTATGGTTTTGGAAATATTAAACAAAGTTGGAAAGCACGTTTTGCAGAAAATTACAGTCAAGTCATCATTTTGCAGAGAATAGTGTGGCCCATTAGAAATACATTTTACAAAACTGAAGGAGGTTTTTCTTCCTAAGGGACCTAGCTACAAAAACATATCTCACTGTTTGCACAGTGATTTCAGAATGAGAGATACATGCACATCTTTAGAGGCTATGTTTCAGACTCTGTAAAACTCTGTTTTACACATCGTTTTGCAGAACCTATTGTGGACAGCTGGAGAGGAATTTTTGGAAAGTGAAAGAGGTTTATCTCACCAACATATTTTTCTACAATAACCTCTTTCACTTTTTACATATAAGTTACGGATTGAGAAATAAAAATATATCATTGGACCCCAAGTTTGCAGAATTGTTGGAGCAGAATTCACAAAAAAAGGAAGCAGTTAGTGACTTGGATGCCTCATCATCAACTAAGAGTTGGATCAAATTTGAATTCTCCTCTTTGTCATCACCTATACATACAAAATAGTGCCAAATAGATGTATTAGTTTGAGTGTCCTTTACTTAAGTTCTATTTATGTAAAATAGTTGGAGAGATTTGTGAACTAATCTTGATATTTTTTCAAGATATTTTAGTTTAGAATTTGTATAAATACTTCACTCTTGGAAGTATTTTGGGTGGATTCTATTACTTTGCTGTAACATTGAGATTTTTGGAATAAAAGCATTTTGGAGAAATTTATTCGTGGCTTACTGGATGACGATTTGAAGCTCAGGACTTTTTGCAGGATTCATGTGTTGGACTGCAGTTCAATAAGTCTTTCTACCCTTTGTCTTAAGTTTTATATCAGTTTATAATATCATTATGTCCATTTCTGAATAATTTACATAAATGATTGAATCAGAATTTACTTAACTGTACTCTGATTTCAGATGTGATTGTTCTTCATGTTTTCCTCTAAATTAGTGATAAGCATGAATTCTTAAATGCTCTTGCTTTGCTAATTTAAACATTGTTGATTACTATAATAAAGAATTCTTCATTGCTCTTTGTTTGTAGTCATCTCATTTCTTTCTTTTGAACATGGTGAAAGATTCTTAGCTGCCTTTCATCCCTTCAAGATCATCCCATCCACTTTTAATTTCAAGGATTGTTCTCTGTCTAGCTATCTTTCCCTGTAAAGCCATCTTGTGTGTAGAATAGAAATCCAATAAAGCCATCCTTTGACTCCATAGCCCAATGGACTGAAAATCTGCAACCATGCCCTTAGTTTGTGGATTCCACCATTTTTCAAACAAACTCTTGGATCTATAACTAGCCTAAAACCTTCTAAGAAACAAAGATAGATCATAAAGAGAGAGCCCTCTCTGGATGCAGATTGGCTAGATTCTGCATCTGAAGGTTGGTTTGTGGTTACCTCGGGTTTCTTTCCTTTTCTTACAACTTCAAGGAAGGCCTGAGTGATAACATAAGGCAAAATAGGTTTTCATTATTCAATGAACAGAGATATTATATAATATGTTTTGAGCAGAGGAATGTAGTGAAAAGGTGCCCTTCTTAAATAAAAGACCATGGCAAACTATGAAAAACTGCAGCAAGTTTGACACCTACAGTGGAAGAAAAGACTGATGAAACACCTACGGGCAGAGAATGTCAAACCAAGTTAAAAATATAGGCCACCTTATTTCAAATGACAGAGGCAGCTATGCCCTTAAAGAATCAGAAATATAAAAGGGGTGCTGAAGTGGCAGCTAAGTTTTTCTTCAACAGAAAGGGCACTCCAAACAAGTTTACAAATATGCAAAAAGATCATTACATGTTTTCAGATACTGGAACCTAGTGAAATCAGATACTCAGAGAAGCCCAAGGAACTGTGGCATATTTTTCGAGGTTTTATTAAAGGCAAAATCTACACACCATTGTTACAAAGGGCAGATTTCTCCATTTGGTAAGAAGCAGTCAAAACTTTGAAGGAAAAGTTCTTAAAGGAGAGGTTACATCATCAAGGGAAAACAGGTTTAGAAAGGGGTAATCATTGCCTTCATATTTCTGTTTGAAACCAAAGAAGTTTGAAATTACAAATTTTAAAAAGGGGGACCCTTTTCTCTGGATTAGAAATAGTCAAAAGATTTAAATTTCTCATAAGGTTTAAAAAAGGTCTCGCCTATGAAACAAGTAGTTTTTGCCTTCGTGCACATGTCCAAATGAAAGATATCCGTTGTGTATTCAATAGGAGGTTTTAAACTTCGGTTTAAAAACAAATGCTTTTCAAAAGAAACGTTGAATAAACCCTCTCCAAATCCAATGTAAAAAGGCCGTTGAAGTGTTTCTTTCTAAAGGGTCCATAACCGTGGCTCATTCATATTTTCAAAACTCCAAATCAAAAGCAAGCCCCTTTACTGTCCTCAAGACCAAACAAGGAAGATTGGAGCGATTTCGGAGAAGTTTGTCACAGTTTTTAACTGCGCAGCGTGCCTGGAGTATTGCGCGATGCGCTCAGAAGTAGATTTGCATTGGCGTTCAACTTCCGTGCGACACGCCTATACGTGTGCGCGACGCGCCTGTACATGGCGCCCGGCTGACCCGACAGACCACCCGGTTGGCTAGTTGCGCAGCGTTTTTTCATATAAACGTGTCGTGCACATTTCTGACGATCAACGCCTTCTAAACACCTCCAAAGGCTGGTCCAAAGTACTCAAGAAGGTCTGTCATCAAGTTTTGAAGGTAATCTATGTACCCCCCTGCTATTTGCAAAATGTCAAGTGGTGAAAAAGAGTGGAAAATCACTATATGAATCGCAGTCTTAAGTTTTGTAGGTTTGTTTGAAAAATGAGTTTCTGCTATGGTCATGCTAGTTGAATGGTGAAATAGCCCGAATGGTAGCTCCCTCTCAAGTATTTCGAAAATTATAAGCTGCCCTCCAAACAGTTGTTAAACTGTACAAACAGTGCCCAGAAAGAGAAAAACAGAGTTGTTAAAGGGCTAAAACAGTGGGTTATTTTTCTTCAAAAGCAGTGGTCATGATTTGAGTATTTTTACCTTTCAACAAAGTCTCCTCTATATGTTTGAAAGATAAAACGGTGTTGTCAACTTTCAATCCATAAAACACAGCTTCTATATGTAAAACTGACATGACCTATAAAAGGGATTTATCCAAGACTGTGCAAAGAAGATAGTGGAAGGAGGGGGTTGTTGTGCTTGTTTAAGGTGTTATTAAAATGAAATTAAGGGAGTGTGGAGCATAAAGAACGGTTTTTGTTGAAAAAGAGTTGGTGGTTGACCACATACTAGAAAACTCTGCCACCAGATCCTAAGACACAATAGCCTCTAACTGTGAGAGATACTTGTTGTTGTTTGACTGAGTATTGATTGCTAAAACCACTAGTAGAGAAAAACACCAAAGAGAGCAGTGTTTTGTTCAAAGGAATTTTGTTGGTAATATGACTGTTGCAAGACCTTGACTGCCACCTTAAAGAAACCTCTCAAATTTTGTCACCTTGTTCCATAACAGTGAGATTGATTGTATGCCCACACTGGAGGTTGACTATGTATGTGGTGTGATTTTGTTTTATGGAGTGACATACCAATAGAGAATAGTGAAGTGTAATAAGAGAAAAGGGTTTTGTCAAAGAACAGTTTATTGGTTGAAAGCTACAGGGCAAAGTTGCTCCTACTTCTCACAGAAAAGACAGTTTTCACTGTGTATGTTGCTTGACTGTCTTTTGTTCTTAGAGCTTATTTGATAAGTGGATGTTCATATAGAGTAAAGGTTTTTTCTACAAAGGCAAGGGTTACATTGATAAGGGGCCTTGATTATTTTGAAAAGAGAAAACTCCTACAGCCTCTGCTTAAAACTTTTGGAGCTTTTTAAACTCTGTTAGCTTTGTTCCAGGACTGTGACATTGACTGTCTCATTACACTAAGGGTTGATTGCATAAGACATAAGTTTGTTGAGTGATTGGCACACTAGGAAGGGCAGGTTTGTAATGATTGGAAAGTCCACTATTGATCCTAGGTACCAAAATGTGTTGTTGACCTCCAAACTTCACAAGAGCAAGGTGATTTCTTAACACTTTACACAGAAATTTCACCTAACAGTTTGTCTCCTTTCCACTGTGTGGTATCCTATTGAAAATTCTATTGGCAGAGGTACTTTCAAGGTGGAAGGCCACTTTTTAAGGGAGCAGGGGTTCTTTATATTGTGAGGGAACAGTGTCCAGTCATCCAAAGACATTTTTCACTATCTAAACAGTGAATTGACACAGTTTGGCTCCAAGAAGGTAGTTTATAGACAGTGAGGCTGTTTGTTTCTTCAAAAGCACATTTAGGTCAAAATGCCTCCAAGGCAAGACAGCAGAAGTGGTTTGCATAAAAGATATGAGCCAATCTCTACAGAGGAGGTTAATGCTCATCCATCCATCCTCTTCAACTTCCATGAAGTAGGTTGTCTAGATTTCTGCCAGAAGATACAAGAGGTCAAAAGTTTTTCACCATTGAAACACCTATGCACCCTGAGGTTCCAGAACAAGCATTTCCAGGTAGCGGATCTTGATTTCAAGTTTTCTCCAAGATCAGTTTCCAAAGCCACCTAGATTCCATATCATGGCGAGAAATGGTTCAAACAGACCCATCTTGACTTGGAAGATTACAAACCTTTCATCAAGCCTGAGCATAGAGATACTTTCACTGCTATTTTTCCTTTTTCTTATCTTCTTGATAGCTATGCTCCTCTTATGAAAGTCATAATGAAGTATTTTACTTGTGAAGGGAGGTTTGCTCAAATTTATGCCTACCATGTCCAACTATTGATTCATTTCACTAGAACCAGGCAGCTAAATCTCCCTTACTTTTTATACAAGAGCATTGAGAAGATGGCATCCACAGTCCAGAAGAAGGCCCCACCTCTGCAAATACCTTCTCTTTTCCATCATTCTCTGATAAAAATTATCATCCTACACCAACTAGAGAAGAAAGAGGTTCCATGGGATGTATTCATCAGTCACCCAGATTTCTCTATTGTTCCTCTTGTCCATATATCTCCCACTCAGCCCATTCATCGCCCTATACCTTTCTCCAGCAGGCCTACTCCTAGAAGGCTCAAAATTACCATTGAACAATCAGGACAGCAGGAAGAAGGAGAAGGAAGTAGGCAGCAAGAGGAGAAAGGTCATGAACAAGAGGAAAGGGATGAAGAGCAGCAAACAGAAGATGAGGAACAGCAACAGGACAGTGTTGAAGGTCAGCAGCAAACAAAAGATGATGAATAGCAGGTACAAGAGGAAGAGCAGCAGCTTGTTATTGGAGGACAGGAACAGCAGCTTGGGCAGGAAATTGAGCAACAGCTTAAGCCACAAAATGAACAGGAAATCCAAGCACAGCAGTAGCTTGATTTTAGTGAAAAAGGGCAACAGGTTGAAAAAAAAATTGATCAAGGCATTGAAGCAGAACAGCAAATTGATGTTGACAAACAGGGGCAGCAAATTGAACAGCAGTTTCAAGAAGATGTCAAGGGTAAAACAGTTGTGTCTCCTCTTCCCAAAAGAACAAAGCCCAGCACAGCAAGGAAGAAAGGGCCTAAGGCTGCCACTCCAAAAGTGACAAAAGTTGTCCCTAGCAAAAGAAAATCGCCCAAGAGGTCACCCACTAGCATGCCAAGAAGGAAAAGTGCAAGATTGGCCTTCAAAGGGAAAAGCAAGGTTGGAGAAAGTGAAAGACATGGAGGTGCATTGGCTATCATCCCAATCCAAAGTGATGACAGTGATAATGAAGCCCGCATTCTTGAAAACCTCCTAATCCATAGAGAGTGGCAAATTGAGGCATTAGAGAATGATCTTCAACGGGCAAGGAACTTAAACCATTTCTTGGAGATCCAAAATAAACAAATGAATGTTCACACAGCTGTTCATGAAGCACGGGCAATCAAATACAAGAATGAAGCAGCTAAAGTGCAAATGAAGATAGAAGAGCTCATTGGAAAATTTGATGAGGAAGAAGAGGGAGACCAGCCTAGGCGGAAGAGGCCTAGAACCATAGGGCTTAAAAGAGCCCTAGAAAAGCAAAGGGAAGAAGAACAGGCCCATCTCCAAGCTTTTCTCCTCACTGCCCTACTTGAGCAAGAAATTGAAGAAAACAAGGAGGCATGGCTAGAAAGAGCCAATAAACACTTGGAGATGAAACTTGAAAGGGCAAACAGAGACTTGGAGCTGCAAAGGAAAAGGACACAGCATTATCAAAGATTGAATCAGTTCGCCCGGCGCAAGTTAAAGGCCACCCAAGAGAAATTGAAGAAAGCAAAGGGGAAGCGCCCGGCACAGAAAGAGGAGAAAGGCACATCAGCACTTGACATTTTTTCCTCAGCTTCGAAGCTTGTTGCTAGGGACCCTTGAGGGTCATGCGCGCCAATTTTGGGCCCATTTTGACAACTTTTTGTTTTTGGCATTTTTTGAGTTTTTGGTCGAAAACTCATAAATTCGCCATTTCATTTTGAGGATTTGACAAGGGAGGAGGATGACACCAGTTGATGCCATAATTTCATGATCATGTCCTCAGCTATTTTTAGAGCATTTGGAGATCATTCTCCCCCTCAAAATGGCGAAAAATGCTCACTTTTTGCACATTCTGCCCAGCGTATCAGCAGTCTGCAATTTTCTGGATTTTTACACACAGGTACAGGTTTGGAGGACTTTCAGGCATCAAATTGAGGTGATTTTAGCTGCACCGGAAAGTAGACACTCAGAGCTTTCCAACGAGCTATCATGAGCCTCGTTTTGACATCGGGAAGGCTACCAATTGTTTCCAGCAAGTCAGGGGACCTTTCTTTGATATAAATTTGAAGTATTTTTGTAATTTTTGAACCTCAAAAATCTGCTTTTTCCAAATGTGCGTTTAGCTATTTTTGCACTTGGAAAATGATGTAAAGTCAATATAATTCCCATTTTTAGCATTTTTTTAGATATTTTATGGGATATTTTGTGCCTTGGGATTTGCAAAGCCTCAAGGACAAGTTTAGATATTTTGATTAGGCCAATGGGATAGCTAGTTGCACCATGAGGTTTTCCTCACTTGAGCCTATTTATTCCACAAGGCTTCATTGTAAAACAAGGCTGAACTTGAGAGAAGAAGTAATATATTGGTCATATGAGCTTTGAAGAACATACTTGTGTTATGATTTTGGAATGCCTCTTGGATGCTTTTGATGAATGATGAAGGATTGTTGATGGATTCCATGACATGGTAGAATGGTATAGTGTTTCTTGCTTTGTTGTTGTCTTCTAGTTTTCATTCATGATACATGCTTCTTGCTTGCTATAGATCAGTAGAGATTAAGTTTGAGATATGCCCATGGAGGTACCTCAAAATTCCTGAATCTTCATAGCTTTTATGTTTTCTTCTTCCTTAGTCGCACTAAAGAATTCTTAACTGCTCTTTAGTAACTTAAGGATACTGTTTCTAGTTTTATTCATAAGTTCTATGCATGTGAGTAGGATGTATGGTGTGCCCTGCTTACCTATGACTGTCCATAGTTCTGTCCATGAAACTATCTCTTTGACTGATTAGATTATCATCTTGTTGAACCAAGGAGGCCTAGTCCCGATCTAGCCCTTTGCCTAAAACTATGAAAGCTTGTTTGTCAAAGTGCCCAATAACTTAAAGACTATGTTTAGGCATTCCGGCATAGTATTTTGAGTTGTTAGTCCGTCTTATGTGTTTTCCCCAAAGTCTGATAGCCATTTCCCAAAGTTAGAGGGTCTTATACTTCTATGCATGGCTTGAATGTTTGTTTCGATGTGTTGATTAGTTTATAGTTACATTTTGCATGATTAAGGGTTTTCTTTACCATGTTTATGTTATCTATTGAACCAGTGATGCTTGAAACTCCTTTTTATTCACAAACTTTATGTCCATTTACTCCATTTTTCCCAAATATCCTTTCTACCTTGAATCAAATCGGCCCTACAGCAGCCTTGTATCATCATCTGATAGCTTCCTTGACCTTTTTGACCCCATAGCCCAGTTGATCTAACTTCTTGTTACCCATTTTATATCTTTGATCAGTTTTATCCCTCACAAACTTAAAAACAAAAAAACCAAAAACATACTTCATAACTAGCCTAATATCAGAACACCACAAGCAAACACACAGATATCCTTTACACATATAGAGAGAGCCCTCTCTGAGTCCAGGAAGGCTAGGTCCTTGGGCTCCAAAGCTTGGTTTGATGTTACATCGTCATTTGGCTCACCAATCGGCCAAATCATTGGGAATCTAACACAATCCAAGAGTATCACCCTCAATTTATGATTTGTCCAGATGGAATATTCCAAGGAATATTCTTGAAATATTCTTTGGAATATTATTTTTTTAATATTTTTAAAGTCAAAGTCAACCTTGGTCAAACTGGAATTTTGAAGGATATTGAAAACTTCAAACCTGCATAACTTTCACATACGGCGTCATATTTGAGTGCCATTCATGGCACCAGAATCGTAGCGACGAGGCCTATCCAGTCATTTAGGTTTCAACTGATTCTGAGAAATTCCATTTTTGAGCATTTTTTCAACTTAGGACATGATCACCTGATCAAAGATGATCTCCCTTACAAATCTTACAAGGGAACTTAGTTTTACATATTTTACGCCTAGGTTTCTAGTCAACATTAATGTCCCAAACATAATTAGCAGTGACTGGTGTAGAATTTCCAACATGGCTTGCAGAGGTTGGTGGAGGATCTCAAACATGAGTTACAAAGGTCGGTGGAGGGTATCCAACATGAATTGTAGAGGTTGGTGAATATTTTACACAAGATATAGGACTTATTCCCCCATCATGACTCACAAAAGTATGTGAGTCATCATCAAACTGGCTCATAGAGGTAGGTAAATCATTTCTAGTATGACTTGTAGTGACTAGAATCATGCCCCTAACATGAATTGCAACGGCTGAAGGCTCATCTCTCGCATGGCTAATAGAGGTCAATGACGATGCATGGAGAGAATTATTCTTCTCCTTATCCCTCCTCTTTCTCTTCTTTTTATATTTCTTATTGCAAGATGGAGGAGAAAGAGGAAGCCCATATTTCTCTTGCGAAGAGGATGAAGAATTAACACCCATAGGATTCTCTTGAAATAAAGCATTCATTTGATAAGCTTTAAGAACATTTGTAGTAGACCACAACCAAATGGGTAGTCCAAAATTTAATCCAAGAATATTCAAAGTGGCCATCAAGGGGGTACCAACATTTACAAAGAAATGAAAAACATAAGAATCCCCTTTTGGAGGGGTTCTTTAGTTGGAATCCACAGGAATATTGGGCATACCCAACTTATAAGTATATCCATCCATTATGGGATAGTTCAAATAAATTTTCAAGGAAGAGAGATGCAAAATAAAAACCTCCCCCTTAAGGAGGAAACTCCACAATTAAAAGAAATATCAAGAGCCTTCCCAGACTAGTGGAGTGGTTGGTTAGTCAGTAAAAAGAAAAGGTCTAAAGTGACAAGACAAAAATCCACCTAAAGCCAACTAAATACAAAGAGAAAAGAGGAATTTGTTATAAAGTCCCTAAATATACAACCAAACAAGTAACTTCCAGATATTTCTACTCTGGGTTATTAGGACTAAACACCAAAATACAAGAAAGTTAAGATAAGGACCTTCTAAAGATAGTCTGGGGTAATTACGCCCCTGACATACCAGTGAAGGTAACCTAAATAGTTACGTTGACCTCGAGACAAAATCCTTTGTTAGTGAAAGTACCCGAGCTTCACAAGGGCACCCTCTAGAAGTACTAATAAGAGTGATACAATGTCTGCCTCAGGTACCCTTGTTATTTCAAGGAGGGGAGGGTAGTGGGGCTTGCGAGTTTAATATTTTCAGATTATAAGCTTTTTATATTTGGTTTTGCTTCATTTCCAGCAGGCCTGGATAGTACCCCGATGGATTCACTTCAGGAACATAAACATTTCTCCACTGCTAGTGAGCCTAAAAAGTGCCTTGACAGATTCACTTTAGGAACACAAATGTTGCTCCCCTACCAATGAGCCTAAAAGGTACCCTGATGGAGTTTCTTGCTTTACCTCTCTGTGTAGGAGTCCTTTGTCTTCTTTTGCCTTTATTTTTTTTTTTGAAAAAATGACTATGAAGTGGAACTTATTTATTTTGGATGAAAGAGGAATATTGAATTATTGAGAGCAAGAGAGATTATTCCTTCAAAGAAGTATATAGGTTCCTCTGATTTAGTTTTTCTCATTTATATTTTCCCCTTCTCCCTTTTCATTGATTTAGATAAGCATGCAAACAAAAAAACATAAAAGCCAGAATATAGGCACAATGTTCCCAGATAGACATGAGTTCATGGTTTGCCCAAAAATCTCCTTACGCACGGATCGTATTTTGCATCAGAACTTCATTGACCAAAAGACATAATCAACACAAGGAATATGGGCCAAAGGCTAACCAAATTTTGAAGTGTGACAAGATTCATTAGACTTCAGCCACACAAAATCTCAGAAACAAACACATGGAAAAATACAACACTTATTCACATGATGAAAGAAAAAGAATACAAATAACAACAAAAAAAAATAGAAGGAAGACAACACACAACAAGGAAGAAAAACTAGAAGATAAGAAGAGAAGCTAAATCAAAGAATAATGTAAGAGAAAAGTAAGAAACGACAAGAGAGACTAAAGAGAACAAGACGGGATGGGTGCAAAAGAAGGAAAACAAAGATGCAACTAATACTACTCCTAGCCTAACAACTAGTAGGTTGAGGTCACGTGTAATGAATTTTCCAGTGAATCCAACAAATCTTTTCTGGACTTGAATCCACAAATATATGAAAATTAAAACAAATAAAAATTAATGTGTAGTGGAAAATATAAAAACTTGAATATCTTAAACAAAATTTTGAAGGAATTTCCTGTCAGCATAAAGATAGGCCATAGCCATCGCTTCTAACCAGTTTATGATCTTACCTCTTTGATGAAAACCATCATTCAAAAAACGTCTAAAGTTTCTTGCGAATGTGTTTCCATCTGCACTGGACTCCTTAGCAAGTGTGAGGAAAAATAAATACTTGTGTTTTGCGATGGAGCTTGTCAGGTAAGAGTGTTCCAACCATTCAATGATTAGATCATAAAATTGATGATGAACTTCCTGAAAACCTTTAAATATTTGGAAAGATGAATTTTCAATTAGAGACACGTGATTACGATGGTAATATTGCGAGGTAAAATATAACTGATCATATTTAGTAGTCATGTTAAGACAATGAGTACCTGACGTAACCATCAACAAAGGCCAAAGTGCCTCAACTGCTCGACAAAAATCCAAATAGTGAGATGTTGAATGATGAAGATCGAAGGATGTAAAAAAAATGTTATAAGATAATTTGATGAACAAATGATAGGTTGAATAACAATCATTAGTCACAAAATAATGATCATATGGGCCGATTAAAACATCTGATTCCCAATTTTCAGTTAACTAAGATAAATCAGTTTGTGAAACTTTGAGAATGCTCTGAACAATCAAACCAAGTTCCTCATAAGCTAAATAAGATAAAATGTTTTCCTGTAACTGGTGACAAACTGTAAAAGCATCATAATCATAAAAATTATTTAAAAGGGATGTCAGAAAAAAAATAAAAATCATGAGACCAGTTAGGACATGGTGAACGAAGAAGAACTTGAGTCGCAGAATAATGCAAGCATTCATTCACACTCAAGAGTATTTTAGGTGTGATGAAGAACCAAATTTGCAATATGATCACTAGGAAATCCAAGAGCTTATGATCATGAAACAAATGTGATAGATATTATTCCTTCAGCCAAAGATGGTCTTTGGAATTATCAACTTCACAATTCCATGACTCCATGAGATTTACACATTCCAAACCCAATTTTGATGCAAGAGATTTTCATGAATATGAATGAATCGAAAAAAATCCTTAAATTCGGTCATAATAAAGATCTCAAAAGTTTGAAATATTACATCCAAAATACCAAAAATATTCGAGAAATATATTTACATCAAGTGAAACCATGAAAGAGAAGGATTGTGTGAGAGAAACTAGATTTGACTTAGTTTGAGGGGCTTGCGAGAGTTGCAAGGTCCTAACATAACTATCAATGGAAGTTGAAGTGCCTCGACTCCTTGGAAGGTCTCGAAACTTTATAGGATTGAAAAATCGCATTTTGAAGCTTGAACTAGACCATGCATGGTTTGAGGATAGTTTCTACCACTGGCTTCAATAAGGCCACTGCTCACCGAATGGTAGCTATCTATGTTACTTATTTTACCGGATTTTCCAACTTCAACAACTAGATTACTCAAGTCAAAATATTCTTCTGAATGTAAATTCAAAGATAAATGAATCGGGTAAATTTCATGAGAAAGCTGATTTGAATATTTTCCTTCATGCACAAGGAGAGATTATGATGGATGGGAAGAGTACTCTATGATTTTTCTATTTTCAATTTCATCATGGACAATCTCACCGCCTTGTGTCAATCGAGAAGATAACTCATGAGATGAAGAACCTAAAGAGCTTGGAGCACCTTCATCACAAGTAGATGCATCAAAAACTGTGGAACACAAGGGATATTGAGATCAAGAGGAAGTTTCGATAAGAACATCTTCTTTGACCAAATTAGATTCTAGATCTAAGTTAAAATCTTTATGAGAAACTAAAATATTAGATGGTGCACTTGGGCATCCATCAGTGCATACATCAACAAAATGATTTTCATCAGAATGATTATTACCGAGAATACTAGATTAAAAATCATCTAAGAATGGAAGCACATCATCTTCACATGGAGAATTTTGGAAAATAAAAGCAATATTGAAAGCCTCTTCACCTTCCTTCTCCTCTACCTGTGTAATATGACTACCTTGTATTTGATCGCAATTTGAACCAGCAACAGGAAATTTGAGGGGCTAATATTCGCAGGTGGGCTAATTTTCCATGTTTTTACCAAAAAAAAGATTCACCAATTTCCATTTTTTCCAAAATTTATTCGCCCAAATTTTATTGTATAAAATTATTTTACCTTAAAAATTGCCAAAATTTTATATAGAGAAATATAAAATCATTATAAACCTAAATATTTTTATATAAATATTTCCAATTTTTTATTATTTTCATATTAGAAACTAGTAAGATTCACCAAGGTTTCTAAATTTTAAGATAAATTTCCATCCTTAAAATTTCCCTGCACGAAAATCAATAGAGTGTGGAAAACTAGCCGGTGGAATAAATTTCTCAAGTGGATCATGGTACAAAGAGTCATGGCATGTAGATGATATAGGATGACATAAATTAGATTCGAGACTAGATCTATGAATAGTAACCTCATCTTGCGGAATGGAGGAGTTAGTCTTCACCATAGGCTTCATGGGCCATTTTGGAATTTCCTCCATTGAATCTGAGTCATGAAAAGTGGAAGAAGAATGAGAATATAGATTAGGAATTTGATTAGCATATCTACCAACATTGTTATCATCGCAAGGAGGAACCCTCGCCAGAACTAGAAAAGAAGGAGGACAAGGAACAAAAGGAATAGTAGTTTCCTCCTTTGAAATTAGAGGTGTCTCATGATTCACAAGAGTTTGGGGGGTGGGAAAATCAATGGGGTCAGGTTCACTGCATAAAGTGATAAGAACCAAATGCTCAAACTTTTGTTTCAAGAAATCCCAATTTAGATCTTCTTCCTGAATTTCATAGAAAAGGTGAAGGAATAGATTAGAAAAATCATCAAATGATTCATTAGGATTCATTCTTAAGATATTGATTATTTTACAAAAATTTTGGTGATTATATCTACCAAAGGCTTGATGAAGCTCCCCGGGGAAATGTCGAAGGGAATGAATGGAAGAAGGTGGCAAGGTATGACACCATCGATTAACAATACCTTCAAGGGTGAGGAATAAAAGCACAAAATAAAATTCTTCCTCATCAATTTCGTAAGATTCACAAAAATCAAGAAAATAAAAAAATGTGCTCATTTATGGATGTTCCATCCTCACCTTCAAACTTTATCCAAGGAAAGTGATAGAGAGGCTCATCGGGGATCCAAAATTGATAAAAGGAAAAATTAGAGAAACACCCTGAGAGAAAGATTTCAAGATGAGCCATTTTAGATAAGAGGTTCAAAACAAAATCAACAGGTTTTTCTTGTCATCTGGCCCTCCTTATAACACCATTGTTGACAATGCTGTAAATTCGTCAACCAAGGGGTCTCCTTGATGTGAAGTCCAAATTATAACTCACATCATTTGGAGTAGGAGCCCCATCTAGAATATCGACTTAGTTTCCATGTATTCTTATATATTTTTCTTAACTCTAACTATTAGAAAGAGAGAGGATTGCACATGTGCCTTTGGAAAGCAAGGGGGGTTTCCTGGTGAGTGTTCAAAGTCCTTCTACTGTTGGGGAAAGGAAAAGTTGAGCCTCTAAGATAGAGGTAATATTAACACCCAAGAAGAGTCACACAACATACAACATGATCTTTCTAACATCCAGCAGATTATTCCACAACGGATGCGAAGATCATTATAACCAACAATTGAGAAATATGTGTATGGTATCTAGTGGAATAGTCCACAAGGATGTGACAACGACAACAACCATTACAACACATTATCAATATGATAAGTACCAAAATAATTTAAATATTTAAACTATATTAGCACATCTGAAAGAAAACATGAAATAAAAACATCCACTCAATAGTGTTACAAACATTCATAATTCATGCATGAAGAACATGCTGCCTTTAAAATGGTTCTATTATTAAGTAAAAGTTCCAAGACACATATGTATAATGAACATCACTAGCTCCAATAGTGGAGCTTCCAAGCCACTCTTTTCTCCATAAAATAACTTGCTTATCTCTATAATGCTTTGCTGGTGGGTCCAAGATGAAAATTCCTTTGCTCATACAATGAGGGAGTATATATAACCAAGCGTGACTCTTTGACTACCCTCATGAATGTTTGAATTCCCGTGAATTTTTAACTCACATGAATTTTACATTCATGTGTGTCCTTTTGGAATTCCACTTTACAATACATTTTGATTACAATAGACATGATACACAATACTGATGTGGCATATGACCGCTCATGACATGACTTGCCATGAAATTGCTGACACGAACTACTTGATGGCATGGCAATGTCAAGCCACTATTTTTGCTGAGAGTTGAGTGTCTTCATGAAAGAGCTTTCCTTTTCTCCTCTGCATGCCTTGGTGATAAGCAGTCTTCAATGATCTTAAGTATTGGATAGTGGTCACAAACAAGTGTCCTTTTGATTTCTCTTGATCAATCATCTCGTGAGTTAAGCTAAAAGATTTTATTTGAGCATGATTCCCTCCTTCTCTTCCTTCATCATCTCATCATGACATGATAGAGTACATATTCCTGCATTTCACTCATGATAGGATGACATCAATATGAAAACCCCTAGCCTAAGTTGATGCATTTTGATCCATGAATTGAGCCTGAAACAATTGAAAGGCTGGGAAAGAAGGTTCAGTGACTGCGAAGCTACGAAATAAAATCAAGCAAGGGGAAGCCCTAGGCCTTGAGACTGCATAGTGCACATTTCATACAGGGTTGAGGGGAATGACTATGTATTTTCTAGAGCCAGTGGGACAAGCTGTAGGGATAGACATTGGGAGGACTTACTTCCCAGTTATGGGTGTCAAGTAAGGTTTGGATTACTATGAAGTGTGAATTTATAGGTCCCAGGGGGCAATCTTGAAGCTTTAGATTGTGAAGTGGACAGTTCAAGCTGGGATGGAGGCCATGACTATGCAATTCTAGAGGTCAAGGTCAAGACTTGGTCACAAAAACTGCGCAATGGATTAGTCTTGGGAGGCAGGTACATCACATTGCGTAGTGCTAAGCAATAAGGTCACAAATTTATGATTGATACTACATAGTTCACAGCTTAGGGGAGGCCCGATGAAGTTAAGTTGCTCATTCAAGAAGCTTTCTGAAAAATGACTAAGTGTGGGACTGATGAGATCGATGTGAACAATGATGAATTTTGATTGTGATCACACACTTCAAATATTTTATGACTCAAATAACATAGATCATATAGGACATAAAAACAAAGAATTCTCCTCTGTATGAAATTTTTACGACTAGTTACGACATGCGTGACACCAAATATACACTTTACAATGATGATGACGACACTTGTGTGATGGTGCTCAAATATTTGGAAATGAGCTTGAAAAATACTTACGAAGTTAGAAAAACTCATTTGCACATAGATTACGTTTTTTGGACCACTAAAATAGGCTCATCCATTCAATACAACAACCAACATTCCAAAATATGACACTTTGCTTATCTAGAGAAAGGGATCACAAAAATTTATGAAAAGCAATAAAATGAACCTCAAGGTTTGTGACAACAATGAATAAGACCAAGGAAGGCTCCTAAATTTGGTATAGACCAAAAATTTGGAGGGGGTTGTAGTAGCTACAATAGAAACCCTAGGGTGAACTAGGGACAAAAATTATCTTCTCTATTACATAAAATAAATGATGGAGATTGCTTAATAGAAATTGAGATCCTTTCCAGAGGAGAGAGGAAATATGGAAAAATAGCATCTTATAGTTGTAGATGGAATTACAAGGAACCAAAAATATTTATGTATATGACTTTATCTTACACAACCACACCCACATTGTTTTGCTACACAAAGGGGGTAGTGGAAGGCCGAATAAGTGGTCAAAAAATATTTTAGCAGGGAGTTACCACCCTATTTCGATAAGCATAATGGCATGTAAATACCATTAAACCACCACAAACTAGACCCCAGCACCACGGTGGCACAAAATAAAAGTGAAGATGTGAACTAAATGCTTCCTATTAGCTAAACCTGAATCATAAAGGGCTAATAACATTCCAAGCCCTTCGTACAATTTAATATCCCTTTATTGTTATTTACTAAAATTTCAAGGGTTTTAATTCAGGAATAAATAACATGAATTTTTATTCCAAAAATTCCATAAAATTCACACAAATTTCACATAATGAAAATCACTGGAAATTAAATAAAATGTTCAATCTAGGAATGAAAATGCTTCAACTTTGGAATTATTTTATTAAAGGAATTATTCAAAGAATTTTACATAATAGCTCAAAAAAATTCTTACCTAGAATATTGTATTTCTCAACCCTTTCACTCATAATTTGACTAGGAAATTCAACCCTCTTTCTTGATGTAATTCAGCCTACAAACTATGCTTATATGTTGTATTACCAAAATGAATAATTCAGCCTCGTTTGACCATAAATTCTCCCTCCTCCTGGCTCAGGAAATTCAGCCCAAATCGGATTGGTAATCTGACATCTTTGCATTGGATAAATTCAACTTCCACGCACTAATAAAATGATTTTACTCTAATTATTTCAGCCCTAGAAAATGATGAAACTCAGCCCCAACAAAATGATGAACTATTCCCTTTAAAAACTCACAAACAAGTCCCTTATAATTCCACAATTCATCCCCTACGAATACCATAAACTCGGTCTCATAGAATGATGGACTCACCCTTTACTGTTGAGGAACTCAGCCCTTCAAATAACATAAACTAATTTGACTGAGGTACCTGGTGAACTTGGCCTCTAGAAATGCACATGATCTATATCATTATATCATTAGTTTTCTCAATGTTAGGGAAATTTGGAAAGGTGTTTCTCTATTAAATGTTTTGTGTGGGTTGGTTGTTTTAGTATTATGATAATGAATAATTGGGGCATATTTCAAACAAGAGGCAATATACATTTTCCATTCCCATCGACAAAATTCTAGTGACCATAAGACCATATTAAGAATCATTTATTTCCAACCTTTCTTCATGACCTCCTTAAGGTTGATCCTCCTTCGCAAGAATTTATGAATAAAAATAATTTTATTTGTGGCTTCTTGAATTAGGGTTGAATATATATGGTGACAAGAATTTATGAACTATATTTGCACCAATCATATTAGAGTTTTTCTAGTATATTGAGGTGGCTTGTAACACCCTCCTCCCATACTTACGCAATATCATTGGTCCAATGGGGTAAATATGTGACAAAGAGTTACTATAACATGACTCAACCTCCTAGATCACCTTAAGGAAGTGAAATCACAAAAAAAAAGAAATTAATGACATCCCTCAGGTGCTACAGGACCCCTGAGGGTTAACCCACCCTTCCATGTGCCCAAACCTTGAGTTAAGCTTCTTTTCCAATGTTTTGGACTCCCATACGGGGGAAAAACACTGCAAAAATTTGATTATAACCCTCTAGTCACATGCATAATCCTACAAGGGAGTGAATACATTCTTTTTCACCCAATTCTATGCTTGTGACCATGAGATTTGAGGCACTTTTTCAAGGCTAGTCTCTAGACCACTGCCCAAAACTTAATGAAACTTTCCAAAAAAATTAATGACAAATAAAAAGAATTCCATACAAAACTTAAACAAGAACTTGGCCTAACTAGGCCTAGCTATGACATACATTTCTTAAAACAAATTTAGAACATGTAATCTACATGTCATAATTAAATATTTTAACATAGGGATATCATACTTATCTCAGAATCATCAAGAAGTTCTAATGCCTTCTCACAATAACTGCATTATCATCTATTGGGTCATAGATTCATTAACCATTCATTTACTAATAAAAACATGATGAGAGCCATAACTATCATAAAACAATGCTTATAAACATCATATAACCAAAGTAATAAAAATGATAGAACAACCATTAAAGAAACACAATAACAAGTATAAATACTCATGAAATATAAGAGGAAAAGAGCTCTTATTAACATACGAAAAATCCAACCAAGTCAGGGACTTCCATGTACTACCTGACCATAGATTGGGCTAAACCAAATCTTTTTTTTAAGGAATAACCCTTGTGTCATATTCCAAGCATGAATGTGTGACTCGCAACAAAAAAACCAGGACTTCCTTAGGCTTCATTGTGTATCCCTCCATTACTGATCAATGGATTTCTAGGCCTGAAACCCTCATCTATACAATCAGGTTTTACCATGTGTTATGTAGGATTTACAGTTGCAGACAAAAACATCTCCCCTAGGTTTGGTGGCCAACCTAGAACAACAGAGAGACAAGGAACCTGATTCTTTCTTTAAGAAAATATATGACGGAATGAAGCCTACGTGGAATCCATCGCATGCTTCACTCCTTTAGCTTGAATGCTCCAATTGCCAAAATTAGAACCTGCATAATCAGATAATGCAAGCCAAGAAACTACGAGATCTGTGCAGTATCCTCTAAGTAATCTATTCAATATATCAACATGGTATTGAAATATGTGAAATAATGACATCACATATAGGAAAACAATGAATTCTTTGCATTAATATAAATGGAAGGAGATTAAAACCATAAATAGGTGTTGATCTTGTAAAATAGCTCCTCCAATTTGTATTGTCCTTTCCTTTGTCACAATGTGCACCTCTAATCACCCTAAATAAATGGAATAATACCTCTCATCACATAATCATAAGGGTAGATTCACTCTCCAAAATACAACCTCTTGCATATGGAAGGTTGTAAATATATAGAGGAGTGGGGTAAGTTGGGAGATCTTATCCAATTACCAATATAAGGTTTTAGATC
Source organism: Pinus albicaulis (assembly GCA_034641835.2). Taxonomy (NCBI): domain Eukaryota; kingdom Viridiplantae; phylum Streptophyta; class Pinopsida; order Pinales; family Pinaceae; genus Pinus; species Pinus albicaulis. The sequence continues at coordinate 43,373 of JAXQQM020092915.1, forward strand.
CACCTTTGATAGAAGGATGAGATCAAAGGTTAATGGATGGAAACTCCAAATAAGGATAGGATAGGATCCGAATGTTTTATCTGAGGTAAATGGTTGTAACAAATTCTGAAAGCTTCTGGAAGAGGAAGCTTCCAAATTTTTTCTCTTTTTCCCGAATTTCTAGAACCAACGCAAGTGCAAAGTGGAGCAACCTATAGGTGATCAACACAGGCCACAATGGAGAAAACTATAGGTGAATTTTTTCAAGAAGAAAGATAGGGAGCATTGTTCCTAAAACTGGCTCAAACGATGTAGTTTCAGGAAGAAATTATTGGAAATGAAGGAGGCATAATTAGGGATTTTTGAAATGATGTTGACAAGGGGGAATAGGATGTTGATTAATCCCATTAGGAGGCATATTGATTGGATGTGACAAAATGACCTATAATAGATCACCCCATAAAGTGAAAATTTAGAGATTATGACTGAAGACTGAAGTACTTTACCTTGTGACAAGTCATGATCAAGAAAAACCAGCGAGCTTCATCTATTACAATACGTTTATATCATGACATATTTTTGTTGAGGGATGCATACCCATACTCAGCACATAAGCTAACATAACATATACAATGATCAAAATAGACGTCCATAGATACAACTAGTGGAACCATGAATGGATGGTTGTCTGTATCATCATGGCCATCATGCATTATGATCTCTGTATAACTCCTAAAATTGCACCCTGAATGGATGAAACTAGATCCAGGGTCCTCTATCTCGTTCACACGACCAACTAATGTACAAGTATAACCATGTGAAACAATGAGATGAGGTCGAACATGGTAGACACCATCTAGTTACCATCCAATGATGTAATCCGTTAATGGACGTGAGAGAAACCACCGATCATGTTAATGGATCTCAAGGTACTAAAGTACAATCTGTATGGTGTGAGCAAATGAGTTGATGTTGAACACCACAAAGAGTCTTATGGTTGAAGGAAAATTATGTAAACATATCACTGAGAGTGAAGAAAATTTCCATTGATGTATGCAAGTAGCAAGGTACCAAAATGTTGTTGTTAAGTAAACTTCGTGGATGATGTGCTGATGTCAACAAGAAGCGACCCATCATAGGAGGGCATTGATGTATCCCCCATCAACGACACGAAATAGGTATCATGATTGAGATAGAATGTAATATTCCCAATTAGCCATGAGCTAGTTGGAATATTAAATTTTCTTTTTTCTTTCTTGTTTAATGAATAAGAGGATGATGGAGATCCATAAATCTCCTTAATATGAATAAAATCAATGCCAATGTGAAAGGAGGACATCTTATCAGCTTAATTAAGCACCCTTAGGTGTGAAAAGGGGCTAGAACACCTTGATTGGGTTAACATTGACCAAATCAACAACGCTATCATGGAGTAGTGGCATTCAATGAGGGACATTGTAGTTTTATATGGAGACTCTTTGCATGGAAGTAGTGTCAACAATGAATGAGGCTTAGGGTTAGAAAGCTCATTTATTATATAAGAAAGAGGATGGCAGCCATATTTCAGGTATGTTAATATATGTTTATGTTTTGATATATGGTTTTTTTAGACATATAGCTTTATTCAATTGTTTAGCTAAGATTGTATTGATGTTTAGCATCGGGTGTTCCTGATCGGGAATCCCACCTCTTTCCTTGAAAGACCTCTTGGAATAGCATTTCATTACACTTCCACATTCATGCATTAGGCCAAGCTTCATCTTTCATCTACAACGCAGATCCTGTTGAGGGTTGTGTTGTGTTGCAGGTTGTAGTAGTGGAGAAAACATTTGGGTCACTTAAGTGCTTATTTTCAGTGGAAGAAGGGTTCCTTTCCATTGGGAGGATAGTAAGGAATGCCCTTGAGCTTATTTTTAGCATTTGGCATCAGGCCACTTATATCTTTTCCCCTACAGTGCATTTTCTGTCTTGGACTGCATTATTTTCAGGGAGGAGTTGCAGGGTGGTTTCAACACACCATTTGGGGAGGAGGTTTTCTAGAGAAGGGATCAACCTTTCATCTAGAGGATCTATTGAATGAGGTTGCACTATTTGTCATATCAGATCAGCCACACATTTCCATTTCATATGTTTCAGTAAATCTTCAGCCCTAGGGCTCTGATTCCCATCTTATACATTGGTGTATTTTTGAAAACCCTTGGGGATTCTTCATTGGAGGTTGTATAGAGTCTATATCTATATTTGATGCATATTTTGAGGAATATATCAGCCCATGATATTTTTTATATCCATTTGTTGTAGCAGTGTCTACATAGAGAGAGAGTAGTCCTTGAGCATTTTTGATATAGTAGCAACACCTCTTATTGAGGGTTTTATCTATTAGAGGCTTGTTCTATCGTGTTGTATGTTTTGCGGCCCATTATTTATACATATTTGCTGTTGTTATGATGAACGAAAGGTCGCCATATTGGCCTCTTGTTTTGATCTAATGATTACATTTCTACTTAAATGGTTTTGCAATATATTCCTGCCTTTCCCATTTGGGAATATTATAGTGGTAACGGAGCATAATATTGGCTCAGCCTGTGCATCTTGAAAAGACAATATGTCATTAGAAGAAAGATATCCTCTCATAGATAGAGAGAAGAGGTATCTCAGAAGAAGACACTGGAAGTTTGACTATACAAATGATAAATAAGACAAGGGTAAAACCCCTTTATTAGGATAAGATGAAGAGAAGGAGTATCCCGAGTTACTTCTTCAAACTATGCAAGACATTGCTAGAGAAATAAAGGAGATGAGGATGGATAGATACAAGGAATACCCTAAAGGATTTATGCATGGTGAAGGCTTCGACATTTCTCATCACTGGAGTGATTAACCTGTGAAGCATCTGCAAGTTTCCCAATACTCTACAATGCCTACATTGTTAGAATTCGGAAATGAAGGGTTTCAAGAACAAGAAAATCTTGAAGACTATTTCATGGAGTATGAGTCTCAATCTCAGAGATTCAAGGATCACTTGAGTTTTCAAGAATCCTGTCAAATAAAGGACAATAGGAGACCTAGACATCATAATAGAGGTGGAGGATTCATTCAGAATCATGATCTACACCGAAATATGGGAAGATTTTTCTTACCCAACTTTGATGGGTCATCAAAATGCACTGCCAAATCATGGGTAGAGAAGCTAGAAATCTACTTCCAGCTAAACAAGGTACTAGAGATGGAGGCCATTAAGATAGCAGCACTGCACCTTGAGGGTGAAGCACATGTTTGGTGGTTCCATGGCTTGTATACATTGTTTCATGCCAATGTGACTGCATATTCAGAGTTCACAACGAGGTTGGTGGAGAGGTTTGATAGAAGACATCTCGAGGCACCATTCATGGGGCTATAAAAGCTCAAACAATCAGGTAATCTAGAAACTTATATTTCTAAATTTATAAAGCTTTCTGTTATGGTTCCTGATTTATCTACAGCAAGAAGGGTCTACATGTTTATTGATGGGTTAGTAGAACCTCTTCATGGGTTAGTTAAGTCTACCAAGCCCACTACCCTTCAAGATTCCATTGAAAGGGCTAGAGATCTACAAGATGCCTTGCCAAAATCAAAGGAAAGATTTAAGCCAAAGCCCACTTTTCCATCAAAGGGAAAATATGAGAAGGCTCCTTTCTCAAAAGAGAGCCAAAACAAAGTACCTCTTATTGATGATGTCCAAAGAGATTTGAGGAGAAGGAAGATTTGCTTCATATGCCAAGAATCCTGGGCACTCGGACATAGATGTGCAGCAGGAAAGGCACACTATATAGAGGTCTTCTCAGATGATGAGGAGGAGGAAGAAGAAGAACCAGAGAGGGGTCACAATGCTGGAGTAGCAGGAGATGATCCACCACCACCAGGAGGTGACGATGGAGCAATTGCTCCAATTAAAGGGACTATTGCATCAATGAGAGTGGTACCCAATTATCAAGAAGCTTCCACAAAAAAAAGAGAGTTGGATTTGTGCAGTGGAAGCAAGGACATGGTATTCACATCCATTATGCATATGAGGTTGACCCATGAGACATCATTGTTTTATGGCAAACCACCTGGGAGACCACCTGATTCGGAGTTGGTGAGAGATGTCTCACATTATGTTGCACCACTCATAGGTCCAGGAGGCATGGGAACATTGGAAGGTCATTGTACAATGCTGAGAGTCTTGGGTAGACTCAAGGAGGAGGGAGACATTCTCCCAACATCATCATTACCCACTCTCATTTCAGATTTTGCGCTGAGAAAGGAGCAACATGGGGAGGATAACAACCTTCCAACATGTGATCTTAGCATGGGAGGTGTCAAAGAGAATGGAAACCATATGACAGATGTTCTTTGTGATATATCATCATCGTTGTCATTATGGAGGATAGATCCATATTGGAAATCCCAGCTATTGGTGGATTATTCCAAGGATTTTTTTACATGCATGATACTTGATGACCAGCTTCAACAGGAGGGCTATTCAGTCCAGGATGAAGTCATCTATTATCATGGTAGGATATTCTTATCTAGAGCTTCTAAGCTCAAGGATAAGTTACTACAAAGAGCCCATGAGTATTTTATCTTCAGCCACACTTATTCCATGAGAGCCTACAACACTATCATGGAGGGATACACTTTGGAAGTCTTTGAAGAGTAGATATATAAAAATTTGAGGAGATGCATGGATCATGTGGAAATGGAGGAGATACATAACTCTTTGAAGGAGTTATCAAAACCACCTCTTTCCTCTTTTGGAATGAGAGGGGATCTATCGATGGACCACTCCATTTGTATGAGCAGAAATTATGGTAAGGAACATGTCTATGTGCATGATGTCTCACTTGATGATTATTTGCATTCCTTTACGATGTATATGTAGGCCATTGCTCCAAGGAGGAGCATTATTCCATATAAAATTCATGGCCAAATTTGGGCCATAAACATTGTTGAACTTGGCCACTCCCTAGGAGGATATAGGGAGATGTTGTATCATTCAGGGTGCACTCCAAAGGCACCAAAAATTTCTCACCTTTTCAGAACTTGTGAGAAAGCTATGGCAGCAAGTAAGTTGTGGGGAAACCACTTACCATATCATTATTTGATGCAGTCAGAAGATATACTACGCTGGTTCCACATGTGGGACTATGACCCATTTCCATTTTTGCATATTTATATCTATATGTACTTGGTTTTGATCCCATACATTGATCATATACTTATTATTTTTATGGTAATGATTGGAGAGAGGATGGGAGGATTGGGAGTTCCCTTTGGGAGAGATATTATCCATGTTCATTATGCTACATGTTTTAGGGAGAGCCTTGGGCAACCCATGATTGTTTCATTGGATCTATTGCTTCCTTGTGGGATGAGTCATTTGCATCTCATGAGAACTTGGGAGGATAATTTCATGGAGGGATGGATTGAAATGTTTGGTCAATTTAGTGTGTCCTAAATTGCTGCATTTAATTTGTCAATCCGGGAATCGTAAGCTGATGAAGTACGGCGCACTATATGTGCAAGATAACCTATTTCTTAACTTTTTGTCGTTTTTGGTTTTTCTAAGGTGAAATGGAAATTCTAAAATGAAAACAAGTTTGGTTATATTTGTTCAAGGAAGTGATATCCCCTATAATGATTTACCAACTTGTAACTTTAAAAAGCAATTTGAAATTTACAATGACAAGACTTGAAAGAAAGTAAAAGTGCTGCTGAAAATGAAAAGGTGTTGCTAATCTAATAAATCAAAACAGTAAACTAGTGAGCATGAAAACTAAACTATTCTTGCTGCCAACTAAACACAAAAGAACTATGCTTAAGGAAATTCAAAATTGCAACAAAATAAATCTAAATCAGATTACATCAATTTATCTTTTGACCCTTCATCATTAGTCCAGCTATGATTTTCGGAAGTAATCATAAACAACTTGAGTAACTGATATTTAATTTGCAGAAAGTAAACTAATACTAAACCATACACTCATGATTCAATCCCTCACCATCAGTCCAGCTGTGGCTTTCGGAGGCAACTGAAGATGTCATGCATGATTTAATATATCTAAATTTGCGGAAAAGAAACTAATACTAAACTACACATTTCATAATACAATCCCTCACCATCAGTCCAGCTGTGGCTTTCGGAGGCAACTGAAGATGCTATGAGCAGCTTAATATATCTAAATTTGCAGAAAAGAAACTAATACTAAACTACACATTTCATAATGCAATCCCTCGCCATCAGTCCAGTTGTGGCTTTCGGAGGCAACTGAAGATGCTATGAGAAGATTAGTATATCTAAATTTGCAAAAAAGAAACTAATACTAAACTACACATTTCATAATGCAATCCCTCGCCATCAGTCCAGCTGTGGCTTTCGGAGGCAACTGAAGATGCTATGAGCAGATTAGTATATCTAAATTTAACTACTGAAGCAGATAAGAAAAACTGAAATGAACAAAGCAAGACTGAAATTAAAAAAAAGATATGAAAAACAAACTAGCAGCAGAACAATGTTAGATCCATGTCATTAGTCAAAAAGCTATAAAAATGCCCGGGCTGCCTATCTAAAACCTGAAAAACATAAACACTGATCAGTGATTAACAATCATAAAGCATGAAAGACAGAAATGAAATGGAAATTATGGAAGTGTATAAACAGAAATAAAACAACTGAAAAATATGAACATATGGATGGATTATGATACAATGATTTTTAAAGAAATGAAATGAGAAATATACACTAATACACAAAACCTTAGCTGAGCAGGGGCCCTCTACACAGCCTTGGTAACGGTCCTCAAACATGAATTAAGTTGAAAAACAGAGTCTTCTCATATTAAAAAGCAGTTCATTACAGAATGGTAGTGTTACGGCACAAGTGCAGCGTAATCACTACAGAGCAAACTAAAAGATAATAGAGACTACATTCACGAACATCAACTAACTTCCACTCACTTCATATGCGTATGCAAACGCAATATATATAACAACAAACTATAACTGTTTCCTAAAGTTCATGCTGGTGGGAAGCACGTAGACCACTACGTCCACGGATATAGGAGTATGGCCGTGTTGGAAAGTAGATCTACGAAAGGTGGATGCTTGAATTCGACTCTAGAACCCTGTACAGATGTCGATTTAACCTCCGCAGGCTTAGAAACGGCCGTATGGATCTTTATGTGCCACGAAACAGAGTCCGGCCGACATGAAACTCCATATTTGACTTCCATGTGGACGCCTTTGACCGCGGCTTCTTTGGACGAGTTTGCTTGAACCAATAGGACACGAACCATGTCCACGTCATTCCTGACCTGCCCATGTGGCTCGTTTCCCTTGTAGACACATGTAGCATAGAGTTTTACAAAATAGCTGCGGAAAGTTGCAGCAGCTGCGGAAAGTGGCAAGATTCCGCAGCTGAATGAACAAAATCTAGATCAAATAGCAAACACAAAAATATAATTAAAAACCATGTTAGATGCTCTTTTGCACATGATATTGACAATCTAGGAGGTTTAGGTGAGTGAAAAAGGTATGGAAAAATGTATGGAAAAGATGCAAATTTGGGACTCAACGGGAAGACACTTAGCTTATGAGGGAAGATTGTTACATGGAGGTGTCACCAATGGTGGAGGAGGAGATTTTCAACACTCACCTTGTCAGTTGCTTGAGGACAAGCAACATTTGGGAGGGGAGGACTGTAATATTCCCAATTAGCCATGAGCTAGTTGGAATATTAAATTTTGTTTTTGATTTCTTGTTTAATGAATAAGAGGATAAAAGAGATCCATAAATATCTTTAATATGAATAAAATCAATGCCAATGTCAAAGGAGGACATCTTGGTAGCTTAATTGAGCACCCTTAGGTGTGAAAAGGGGCTGGAACACCTTGACTGGGTCAACTTTTACCAAATCAACAACGCTGTCATGGAGTAGTGGCATTCAATGAGGGACAACACAGTTTTAGATGGAGACTCTTTGCATGGAAGTAGTGTCATAAATGAATGAGGCTTAGGGTTAGAAAGCTCATTTATTATATAAGGAAGAGGATGGCAGCCATATTTTAGGTATGTTGATATATGCTTATGTTTTGATATATGGTCTATTTATTCATATAGATTTCTTCAGTTGTTTAGCTAAGATTGCGGTGATGTTTAGCATCGGGTGTTCCTAATCGAGAATCCCACCTCTTTCCTTGGGAGGCCTCTTGGAAGAGCATTTCATTACAATTCCACATTCAGGCATTAGGCCAAGCTTCATCTTTCATCTACAATGCAGATCTCATTGAGGGTTGTGTTGTGTTGCAGGTTGCAGCAATGGAGAACACATTTGGGTCACTTAAGTTCTTATTTTCAGTGGAGAAGGGTTATTTTCCATTGGGAGGATATTAAGGAAGGCCCTTGAGCTTATTTGCAGCATTTGGCATCAGGCCACTTATTTATTTTCCCCTACAATATATTTTCTGTCTTGGACTACGTTATTTTTAGGGAGGAGTTGCAGGGTGGTTTCAGCACACCATTTGGGGAGGAGGTTTTCTAAAGAAGGTATTAGCCTTTCATATAGAGGATATATTGAAGGAGGTTGCACTATTTTTCATATCAGATCAGCCACACCTTTCCATTTCATATGTTGTAGTGAATCTTCAGCCTTAGGGCTTTGATTTCCATCTTATACATTGGTGTATTTCTGAAAACCCTTGGGGGTTCTTCATTGGAGGTTGTATAGAATCTAGATCTATATTTGATGCATCTTTTGAGGCGTATATCATCCCATGATTTTTTGTATATCCATTTTTTGTAGCAGTGCTTCTATAACTGTGCTGTAGCATTTTTCCGACATTTTTTATATAGTAGCAGCACCTCTTATTGATGGTTTTGTCTATTAGAGGCTTGTTCTATCTTGTTGTATGTTTTGTGGCCCATTATTTTATACATATTTGCTAATGTTATGATGAATGGAAGGTCTCCATTTTGGCCTCTTGTTTTTATATAATGATTACACTACTATTTCAATGGTTTTGTACTATATTCCTGCTTTTCCCATTTGGGAATATTACATAGAATGATAATGCTACGAAACTAGATCGGGAAAAGGAGAACATGGAATGAAGGCTTAAGTGTATTTTAATGGATATCAATTAAATGAATTTTCTTGAAAACAACAACGACATTGAATGGAGTTGGAAACATTGACCCAAAACTGAAATGGAGGCTCTGAAAAGATATGGTGAACTGAATGGAAAGCATATTACCCAACCCAACAACCACAAAAATGTAGTGGACTTGCTGCCAGTAGAAAACAGAGTACCCTATTTTCCCAATTTCCCCAACCATACTGATTAGTACATATTTATTTTTTTAATAAGCTTGAGGAGGATAAGATATGCTTGATCTATAAGTTCACCCTTTATATGAATCTCTCAGAGTATATTTAATGAACCCTGAGAAGGAGTGGTTTGGTTGTGTCATGTTCGACAAGTCCAATCCTGTTTGATGTTTTAACAAGTCCAATGAAGGTAAAAATCAATATATTTGTCATGTTTAGAGAGTTTGAAAAAGATGCAAAAAGGAAAACTCTAGATTTCCCTTTCTGTAGATAGCCTCTCAAGTTTGAAAAGGTATAAAACAATACTCAAGAGAACCTCTTAGCCATGTTCAACTAAGGTATTCCTTTTTTGTAAATATTCTATCTCATTCTGGAAAAGGGTTAAACTTATATTGAGTATATGTCTTTTCATTTACTTTAATGAGTTCGAAAATACAAGTTCTCGAACATATTTTGGGAGTCTGAAACGAGTTGAAAGAGGACTCCGGCTAGAGGAACAAGTGGTATAAAGGGTAACAACTAGTTTTGTTCATGACGGATCTACTTAAAACACGTAAAGGTCAAAAGGTTGGATAGTAAGACCACTCATCGTAGTTTTTCCTCAGGAAAGGGTAAAAAAACCAAGTGAAAGCGTAGGATCAGCCAAGCATATGGTGATGATGAAATGAAAAAAACAAAGGCTCGTATGGAAGAAGCAGGCCGATAAAAAAGGGAAATCATGAGAGGTAAAGTGAGAATGGTCTCATGTTTTATACAAGCTTGAAACATTGGAAACTATGCTTGGAATTGGTTTTATTTTTACAAAAGCTTGAAACAGAGGAAAACTATGCTTGAATTAAGTTTTCATTCCCCCAGCATAATGACTCAATTCAAGGTACATGCCCCAAAGCTTCATTTCATTCATATAAGTATAATACTAGTTGCTAATAGGTGGATGGAATTAAGGTTCATTTATGATATCAATTGAAATACTCGACTGGAATTTGCGAGATCTAATTAAAGACTCCATTAAAATGGAATCTATTTCAATTTTTTAATGACCTTGACACACGAAAATATTTATGCTCATGACACCTTGTTTCATTTTTTAATGAGATTGACACAAGAAAAGGAACTCTACTCCGGACCTTGCTTCATTCTTTAAGGAGCTTGACAAAGGAACTATTCCCCAGAACCTTGTTTCATTTTTAAAGGAGCTTGACACGAGACAAGGAACTTTGCTCGAAGGTCCATTAGGGGAATTTTGAGGTCTAAAATGGGCCTCCTAAGGAAATTATAAAATAATTGTGGAGATAATAAAAAATATTAGATTACATCATCAAATTTTAGATGGAAAAAGAAAAAAAACTATTTTTTCAACTTATCTCCTTATTGGTTTACTAAATTTTCAAGCGACAACACTCATTGGATGCATAATTTGACTCCTCATTGAAGAGGTACCCATGTTGCATACTTTTGATGGACCCTTTTATATGAAAAATTATAAATACATGAAAAACCGTGATTGCAATAACATTTTTCATGTATTTTTCATTTTTTGTGTAGCAGTGTCCATCGAAAGTATGCAATCTGGGTACTCCTTGGATGATGAATTAAATTTTGCATCCAACGAGTACTCCTGCTTGAAATTTGAGTAAAACCTTAGGGAGATAAGTTAAAAATATGAGTTGAAAAAGTAGTTTTATTATTTTATTATATTTTAATATTTTTACTTTTTTACTCCAAAAATGGTGAATCATCCCCCATGGTTGACATCATCATCTAGAGTCTTATTTTTTCTTATAAAGTTTATTTTGGTTGTACATTTTTTTTAGGAGGCTCATTTTAGACCTAAAATTTTCCATAATGCTTCATCATGACCTGTAGAAGGCCCCTACTTCCAAAAGGTTCTCGTCATATGGGAGAACAATGTTATGGAAGGCATACATATTAAGAGATCTAATGGAAATATTTGGCTCCAATGCCCCCAGTACATGATGCACTACATCACCAACAAGATCATCAGTAGACATAGACATGGAACAAGTTGCCTCATAATTAACTTGTGGAAATGGAGATACCACTTTCATATAAGGACCATTTAGGGATGTTGGTTGATTGGCAGTAAAATTAGGAACAATGAATGAAAGCTTCTCAATGGTCACTATTCTTCCTTCATGCGGGAAACACACAATAGAGTGAAGAGACAAGAGCTCCCGTGATATAAACATAGTCATGCCTAAGGAGTAAATTAAAATACAAAGGGCCTTGGACTACCATCACATCGATATAGGTCGTCTTTCCTCCAAAAGTAATAGGAAGCTTAGGAAGGATCCCTAACGGTTTACTGGTTACTCTATTAAAAGCCAATAGATTCTAGGTAACTAGCACAATCCGCGGAGAAACTAAAGCTTGCCAATTATTTGAGGACAAAATAATAACAAACACACCTTCATCTATGATTGTGCTGAGTACGACTATATTATAAGCCTGTACTATGATATGGAATGGCACGTAAGGATGAAGATGGTATCCTACCAGTCGACTCCAATCAAAGGAAGTGATCATACTACTTGGAGGTGATGTGAGGGCATTAGACACTAGCCAGTAATGTAGGAGTTTTTTCCACATGTTGTGGGTAGGAGGGTTGAAAACAGTCTAGTTGTTATAGCTAGGTGTCAATACCTTAGCTGATTGTATTATTAGATCAGTTAGAGTCATAGAAGTCGAATAGTTCAGTTAGTCTAGTTGTCCTATCCCAGTTAGTTGAATTATTTTAATTAGGCTGTTGATTTCCTCAAATGGTCCTCTCAGAGGAACTGAAGAGTCATGTGTTATTGTATAAAATTGTAATCCCTCGAATGTAAGAGAGAGAGAGAGAGAGAGAGAGGGAAAAAGTTGCACCAATGGCTTCTGTGTATTGAGCAATTTCTTCCAGTTGAATAAAATTCAAGTCTCGTTGATTTCCAAACTGCTTGTATTTATAATTGTGAAGAATTGGTTAACTGCGAGGCAATTGTGTAATGGTAATTCCATTCTCTGTCCTTGAATTCCCTTAATTTATCCGAATAAACTCTATTAAATCCGCGCTACCCACAGGCGGGTTTGCGCAGAAGAAGTGTGGCTGTGACACTGTTTGATTTGGTAGACTTCTCGCTTCATAAAGAAATAGAGGTGTTGTTTTCGAACTGGAACCGTAGTATGGACGCAAGTTAAATGAACAAAGGAATAACGTAACCCCACATTTACCTTGGTCGATCACCGTAGCAAAACCGCGAGTGGTTTTGAAAAGTGGGTTGCCCATATCGCACCAATTTTGGTGAAAAGGCGGTATTTTCCGAATTGGAGCGATTCCACAGAGCCTTTGACGCATGGCACCGGACGGAAGTACAAAACCACCTTTCCGTATTCTCATCGCACGTTAAAGCTAGTACGAGGACGCCGAGCGATATCGACGAGGGCCGTCGATCTGGCGCAGAGTCATCGGACGGTGGTCGCTTGACGGAGATGCGTGAAGTTTAACCTAAGGTACATGTGTACATTTGATTGGCTATTGGATGTAGAGGTGGGCCCGGAGCGAAAGTCCTATTATAAAGTTGATTTACAAAGCATGGAGTATTAATATAAGTTTGGAAGACTAATATAAAGTCTAGAAAGGCCTAAATTAAGGTTCGGGGAGATAATATAAAGTTAAACATTTCGGATAGTATTATTTATCAAATTCTGCGAATTTGATAATTAATGAAAAGAAATAGACCACATGGAGGAGAGGAAAAATCAGACAGAGCCACGTCACCGTTGACTAGCTCTCCGTAGAAAAACCTTTCAGCGTTGTTGCGTCACTTGTGGTATCAGAGCTGTTGTCTGAAGTTGTTTTGCTGACATGGCAATTCGAGTTGGTAGAGGTGCTAGCAGAAGGAGGCCCGTTGCCAACGCAGAGGTGTTGGGGATGTTGCAGAGGGTCGAGGCCAGAATAGATGCCATGGAGCGAAGACAGCCCAGAGATCCTAAAGACATCAACGAACCTGAGACAGAAGAAGCAGAAGAAAATGTTGAAATTCCTCCTGACATGAGGCTCCTTAGAACTGTTCTGGGGTCTGCAATTAAGCCCAGAATTGAAGTGTCAAGTTATGCAGGGGGACTGAATCCAGAGGAGCTGGTCGACTGGATAAATGAGTTGAACAAATGCTTTGATTATGAAGAAATAAGTGAAGATAAAAAGGTCAAGTTTGCAGTAACAAAGCTGAAAGGACATGCTGCACTTTGGTGGGATGGAGTGCAGGCAGAGAGGAGGAGAGTTGGCAAGCAACCTATCAAGAGCTGGACCAGAATGATGGCCAAATTAAAAGGTAAATTCTTGCCTAGTGATTACCAGTTGACATTGTATAAGCAAATGCAGAACTTGAGACAGAGGTTGCTGACAGTAAAAGAATACACAGAGGAATTCTACAGAGTAAGCATAAGGGCTGGGCAATTCCAAGACACACCAGAGAAGACTGCCAGATATGTGAATGGTCTCAAGTTGGAGATCCAAGATGAGATTGGTCTTCTGTCTCCTAAGACAGTGGAAGAGGCCTACCAGATGGCCTTGAAAGCAGAGGAGAAACTCCTGAGGAAACAATCTGCCAAGAAGAGAGGTACTTTCCGTGGAAAGGGAAGTCGGGGTGGTAGAGGAAAGCCTACTACACCCAGGGATGGAGCTAACAGTAGCTCACCTCAGAATGCATCTGTAGAGGATGATGCAAGGGGCAGAAGGGGTTCTTACAGAGGAAAAGGAAGAGGAGGCAGAGACAGAGGCAGAGGTAGAGAGTTGAGGTGTTATAGATGTCAACAAGTGGGACATAAGCACTATGAGTGTCCAGAGAATGTGGGTGCTGGTCCAAGAAATGTTGTTTTTTCCCAGGCTGGAGAAGAGGCAGAAATTGAAGAAAAAACTCTTCCAGAGAGGGGAGAATCCTTGGTGGTAAATAAGGTCCTGTTGAAGCAAGCCAAAGAGGTCACTGAGCCTACACAAAGGAAGACTTTGTTTAAGAGCATATGCAAAGTCCAAGGAAAATGCTGCCAGCTAGTCATTGATAGTGGCAGCACAGAAAATATGGTTTCCACTGAGGTAATAGAAAAGTTGAAGTTGAAGACAAGGGAGCATCCAACTCCCTACAGGGTGTCCCGGCTGCATAAAGGACATCAAGCGCTAGTGAAAGAAACATTTGATGTGAGATAAGAAATTTACGGCAAAATAAGAATAAGATCCACATTTTGATGTAGTACATGAATGTCATATACCTACGGTAGACCTTGGCGGTTGTGAGCAGCGGTATGATGTGAAGAACACTTACAAGTTCTTCAAGGATGGGGTACATCATACATTGATACCCATATGGAAGAAGAGCCATCCGAGCGAGTGATTGATCCAAAATGTTACACCCTTTTTTGGTCATCTAACATACTATCATTAGATGGACCCAAGTACACCATGTAAGACCAATTTTACCCTAAGTAAAATTGCTTTCACTATGTAAAATAACTTAATAAAACACATTTATTAGGTTGTTTATGGTCTAAACAGGAAACCCCAAAAGGAAATATTAAACAAACCTATATTTGTTTGATTTTCTTGGTCATGTTTAACCCAAAACAAAGAAATTAATTAGATAAATCTTTATTTATCTTATTATTTTCTAGGAATAATTATTTAAACCTTATTTAAATAATCTTCCTTGTTAAATATGACTAAATCACCCATAAATAATTAAATAAATCATTATTTATTTGATTATCATCCAACCACTTCCTTAAAATGATAAATAAATCATTTATTTATTTATTACTTACAAATAACGGGATTTGACCCAAGTCAAATACCTTTTCCCTCCAACAAATATAATAAAATATTCCATAAAAGGTGGATCTAGATTTGGTTAATGTTATTTTAATCATGCACCAAGATCTAGAATGACCCAATATTTTGTTATAAATAGGAGGATTTTTCCTACCATTCTTCACCTTTTGTTGCCTATTAGATCACTCTGGATCTAAACTCTTGGTCTGACTTTGAGCCATTATCATTGTCATATTTTCCATTATTTGCTGTGTGAGCTCCCTTTGAGTTCTATCTTTGTCTGGGTTTTCTACACCAACGGGAGAGAGAAATGCTAGATCTGAAGTGTTGAGGACTTCCAAGAACCCATCCCATTGAGGAGAATTGGAAACACCTTCTTGTTTTCCTCCCAAGTGCCCTTAATACAAAAAATTCTTTCAAAAATTGTTCTTGTCTTGTCTATTGGATGTATGGAGCAAAACCTTATTTTTACTGCTTAATGTCTCTATATGCATAGATCTGGTTTTTTGCAGCACTTGTCTTGATCAACTAACTGCAGATCTGAAGATATTGGCAGCCATATTTGATGTTAGGGCTATAAGTTATGCGTATCTAAAGTGGTATTTTTTCGTACACTTCAACAAAAGATTCATACTAACAACTGGCGACTCCACACGGGTTTTCAATTACGACCACTGTCGTTTTTCATATTCCTGCATATCCAGCTACTTCAGACCCTAGGGTTTCTTTTCAGCTTTTTGTTTTTCCTATTTTTATGTTGTTTTTCACCTATAAAACCCTAAAACATTAAAATTTCTAACTTTCGCGTGTTTCTGGCCCTATTGCGCAGGTGACAGACATCAGCCGCACCTGAGACGACAACTTTTTCGGAAATCTGCCGCCGGGACACCCGGAGCTTCAGGTCGCACTTTTCAGCCCATAAACTGTGACCTGGACTCCAGGTCGCACATTTCGGCCCGGTATCTGCAACCTGCACAGAAAACAGGTCAGAACCTGCGACCTGCCAGTTTTTCTGCTATTTTTCTGGGTTTTTCTGAAGCGTCTGTCAGGGTTTTCCATCTTTTGTCTCAGCCCGTCTAGACCTGTTTCTGATTGTTTTTTCTCATCTAAGTGGGAACATATCCCCCTAGGGCTTCAGTACCCTCCACTTTTGGTGGAAGAGTTTTTAGCTGTTTCAGGTGTCTGATTTTTCAGAGTTTCAGCCTTCGCTTTTTCAGATCTAATACCTCCTTTTCGGATCCCTTTTAATCAGCTCCTCTCCCTTTTAAACCACATCCTGAAGTTTTGTTTGGATCTACCTTTAGGGCCTCCTCCTTGTCCCTTCTGCTTTTTTCTGATTTCCTCCTTTTTTACAGCCACCTTGCCTCTGCCTCTTGGCTGTGTTCTGCACCTCTTTTCAGCAGATTTCTCCTTTAGATCCCTGTCCCTCCCGACCTTAGATCTATTGGCCTCTTTTTAGTGTGTTTTGACTAGATTTTTTCCCTCTTTTAGACTAGTTTTGAGAGACTCGCCTTTTTGGGTTAGATCGATGCATTGTTAGCTGTTAATTTTCTGTTATTTCAGCATTATATACTGTTCTCTGCAGCTTTATTTTCAGTTACGCAGCACACTTTTTCTTTTGCTCTCAAAACGTCTGGGTTTAAAAATTAAAATTAACGCACGCCACACACTCACCCTAAGCGAAGAAGAGCCTGGTTAACACCGCCAGGCAAAGACTTTAAAACATGGTAAAATCAATTGACACTGCACCTTTCTACCCTTGTTTTGACATTGTAATCACTTGATTCTGCACCTCCCTTCCTTTGTTGGTCGTTCTTCTTCCCCTTGTGCCGTGTTTGTGTTGTCACCATTGCGCCCCCAAGGCGCACATCCTAGAGACTTCTTGGCCTTCACCCTCGGTTTCTAGTCGGTCGAGCTACTCGAGTCGCCGCTGAGCTGGTCCTCCTCAGGAGGTCCGCATTCGGAGGCTCTCTTCGGTTGTTGGGTTCTCCTTTTACTTCTTGTTCTCCCCTGTCACCTTTGTTAGGGTCCCGGTGATTTGGCTAATTGGCAAGCCAAATGGCGATTATGACATCAAACCAAGATTTGGAGCCCGAGGACCTAGCCTTCCTGGAATCAGAGAGGGCTCTCTCTATATGCGTAAGGGATATCTGTGTGTTTGTTTATTGTGTTCTTATTTTAGGCTAGTTATGAAGTAAGTTTTCGATTTTTGTTTTTTAAGTTGTGAGGGATGAAACTGATCAAAGATATAAAATACATAACAAGATGTTAGATTAACTGGGCTATGTGGTCAAAAGGTCAAGAAAGCTATTAGATGACAATACAAGGCTGTTGAAGGGTCGATTTGATTCAAGGTAGAAAGGATCTTTGGGAAAAATGGAGTAAATGGACATCAAGTTTGTGAAAAAGAAAGAGTTTCAAGCATCACTGGTTCAATAGATAACATAAACATGGTAGAGCAAACCATTAATCATGCAAAATGTAGCTATAAACTAATCAATACATAGAAACAAACATTCAAGCCATGCTTAGAAGTATAAGACCCTCTAACTTTGGGAAATGGCTATCAGAATTTGGGGAAAACACATAAGACGGACTAACAACTCAAAACACTATGCCGGAACACCTAAACGCAGTACTTCAAGTTATTGGGCACTTTGAATAACAAGATTCACATAGTTTTAGGCAAAGGGCTAGATCGGAACTAGGCCTCCTTGGTTCAAGAAGATGATAATCCAATCAGTCAAAGAGATAGTTTCATGGATGGGACTATGGAAAGTCATAGGTAAGTAGGGTACATCATACATCCTTCTTAACATGCATAGAACTATGAATGAAACTAGCAAAAATATCCTCAAGTTGTTAAAGAGCAGTTAAGAATTCTTTAATGCAACTAAGGAAGAAGAAAACATAAAACCTATGAAGATTCAGGAAATTTGAGGTGCCTCCATGGGCATATCTCAAATTTGTTCTCTACTGATCTATAACAAGCAAGAAACATGTATCATGAATGAAAACTAGAAGACAACAACAAAGCAAGAGACACTATACCATTCTACCAAGCATGGAATGCATCAACAATCCTTCATCATTCATCCAAGAACATCCAAGAGGTAATCCAAAAGCATAACACAAGTATTTTCTTCCAAAGCTCATATGACCATATATTGCTTCTCTTCTCAAATTCAGCCTTCTTTTACAATTAATCCTCTTGGAATATATAGGCCAAGAAGGAGGAAAGCCAACCAAGGCAACTAGCTAGCCATTGGTTCAAAATAAATATCTAAACTTGTCCTTGAGGCTTTGCAAAGCCCAAGGCACAAAATATCCCATAAAATATCTAAAAAAATGCCAAAAAAGGGAATTTAATTGACTTTGCATGATTTTTCATGTGCAAAAATAGCTAAACGCACATTTGGAAAAAGCAGATTTTAGAGGTTCAAAAATTACAAAAATATTTCAAATTTACATCAGATAAAGGTCCCCTGGCTTGTCGGAAACATTTGGCAGCTTTCCTGATGTCGAAACGAGACTCATGATAGCTCGTTGGAAAGCTCTGAGTGTCTAATTTCTGGAGCAACTAAAATTTCCCCAATATGATGCTTGGAAGTCCTCCAAATCTGCACCTGTGTGTAAAAAACCAGAAAATAACAGTCTGCTAATAGACCGGGCAGAGTGTGCAAAATGCGAGCCTTTTTCGCCGTTTTGAGGAGGCAAATGATCTCCAAATGTTTTGAAAATCACTGAGGGTGTGCTCATGAAATTATGGCATCCAATGATACCATTCTCCTCCCTTGACGAATCCTCAAAATGAAATGGCGAATTTATGAGTTTTTGACCAAAAACCCAAAAAATGCCAAAAAGCCAAAAATTGTAAAATGGGCTTAAAATTGGGGTGCATGATCCTCAAGGGTCCTTAGAAACATGTTAGAAGCTAAAGCCAAAATGTCGAGTCTTGATGTGCCTTTTCTTCTCCTTCCGTGTCGGGCGCTTCCCCTTTGCTTCCTTCGAGTTTTCTCTTGGGTGGCCTTTAGCTTGCGCCGAGGCAAGGCGATTTAGCTTTTGATAGTGTTGTGTCATCTTCCTTTGCGGCTCCGGGTCTATGTTTGCTGCTTCTTAGCTTCATCTCCAAATGTTTATTGGCTCTTTCTAGCCATGCCTCCTTATTGCTTTCAATTTCTTGCTCAAGTAGTGCGGTGAGGGGAAAGGATTGAAGATGGGCTTGTTCTTCTTCCCTTTTCTTTTCCGGGGCTCTTTTAAGCCCTATGGTTCTAAACTTCTTGCCTAGTACAGATGTGGCTCTTCATCTTCATCGGAAAATCACCAAGAGCTCCTCTATTTTTGCTTGTGCCTTGGCAGCCTCATTCTTGTATTTAATTGCCCGTGCTTCATGAACTGCCATGTGAACACTCATCTGTCTATTTTGGATCACTAAGAAATGATTGAAGTTCTTTGCCCGATGAAGGTCATTCTCTAATGCTTCAATTTGGCCCTCTCGATGGATTAGAAGGTTTTCAAGAATGCGGGCTTCATTATCGCTGTCATCACTTTGGATTAGGATGATAGCCAATGCACCTCCATGTTCTTGACTTTCTCCAATCTTGCCTTTCCCTTTGCCCTTGAAGGCTAATCTTGCACTCTTCCTTCTTGGCATGCTAGTGAGAGGTTTCTTGGGCGATTTTCTTTTGCTCCAGATAGCTCTTGTTACTTTTGGAGTAACCACCTTGAGCATTTGCTTCTTTGCTGTCCTGGGCTTAATCTTCTTGGAAGAGGAAGGCATGATGGCCTTGCCCTTGTCACTTTGTTTGTCACCTTCCGGAAAAAGCCCTTCCTCTTGAAACTTCTGTGCAACTTGAGGAGGCTGTAATGTGTCATGAGATGACTGTTGCTGCTCACCTTCTTCATGCTATTCAAACTACTGCCCCTGTTCACCAACATCAAGCTGCTGTTCTACTTCAATCCCTTGTTCAATTTTTCGTTCAACCTGCTGCCCCTGTTCACCAACATCAAGCTGCTGGTGTGTTTCAACTTCATGCTCACTTTGTTGCTCAAGATGCTGCCCCTGACCATCAAAATCATGCTGTTGTCCTTCATCAGTTTCTTCATGTTTTTCCTCTTCTTTTTCTACCTTTTCATGTCCTTCTTCTTCATGCTTTCCTAACTGTTCTGTGGTAATCTTGAGCCTTCTAGGAGTAGGCCTGCTGGACAAAGGTACAGGGCGATGAATAGGCTGGGTGGGAGATATATGGACTGGAGGAACAGTGGAGAAATCCGGGTGACTGATAAAAACATCCCAAGAAACCCCTTTCTTCTCCAACTGATGAAGAATGATGATTTTGATCAGAGAATGATGGAAAAGGGAAGCTATTTGTAGAGATGGGGTCTTCTTCTGGACTAAGGATGCCATTTTCTCGATGCTCTTGCACAAAAAGTAAGGGAGATTGAGTTGCCTAGTTCTAGTGAAATGCATCAATAGTCGGACATGATAGGCATAAACTCGAGTAAATCTCCCTTCACAAGTAAAATACTTCATTATGACTTTCATTAGAGGAGCATAGCTGGCGAGAAGATAAGAGAAAGGAAAAATAGCAGTACATGTATCTCTGTGCTCGGGCTTGATGAAAGGCTTATAGTCATCCAAGTCTAGATGGGCCTGTTTGAACCATTTCTCGCCATGATATGGGATTTTGGTGGCTTCAGATACTGACCTTGGGGAAAACTTGAAATCAAGGTCTGCTACCTGGAAATGTTTGCTTTGGAACCTCAGGGCACATAGGTGTGTCAAGGGCGAGAAACTTTTGACCTCCTGTACTTTCTGGCAGAAATCTAAACAACCTACCTCATGAAAATTGAAAAGGATGGATGGATGTGCATTGACCTCCTCTGTAGAGATTGGGTCATATCTCTTATGTAAACCACTTCTGTTGTCTTGCCTAGGCGGCATTTTGGGCTAAATAAGCTCTTGAAGCACCAAACAGTCTTACTACCTTTAAACTACCTCCTTTAAGCTAAACTCTGTCAATTCACTATTTTGATAGAGAAACAAGGTCTTTGAATGATTTCAAAATGTTCCCTCACAATAAAACCCCTGCTCCTTAAAAAGTGGCCTTCCCAACTTTAATGTATCTCAGCCAACAGACTTTTTAATAAGAAATAATATAGTGAAATGAAGACATGCTGTTAATTGAACTTGCTGTGTATAATGGAAAAATCACCTTTTCTCTGTGATGTTTGGAGCTCAACAACTTGTTTGTATCTTTCACCAATGATGAACTTCCCAATATTCACAATCTTCCCCTTGTCTAGCATGCCAATCACTCAACAAAACTCATATCTCATGCAATCACCTTTAGTGTAGGCATACAATCAATTTCACAGTTTATGGAACAAAGGTGACAGAGTTTTAAAAATGCTCCAAAGTTTCAAATAAAGGCTGTAGGATTTTATCCTTTCACACAATCAAAGCTCCTCTTTCAATGTAGGACCCCAGTCCTCCTTAGAAGAATGCTTTTATACCCCCTGAAAATCAACTTGACAGTGAGCTGGAAGAATAAAAAAGACAGTCACAAAGTATACAGTGAACAACTGTCTTTTTCGGTGGTTGGTAGGGTTATCATTGCCCTTTGGAATTTTGAAGAATAAAACACACCCTTGTTCTTTGATTTAAGAAAGGTGAAAACATACAGTTTTTAGCTCAACACAATTTCTTTCTCTGTAGAGGACCTCATCAGTATATCAACATTTTACCACAGTTTTAAACCACTGATACTCACACAGCAAAAACACATTTCTGGATATATGGTGACAGAGTTTGAAAAGCTTTTTATGTTGTGGTATTTAAAAATCTATAGCAGGTCAAATGCTGGGCAGATCCCTTTGATCAAAATGCTAACCGCTCAAAACTGGTTTATACACCTCCTAACTGTTCATGGCAGACTTTTAGCAGTTTCAAACAATGCATTTGCTGGATAGCTTAAACCGTGTTTTTTCATGGTAGTGGGGGTGACCTCATGGTTTCTCTTTTAAAAAATACAGCTTGCAACCACAGTTTCCTAAGCCTTCATACCACTTAACACCTTTTTTTTTTAAACTCAGAGGGCACAGTTGAAATACCTCTAAAATGTGATGAAAAAATCTTCTTGATGAGTTGAAATCACCTTGGAGGAGGCTTGGAAGGCATTTTGGAGGCTGGAGGCATGCGCGGCACCTTTATGGAGAAGAACGCCGCGCATAAACCTGTTTTGGTGGCCTGTCGAGTCGATGTCGGGCGCCCTTGACCCGCCGCTACAGGGGCGCCGCGCGTGACTACAGGAGTGTCGCGCGCCCTTGTGGCGCAGTTCAAAAACGTGCCTAGGAATCACGCTCTCCTACGGGAGTGCGCGGGTTTAAAACACAAAACTACTGCAAATTGACTTGGAGAAACTTGTACAACACGGAAGTTTGTGAGAGAAGCTCGATGGCTAGTTGGAGGAGTTTGAAAACGAGTTTACATTTTGACTCATTCCTTTGAAGAAGTAGCCAACGGTCACTTTGTTATTTGAAATGCAAAACAAAATAAACCCTTTGGT
This sequence comes from Pinus albicaulis, assembly GCA_034641835.2. Lineage (NCBI taxonomy): Eukaryota > Viridiplantae > Streptophyta > Pinopsida > Pinales > Pinaceae > Pinus > Pinus albicaulis. Next base: position 66,084 of record JAXQQM020092915.1, read on the forward strand.
TAGTCTTTGCAAAGGTTTTCAAAGCTTTTTTCCTTCTTCAACATAACCTTTGGTGCACTTGTAAAACTTGGGTTTTGAAATGATATTGGCAGTGGAGTCTTTTGTGCCTTCAAACAGTCTCAACATGAACCATCCTTTTATAACATCAATGACTTGAAAAGGTGTTTTCTACTAACATTGTCCCTTTGGTGTTAATTTGGCACAGGAGCTCCAGCTTTAGAAAATTACTTAATGAACTCGTATACCATCCCCTGCCACTTGTTTAACACTGTTGGTGATCGTTTTAAAACAGAAAATCCACTCCGAATCTGTTGAAAAGTATTTGACACTACTTTTTCTTTTTTAAATGAGAAGGTTTATCCTTTTAACTTGCTTTGACAACTTCTACCTTTCAAGTGCTTCATCAACCTTTTCCAACTTTGTGTTGAGGAGACAAACATATGAGGTGTAGAATGACTTCTGGAATAATTCATAGGTACCAAGGCTTTTATTAGTCATTTTCTTTCCAATGGAGCTCTGAAATCACCAACCCTACTGCATCTGAAGGATACATTTGTCTTTGTGGTGGAGTGTAGATCGCAACACCTGAACTTGCACTGGCGCTTTGAATGATATCAAGATGTCTCATGTCTGGGACTGTGTACTACTTGCCTGCCTTTTCTCTATGTTTATCTGGAAACCATAGAATTTATCCCACAGCCCAACAGAAACATAAGAGCACACAGAGGTCCTTTTTACTGAAGTGTCTTCTTGCTCAACACTGATTTGAGCCATTCATATTAACACCCCTGCAGAGATATTTTGTTATGATAGCTTTGATCAATGGAGTCTCTTTTTGTTGCGCCATGATGATGATGCTGGCAATTTCAATTTATCTTCTTTCTTAGGGCACAAGACCAAAAACTCTGCTTTCTCTTGATTTGAACATTTCAGATCTTAGCCCTGTTTTGATCATCATTTTCCCTCAGAAACCTTGAGTCACTGTTTCACTGTCTAGTAAAAAACAAACCTGTGCTTATAGTAAGTTTTGCAATTCTTCAAGTCAACATTGGCCATCGCCCTCTGCTTGTAGATCAAGGAAGCGCCTTAACCCTCTGCTTATAGATGAAGGAGGTTTTTGGCCATGACAAATAACAAGTTTGTTTGACAGTGTTGTCTTTCTTCTACTGTGTTTTCATGTTGAATGAAGCTGCAAGGTCTTGATGAGAAACTCTTTGTTCTGCAGATATATCTCAGGCTTATGCTCACATTGAGAAGCAGTTGTTCTTCTAATGTGGAGTCAAGGAATTTTTTCTGAGATGATGACATGTTTCCTGTGCTTTTCAAATCCATAAACAGTGTAAAACACCTAATAATCAGCTTAAGACTGTGGTCCATGCAGTGCTGAGACTTAGGGGTGTGGAAGTGGCGCGACTTAGAGGTGCGACAACTTCATTAGCAAAGTGGGAGGTCTGTCATGATTGGTCTGTAGAAGATGGAGGTTTTTGGCCTTTTGATGGTTGCCAAGGGTAAAATGCCTTAAAGCGCCACTTCCTAACTTAGGGGAGGTTTTTGAAGCAGACTTGGATTGTCCTTTTAGAGCTAACAGGCAGACTTTGTATGGCTGGGGGTTAGGTAGGATTGGAAAATGGGGTTTCAACTTGTCATGGACGAACTGAAAAGTAAGGAAAGCAAAAAGTTTTATGGGTGTTTTCCTGGCTGGAAAATTTGACAAATTTTTAAGATCAGCTGCTGGAAAACTAGGCTGTTGAACTAGTCATCACTAACAGGTAAAAAATACTGATGACTAACAGTGGCTCCATTTGGGGAGGGCAGCTCCTTTTCGGGAGGTGTCCAGAATTTCAGATTTGTGGCTTATGAAGACCAGTGCCTTACCCATTGGCGCAAATTTTCACTTTTCTTTGATGCTACTTCTAAAAGAGACAACATGATTAGCATCGATGATATTTCTACTTACCCCACTATCTTTCCTAACATTTTTTCTTCCTTTTTTGGCGCATTTGAACTAGCAGCCTTTTGACAATGCATATTTTTCTTTTTGAAAAATGAACCTATCTAACTCTACACTTATATCTGCTGGGAGTTCAGATTAAACTGATGAAATCCTTCATTACTCTACCTAAACTAGATCAACTGTCAAGATTAAACTGTTTGACAGGATTTTGTTCTCTAATCTAAAACATAAAATTCAAAACGATCAAATCAGGGTTAAACTGTCTGATTTGTCATGTATTTGCGGCATGATAGTACAAACTGCACACAAATATTATTCTGCAACAAAAGGAAAACTAGAAAAGCGGGGCTAAGATGTACAATGTATTTTTCATCCCTCGCTTCTCTCTTTGGTTCTATTTTAGGCATGTGGAACCAGAATCTCTCCCTAATCTATACTCTGTGATAAGTCAATATTACACAATGTTGACCATCTTTTTCACTCACTAACTTATCAGCAAATAAATTTAAACATGCTCAACTATGATTAGGCTAGATAGCTGAACAAGACATTGAAGTACTAGTAGCGGCATTTAGACTTGCACGCTTTCCGAAGGACTGTTTTTTTGGAACATGGGGATTAATCACTGCTTTTTAGAAACTGCCCTCTTTTTCTACTTTTCACTGTTTTTTGTATTTTCTTCTTTTTCACTTTTTCTTCAAACAAACTACAAATGAAAAAAGTGCTCACAAGGCTGAGCTTATTTTCTACTGTTGTTTATCTATTCTATCCTAAACTGTACACAACATACACTTGGTGAACTCTTCTTTCCAATGCAACCAGTCAAGTAGATGCTCACATGGGTCATTCTGGTTTAGTTCTTTTATGATGTAGGAATAATGAAAAGGCCACTCCCACTCGGTTTGTTTTCGGACAGTAGTGTGTAAGTTTTTTCTCATTCTTGGTAGCAACTTGTTTATGATAGAACCCACTACTCTTTTAGACTTCTCAAGGAAAACAACGGATGGATCTTGGAAAAATACCTGATCTAGAGGTTTTGAGATATAGGCTTCATTCAAGACTACTCTTTCAGATTTCTCAAGGAAAACAACAAATGGATCTTGGAATAATACCTGATCTAGAGGATTTGAGATATAGGCTTCATTCAGGACTACTCTTTCTTCCACTTGGCTATATCTAGGACTCTCCTGGTAAAGCAACTCTTCCCCTTGCTCATGATCACTTGAAATGTCAGACTCATCATATATTGCAGTGTAGTTTTCTTTCCAAGCTGATGTGTTTTGATAGGGCGGGCTGAAAACTGTGTGAAGGTCATCAGGATGATGGGCAGGGATACACTTTGACAGTAAATTATCTTGAAAGGATAGTGTGACAACTCCCATGTGTTTATCAACCTCTATTTATTCATCTGCAATTTGTAACTCAATGGAACTTGGTGGCTGCAAATCTGGAGCAAAGGAATACTCTATGTATAAAATGATTTCCTCAACCATTTCAGGAAAAGGCTTCTCATTTACAACATGGTCGAGAATTTCATCATCCTCCTCAACCTCATCATCAAAGCTGAAAAACTGTTGATTTCCAATTATGTGAATGTTATCTCTGATGGACTGAAGTGAAGTAGAGCAAAGAGTCCGAGACTCTTCACTTACTTCTAAATTCTCAAGGCTCTTCTCATCAGTGTCATAGATGACCTGTAATGGCTGCTCACTTTTCTCAAGTTTATGAAACTGAGCTTTCTCCCGAAAGTCAAAAACTGAGTCTTCTGCAAAGTTAGCTTCTGTTTGGAAATCATAATCATCAACATATTGATCAAACATTGGAGAATCATTAACATAAGTAATGTCACCAGCCATGTATATTGGACTATCATATTTCTTTTCTTCAACTTGATTTACAAATCTATTTTCTGATTTATGATATGCAGGATTAACAGGAGAAAGATCAGAGAAGTTTTGGTTATATGAAGTTTCAGAGGTTGTCTGTATGTTTATAATTTGATCTATTTCCTCTTTAGTTAAAGGAGAAGGTATTTTCTATTTTCTTTGAAGTGGGCAACAATTTCTTTCCATTTTTTGTGGAAGTTGATCTTGTGGCTGAATGTCCTCTTGCATTTTGCAGGGAAGGGCAGATAGATTGTTATTGGTTTCAACCTTTTCAAAGAGCTCTTGTGGATCCTCTCTTATTTCTTGATGGATTTCATCTAGGATCAACTCTTCTTGGTCATCTTGATGGTTAGCTTGGGTAAGAAAATTATGGACCTCCTCTAAAAAATCCTCAGGATGCCAATTTCCTAAGTTTTCTTCAATGCTTACAAGGTGTTGTATGAGGTTTTCAAAGTGATCACAACAATTTTCAGCCAATGATAGAGATGGAAAATGTCCTATATAGCGTTTACAAAATACTTTGTGGAAATCCTTCAAAGAAAACAAGGTGCGAGGCTCTAGGTTTTCATACCATTCTCTTGCCTCTTCTTCTAATGTACCCATGAACATTTTCATGAGGTAGTCCTCATGCCATTCAACCTTTAACTTCCATACATGTATATGAAATTTGATGAGGTGTAAAAATGGGTCGTCAATATTTTCATTTCGAAAGAGAGGTAGTTTTGCGAACCAATTTACATCTGTAGGCATTTTGTGTGGGAAACCAGGGATATGTTCTCTGCTCATCGGAGCATATCTCCTTTGTGTCCTCAGGTGGAGGAATTGAACCATGTTGTCCTCCATCAGCATGATTGGGATTACTTAATGCATTCCTAGGAGACTTTATAAGGACTAATGGGGAAAAAGGCCTACTAGAGGCTAGTGGAGTCGCTAGGTGGAACTTGATTGTTTTGAAAAGATGTAGCTATGGTCCACCACCAGTAACTAAGGAAAAATCCAAACTGGGAATTTTTTTGGGGTTTTTCTGAGTTTTATGTGCAGCCTATGGTTTTTTAAAGTATTCTAAACTTGTTTCAACACTTTGCTAGGGTGGCGAGAACAAAAAGAGTTTACTCTAAATGATCTTATGGACTGCTTGCTTGTTTAAGTATCTAAAGGACTAAAGAGTCTATAAGAGTTTGCTAGACTGTCATGTACTCAGTGTCCCACCATCTCCCGCTATGTTAGTGAGCGATGGGATAGGTCGATCGGATAGTAACCTAGAGTTCGGTAAAATAGTAAGGCCTACTGGAGGCTAGTGGAGTCGCCAGGTGGATTTGGTTGTTTTGAGATATGTGTGAATGGTCCACCACCAATATTGACAAAAACCAATCTAAGGGAGTGTTTTGGGGTTTTTTGAGTTTTATGTAGTCCTGAGGTTTGGAAGAGTTTCCTATAACTGACTCATCATTTTGCTAGGATGGTGAGATAACCAGATTTTACTCTTCTAAGTTTCACTGAGATTTTGAGAGTTCCTAAGGGATACTTAGGATGTTTTGACTCAAGGTCCCACCGTGATCGCCATTATGTTAGGGTCTCGTGATTTGGCTGATTGGCAAGCCAAATGACAGTGTAACATCAAACCAAGCTTTGGAGCCCAAGGACCTAGCCTTCCTGGACTCAGAGAGGGCTCTCTCTATTATATGTAAAAGATATCGGTGTGTTCGCTTATTGTGTTCTGATTTTAGGCTAGTTATGAAGTAAGTTTTTGATTTTTGTTTTTTAAGTTGTGAGGGATGAAACTGATCAAAGATATAAAATAGATAACAAGATGTTAGATTAACTGGGCTATGGGGTCAAAAGGTCAAGAAAGCTATCAGATGACGATACAAGGTTGTTGAAGGGCCGATTTGATTCAAGGTAGAAAGGATCTTTGGGCAAAATGGAGTAAATGGACATCAAGTTTGTGAACAACAAAGAGTTTCAAGCATCACTGGTTCAATAGATAACATAAAAATGGTAGGGCAAACCATTAATCATGCAAAATGTAACTATAAACTAATCATTACATAGAAACAAACATTCAAGCCATGCATAGAAGTATAAGACCCTCTAACTTTGGGAAATGGCTATCATACTTTGGGGAAAACACATAAGACAGACTAACAACTTAAAACACTATGCCAGAATGCCTAAACACAGTACTTCAAGTTATTGAGCACTTTGAATAACAGGATTCGCATAGTTTTAGGCAAAGGGCTAGATCGGAACTAGGCCTCCTTGGTTCAACAAGATGATAATCTAATCAGTCAAAGAGATAGTTTCATGGATGGGACTATGGACAGTCATAGGTAAGCAAGGCACACCATACATCCTACTTAACATGCATAGAACTATGAATGAAACTAGCAAAAATATCCTCAAGTTGTTAAAGAGCAGTTAAGAATTCTTTAATGCAACTAAGGAAGAAGAAAACATGAAGGCTATGAAGATTCAGGAATTTTGAGGTGCCTCCATGGGCATATCTCAAATTTGTTCTCTACTGATCTATAGCAAGCAATAAACATGTATCATGAATGAAAACTAGAAGACAACAACAAAGCAAGAGACACTATACCATTCTACCAAGTCATGGAATCCATCAACAATCCTTCATCATTCATCCAAGAACATCCAAGAGGCAATCCTAAAGCATAACACAAGTATTTTCTTCCAAAGCTCATATGACCATATATTGCTTCTCTTCTCAAGTTCAGCCTTCCTATTACAATGAATCCTCTTGGAATATATAGGCCAAGAAGGAGGAAAACCAACCAAGGCAACTAGCTAGCCATTGGTTCAAAATAAATATCTAAACTTGTCCTTGAGGCTTTGCAAAGCCCAAGGCACAAAATATCCCATAAAATATATAAAAAATGCTAAAAAAGGGAATTAAATTGACTTTGCATCATTTTCCAAGTGCAAAAATAGCTAAACGCACATTTGGAAAAAGCAGATTTTAGAGGTTCAAAAATTACAAAAATATTTCAAATTTACATCAGAAAAAGGTCCCCTGACTTGCCGGAAACATTTGGCAGCCTTCCTAATGTCAAAACGAGGCTCATGATAGCTCGTTGGAAAGCTCTGATTGTCTACTTTCTGGCGCAACTGAAATTTCCCCAATCTGATGCCTGGAAGTCCTCCAAATATGCACCTGTGTGTAAAAAACCAGAAAATTACAGTCTGCTGATAGACCGGGCAGAGTGTGCAAAAAGAGAGCCTCTTTCGCCATTTTGAGGGGGAAAATGATCTCCAAATTTTCTAAAAATCGCTGAGGGCATGCTCATGAAATTATGGCATTCAATGATACCATTCTCCTCCCTTGTCGAATCCTCAAAATGAAATGGCGAATTTATGAGTTTTTGACCAAAAACCCAAAAAATGCCAAAAAAACCAAAAATTGTCAAAATGGGCCCAAAATTGGGGTGCATGACCCTCAAGGGTCCTTAGCAAAATGTTCCAAAGCTGAAGCCAAAATGTCGAGTGCTGATGTGCCTTTCTTCTCCTTCCGTGCCGGGCGCTTCCCCTTTGCTTCCTTCAGTCTCTCTTGGGTGGCCTTTAGCTTGCGCCGGGCAAACTGATTTAGCTTTTGATAGTGTTGTGTCATCTTCCTTTGCAGCTCCAGGTCTCTGTTTGCCTTCTCAAGCTTCATCTCCAAATGTTTATTGGCTCTTTCTAGCCATGCCTCCTTATTACTTTCAATTTCTTGCTCAAGTAGTGCAGTGAGGGGAAAGGATTGAAGATGGGCTTGTTCTTCTTCCTTTTGCTTTTCCAGGGCTCTTTTAAGCCCTATGGTTCTAGGCCTCTTCCGCCTAGGCTGGTCTTCTTCTTCATCTTCATCAAACTCACTGATGAGCTCCTCTATCCTTACTTGTGCTTTAGCAGCCTCATTCTTGTATTTGATTGCTCGTGCCTCATGGACAGCCATATGGACACTCATTTGTTTATTTTGGATCTCCAAGAAATGATTGAAGTTCTTTGCCCGATGAAGGTCATTCTCCAATGCTTCAATTTGACCCTCTCGATGGATTAGAAGGTTTTCAAGAATGCGGGCTTCATTATCGCTGTCATCACTTTCGATTGGGATGACAACCAATGCACCTCCATGTTCTTGACTTTCTCCTATCTTGCCTTTCCCTTTGCCCTTGAAAGCTAACCTTGCACTCTTCCTTCTTGGCATGCTAGTGAGAAGTTTCTTGGGCGATTTTCTTTTGCTCTGGATAGCTCTTGTTACTTTTGGAGTAACCACCTTGAGCTTTTGTTTCTTTGCTTTCCTGGGCTTAATCTTCTCGGGAGAGGAAGGCATGATGGCCTTGCCCTTGTCACTTTGTTTGTCACCTTTCGGAAAAAGCCCTTCCTCTTGAAACTACTGTGCAACTTGAGGAGGCTGTAATGTGTCATGAGAGGACTGCTGCTGCTCACCTTCTTCATGCTGTTCAAACTGCTGCCTCTGTTCACCAAAATCAAGCTGCTGTCCTACCTCAACCCCTTGTTCAATTTTTGGTTCAACCTGCTGCCTCTGTTCATCAAAATCAAGCTGCTGGTGTGTTTCAACTTCATGCTCACTTTGTGGCTCAAGCTGCTTCCTCTGTTCATCAAAATCAAGCTGTTTTCCTTCATCAGTTTCTTCATGTTTGTCCTCTTCTTTTTCTACCTGTTCATGTCTCTCTTCTTCATGTTGTCCTGACTGTTCTGTGGTGATCTTGAGCCTTCTAGGAGTAGGCCTGCTGGACAAAGGTACAGGGCGATGAATAGGTGGGATGGGAGATATATGGACCGGAGGAACAGTGGAGAAATCCGGGTGACTGATAAAAACATCCCAAGAAACCCCTTTCTTCTCTAGCTGATGAAGAATGATGATTTTGATCAGAGAATGATGGAAAAGGGAAGCTATTTACAGAGATGGAGTCTTCTTCTGGACTAAAGATGCCATTTTCTAGATGCTCTTGCACAAAAAGTAAGGGAGATTTAGCTGCCTAGTTCTAGTGAAATGCATCAATAGTCGGACATGGTAGGCATAAACTCGAGTAAATCTCCCTTCACAAGTAAAATAATTCATTATGACCTTCATTAGAGGAGCATAGCTAGCAAGAAGATAAGAGAAAGGAAAAATAGCAGTGCAAGTATCTCTGTGCTCGGGCTTGATGAAAGGCTTGTAGTCATATAGGTCTAGATGGGTCTGCTTGAACCATTTCTCGCCATGATATGGAATTTTGGTGGCTTTAGACACTGACCTCGGGGAAAACTTGAAATCAAGGTCTGCTACCTGGAAATGTTTGCTTTGGAACCTCAGGGCGCATAGGTGTGTCAAGGGCGAGAAACTTTTGACCTCCTGTACTTTCTGGCAGAAATCTAAACAACCTACCTCATGAAAATTGAAGAGGATGGATGGATGTGCATTGACCTCCTCTATAGAGATTGGCTCATATCTCTTATGTAAACCACTTCTGTTGTCTTGCCTGGGTGGCATTTTGGGCTAAATATACTATTGAAGCACCAAACAGCCTCACTGCCTTTAAACTGCCTTCTTTAAGCTAAACTCTTGTCAATTCACTGTTTTGATAGAAAACAATGTCTTTGGATGATTGCAAAAAGTTCCCTCACAATAAAACCCCTGCTCCTTAAAAAGTGGCCTTCCCACCTCTAATGTATCTCAGCCAACAGAATTTTTAATAAGAAATAATACAGTGAAATGAAGACAGGCTGTTAATTGAACTTGCTGGGTATAATGTAAAAATCACCTTTGCTCTGTGATGTTTGGAGCTCAACAACCTGTTTGTATCTTTGACCAATGATGAACTTCGCAATCTTCACAATCTTCCCCTTGTCTAGCATGCCAATCACTCAACAAAACTCATATCTCATGCAGTCAACCTTTAGTGTAGGCACACAATCAATTTCACAGTTTATGGAACAAAGGTGACAGAGTTTGAAAAGGTTTCAACAGTTTCAACAAAGAGCTGTAAGAGTTTATCTATCAAACAATCGAGGCTCCTCTTTCAATGTAGAACCCCTGTCCTCCTTAGAAGAATGCCTTTACAACTATCTGAATATCAGCTTGACAGTGAGCTGGAAGAAACAAAAAGGCAGTCACAAAGTATACAGTGAACAACTATCTTTTTCGGTGGTTGGGTAGGGTTAACCTGGCCCTTTGGTATTTCAAGGAATAAAACACTCTTGTAGGAAAGGTGAAAACACAGAGTTTTTAGCTCAACACCTGTTCTTTCCCTGTAGAGGACCTCATCAGCATATCAACATTTTACCACAGTTTTAAACCACTGATACTCACACAGCAAAAACATATTTCTGGATATATGGTGACAGAGTTTGAAAACTTTTGTAGGCTGTGGTATTAAAATCTATAGCAGGTCAAAAGTCAAGCAGCTCCCTTTGATCAAAATACTAACCTCTCAAAACTGGTTTATATGCCTCCTAACTGTTCATGGCAGACCTTTTGCAGTTTCAAACAATGCATTTTCTAGATAGCTTCAAACGTGTTTCATCATGGTAGTGGGGGTGACCTTATGGTTTTTGTTGAAAAATAAAGCTTGCAAGGCTTTGAGGTTTCATCGATCAACAAGAAACATCATTTCATTCTTATACCACAGCTTGCAACCACGACCTTCTAACCCTTCATACCACTTAACATTCTTTTTTCAAAAACTCAGATGGCACATGGGAATACCTCTAAAATAGGATGAAAAATCTTCTTGATGAGTTGAAATCGTCTTGGAGGAGGCTCGGAAGACGTTTTGGAGGCTGGAGGCAGGCGTGACACTTTTATGGAGAAGAATGCCGCGCAGAAACCTTTCGGGTGGCCTGTCGGGTCGGTGTCGGGCGTCCGTGACCCGCCGCTACAGGGGCGTCGCGCGCAGCTACAGGAGTGTCGCGCGCCCTTGTGGCGTAGTTCAAAAAACATGCCCAGGAGTGCCGCGCGTGTTAAAAACCTGAAACTCTGCAAATTGACTTGTAGAAACTTGTACAACGCCTGGAGACTGTAGAGAGAAGCTCGATGGATGGTTGGAGGAGTTCGAAAATGAGTTTACATTTTGACTCATTCCTTTGAAAGGCGAAAACCCAACCGTCACTTTACCTTTTTAAATGCAAAACAAAATAAACCCTTTGGTTAGTCTTTGCAAAGGTTTTCAAAGCTTTTTTCCTTCTTCAACATAACCTTTGGTGCACTTGTAAAACTTGGGTTTTGAAATGATATTGGCAGTGGAGTTTTTTGTGCCTTCAAATAGTCTCAACATGAACTATCCTTTTATAACATCAATGACTTGAAAAGGTGTTTTCTGCTAACATTGTCCCTTTGGTGTTAATTTGGCACAGGAGCTCCAGCTTTAGAAAATGACTTAATGAACTTGTATACCATCCCCTGCCACTTGTTTAACACTGTTGGTGATCGTTTTAAAACAGAAAATCTCTTGGCGAATACGATGAAGAGTATTTGTCTTCTTTGTCTTTTTGAAATCGAGAAGTTTTATCCTTTTAACTTGTTTTGACAACTTCTACCTTCAAGTGATTCATCGACCTTTTCCAACTTTGTGTTGAGAGACGAAACATGAGGTGTAGAATGGCTAGCACGGAATAATTCATAGGTACCCAGGCTTTTATTAGTCATTTTCTTTTCAATGGGCTGCGATACTGACCCTACGCATACGAAGGATACATTTGTATTTGTGGTGGAGTGTAGATCGCAACACCTGTACCTGCACTGGCGCTTTGAATGATATCAAGATGTCTTATATCTAAGGCTGTGTACTACTTGCCTGCCTTTTCTCTATGTTAATTTGGAAAACATAGACTTTATTCCACAACTCAACAGAAATATGAGAGTACACAGAGGTCCCTTTACTGAAGTATCCTCTTGCTCAACATTTATTTGAGCCATTCATACTAACACCCCTGCAAAGATATTTTGTTATGATAGCTTTGATCAATGGAGTCTTTTCTGTTGCACCATGATGATGATGCTGGCAATTTCAATTTATCTTCTTTCTTAGGGTACAAGAGCAAAAGCCTCTACTTTCTCTTTTCAGATCTTAGCCTTGTTTTGATCATCATTTTCCCTCAGAAACCTTGAGTCACTGTTTCACTGTCTAGTAAAAAACAAACCTGTGCTTATAGTAAGTTTTGCAATTCTTCAAGTCAACATTGGCCATTGCCCTCTGCTTGTAGATGAAGGAGGCTTTTGGCCATGACAAATAACAAGTTTGTTTGACAGTGTTGTCTTTCTTCTACTGTGTTTTCATGCTGAATGAAGTTGCAAGGTCTTGATGAGAAACTCTTTGTCCTGCAGATATATCTCAGGCTTATGCTCACATTGAGAAGTAGTTGTTCTTCTAATGTGGAGTCAAGAAATTTCTTCTGAGATGATGATATGTTTCCTGTGCTTGTAAAATCCATAAACAGTGTAAAACACCTAATAATCAGCTTGAGACTGTGGTCCATGTAGTGCTGAGACTTAGGGGTGTGTAAGTGGCGCGACTTAGAGCTATGACTAATTTCATTAGCGAGTGGGAGGTCATCATGATTGGTACGTAGCGGATAGAAGGTTTGCCTTTTGATGGTTGCCAAGGGTAAAATGTCTTAAAGTGCTTAGGCCTAACTTGAGAGCTTTGAACATACTTGGATTGTCCTTTTAGAGCTGACAGACAGACTTAGTATGGATGAGGTTAGATAGGATTTGATAATGGGATTTCAACTTGTCATGGGCGAATTGAAAAGTAAGGAGAGAAAAAAAAATTTCATGGGGGTTTTCTAATAATCAAAATTTGACGTGATTTTTTAAGATCGAGTTGTTGGAAAACAGAACATTTAGACTAGTCATCACTAACGAGGTAAAATAATGATGAATAACAACCTTCACTATGTCTGGTCCAGGGCCTAATGCTAGCGGAGCTCCCGTCCCTAATGCCAGAACTACTACTAACGGAACCGCCATAGGAACTACCTCGGCCGCACCCTTGCTACTATACATCGCAGGCCTTAGCCTCCCCGATTTCAATCAGTTGATCAATGACCCTATCCGCCACGATGTTGGTTGGCCTGCTATGCCAACCAAGCTCCCCTCCAACATCCCTAAGTTCAAAGGCCTTGCTGGAGAAGATCCAACCAACCATGTCTGATCTTTCCACATGTGGTGTTCCTCCAATTCCATTACCGATGATTCCATCCGTCTTCGGTTGTTCCAATGCACGCTTACGGGCGAAGCTTCTAAATGGTATGTTGACCAGGCCACCTCTTCCCATACCACCTTTGTGACCATTGCCCAAGCCTTTTTATCTTATTTCCAGCTCCCTCTCCGATACGACACTGGTACCGAGATTTTGACCTCCTTCCGTCAAACCTCTTCAACCCGCCTTTCCACTCATGTCCAGGAATGGCGGAGAAGACGAAGCTTATGTCGAGCTCCCACCTTTGAAGATCGGGTTTATATGGACTGGTTCCTTCACACTCTCTTACCTCCCATTGGCAAAGATGTCGCCTCCCATTTCCCTCAAACCGAAGAAGCCGCCCTCCAAATAGCCTTGAAGTATGATCTGATCTACGCTCAGTCTGGTTATGTCTATACCATCCTTCCTAACCTCCCTAGGCCTGGTGGCGCTAACGCCCCGGGGGCATCTCACTCCGCCGACGGTATCATTGGATCCCTTTCTCATCCATATGCTCAACCTCCTATGGGCTATGGTCCCCCTCCGGGAGGGGCCAGCATAACTAGCACTCTTCCCCCTCTAGGTAGCATGTATCCAGGATACAGCATGCCTTATCCTTTTTCCCAACCTCCTGCTTACCTCAATGTTTCCCAACCTAACCATTATCCTTATCCGCAGCCTGGTGCTTCCGCTCCTCCAGCATATGCACTTCCACCTCCCTTGCCTTCTCCACCCCAGCAACAGCACCTACAGCCCCCTCCAGGGCAAGTATTTGCACAGCAGGGCGCGACTAATCCTCCTTCCTCTCAAAGAAGGCGGAGAGGCAATCAAAATCAATCTTCCCCTGGTACTCGTGGACCCAATCCTCAAGGTACTGACCCTAACACTGCTAACCAGCAACAGGGCACTCAGCCCAAGCCGGACAGGCCTATTCGCACAAATAAGCCTTGTTCGTGTTGCGGTGTTTATGGTCATTACACTCACGATTGTCCCCTTCTACCACAGATGCGGCAGATGTGGGAGTCTCAAGCCACATTGCGAGGACAACATGCCTCCCCTCATGCTCCCCCTAATGTGGCCACTACTCAACCAGCTGTGTTTACTGATCCTTTCCCTCAGCAAGGATTCGTGGCTGCCCAACCACCTGCCAGACAGGCCACCACTTCACCTTCCCCTTCTGGTTCCTCTGATTACCAGATCCTCATGATGAACTCTGATCCATCCCCAACCGTTGACCTTCACCTTCAAACTCGGTCTCGCCAGTACCCCAAGCCTCCCGCTCAGTCTGCCCCCGAGTCCCCTTCTTCTGGTTCTACAGAGCCTCTTTCGACAACCAATGGTCCCTTACATATCCCTCAACCCAAAGTTGAGGTCCATACCAAGATTCCTAAAGGACCGTTACGTCGAAATGCTGCTTCTGGTCGAGCTTCTCATTCGTATAGCATAGTAGATGATTTGGCGCAATCTCCTGCTGCCATTTCCACACTGGAACTCCTCCAGTCGTGCCCTTCCCAAAAGAAGGCTCTACTATCTGCCGTGGGCACTGTAGATCCTGCTAATGACCAAATGATTGTTTTCAACGCCACTCAATCGGACCATCCTCCTCTCCCTCCTTCCGTCGCCTTCTAAATCCCAGTCAAAATCCGGAACGCCAACGTTTCCCGGTGCATAATTGATGAGGGGGCATCCACCTGCGTGATGTCCACTTCGGTTTGGAAGCAACTCGGATCCCCTGAGTTGGCCCCTTCCACGATCACCCTTCGAGCATGGGACAACCATGCCTCCCAGCCCGTTCGCCTGTTTTGTAATTGTCCTATCACCCTTGCCGGTAAGACTGTTTGCGTTGACGTCGAAGTCATCAACGCCCCTCTAGACTACAACATTCTATTGGGGCGAAGCTACACCTATGCCATGTCTGCTGTCCCATCTGCGGTTTTTCGCAAGATGTCTTTTCCTCATAATGGAAAGATAGTCACCATCGACCAGTTGACTTATCATGAGCCAAAATCTCAGACCTCCCCTGAGACGACCATCTCTTCTGTCGCTAATAAGCAAATCGTCGATTCCTTGACCAGTGTCTCTCCCGACGTCTATAAAGACTCCTCTTTGCTTGGAGCTTTTCCTGGTCTCCCTCCTCCTCCTATCTATGATCCCAGCTTATCGAATGTTTGCATGATGCAATCGTCTCGGGCTACCCTTAAGCGACCCGCCTCGGCTAGTCAGCAACCTCAGACGCAACCTCGCCCACCGCAACCCGCTCCTAGCCCTTCATCTCCGCCCGCCGGACCTCCTCCTTCTGGCCCTTCTCCTACGGCTGGTATCCCTGAACCCCTTTATCCTCCTGGCTCAGTTCCCCCAGGCCTTAACCATCTCGGAGCCGTCCCTCCTGGTCATTATCGCGCTGGTCAGATACATTTCCTGGCTCCCCCTCCCGGAGTCTATTCGGTCCCCGTCATGGCCACCCTCTCTCTCCCTAACCTGACCCTTGGGATTCCTGTCTGGTACCATGATCCTCCAGCCGCAACCCCGCCTGGTCAACCTAAACCTTATATTGCTTTGACCTCGGTTCAACCGGTCCCCATGACTTCTCCCGATGCAACAGTGCCTTAGTCACCTCAACAGGAACCACCTCCTGTTGCGACCGCTTCGAGTAAGAAGGGAAAAGCTCGCAAGGGGGCATCAAAGGACAAGGCTGCCCCGACAAAACCTGCCCCTCTTCAGCCTCCAAAGCATACCATCCAGTGTGCTTTGTGTGATGTTGTTGGTCACACCTCCCATACCTGTCCTGAATTGCTTCATCTCAAGCCCATGGTTAATGTCGCGTTCCCTGAGTCCACGGTCCTGGAAGCCTATGTTCCTTCTGCAACTGCGGCCAAGAACCCCAAGACTATTCACACCAACCACCCCTGTGCTTTGTGTGATCTCCATGGCCATTACACCCACCTTTGTCCCCACCTCAAGGACTTCCGCACCTCTCTAGCCACGGTCCGCCAATTCGAGGCCAAGCGCAATGAGTCCACCTCTCCCCTATTTGCGCATTTTGCTTTGGCAAAACTACCAGACATGACTGCTCCCATTGACATTCCCCCTCCTGATGTCGAGATGACAGAGCCTTCGTCCAGCATTTTCTACCTATCATCATCCATGAGACCCTCGAGGAACAATTCCTCTGAATCCTCCCCTGTTTTTTCGCTTGACCTTCCTTCAGCGATCACCTTGGGCTCAACATCGGTAAATCCTTTACCTACTTACTCTTCTGTCACCCCTTGTGACGATGCGCATGTGAACCCCTCTTCTCATGATGATGATTCTGGTAGCTTCGCCACGTCGGGTGGTCTTTCTTCCACCAGTCACCCCATCTTCTATCACGATGACGACATTATGGATGAAATCCCCACCCCTGACTTTATCTATCCCCCCTTACATCGAACCCATGTGTTCGAACCACATGCACCTTGTGGCCATTACATTGAAACCCAATATTTGGGTAAGGGGGCACCCATATTCGAGAGACCAGGAGAAGAAACTCTCCAAAACTCTCCTAGTGTATCTGGTCATGTTGACTTTAGTACCATTATTCTTCCACATTTCGAAGAACCTCTAGAGTCCCATATCACTTCAGATCACTCTAGGGATGATACCCCTTATTGTTCCCTCATCTTCCATCAGCAACCCAATCTCTTAGACATTGTTGTTGACCAACCTATGGGTTTTTTAAGAGAGCATCAGTTCATTATCTCAAAATCCTCTCTTTGGGATAGTGACACCAGGTATGCCAACCTGAAAACTTAAAGTCCATTTGATTCCTATATGCAGTACCAAAAGAGATTGGTAATCCTCCATTCCCTTTCTCAAACTGCATAACCATAACGAAAACAAATGGTGCACCACATCATTAAAATGTGTTTAGATTCCCCCTTTTCTAAATACATTTTGGCATGACCACACCATGCTTGGGGGCACCTATGCCCCTCAACCATAACCCTCCTCAAAATCGAATTTATTCACTTGCAACACTCATACTAGGGGCACCATTTGGCCTCCATACTTATCTATGCTCGTGTTGATGTTCGTCATGAGTTACCATCTTGTACTCATGTTTTCATGGTCCCCCATTGGACCTTTACTGTGTGGCAGCACCATCAAGTCGCCCTTGTTTAGAGCATCCAAGTTGAGTCATCATCGCATTCATGGAGTCTATCCCGAGTCCCTTTGTACCCCGCTATAGCCCTCCACCATTCATTGCTTGGTCTCTCTCTTGTGTTGCACATTATGGCCTTCAGTCCCACTGTCCCCTATCCCTTATGATATTGCGTCAGTCACTGCCAGGTCATTCATGCCCTTTATGCTCTACCAAGGGAAGTCGTCCATTCACTACTCAGTCCCTTCCATTTCACCATCATCATTTGTGTCAGTCTGTCCGTCGCTCTACTATTTTCTCTCGTGCCTTAGTTGAGGATCTCCCATTGCCTCACCTATGGCGGACCTTCTTCTGTCGACATCAGCTCATTCATTCCAGAAGCCGGGTCTAGAGGGCGGTGTACCTTGGTTCCAGCTTCCACTCTTGTTCGGTGCCTCGGATCAGGCAAAGGGATCTCTCATTTCCCTTTGACTTGATTGTTTCTCCACTCCATCTCCTTTCAGCATGATCGAGATCCGTATACTTGATGGTTCAGTGATGCAGCAGCAGCTCTTGGTGATTCCCGGGTGTGTGTGAGATGTCTCAGCCCTCATGAGGGGGTGGCCCTGCAGGTAGCCCCCCACATGCCCGGATGACCTCTTCATTGCATCCTTCGATGCAGCTCCATATATTTGATGATGTCGGCCTTAGCCGCTTGCAGCGCCTCTTTGATTTTCATGTATCAGTCAGATTTTGTGAGCCCTTCCCCGCTTATAGGGGGAATTTGGGTTGTATTTGTATCTCATGTACTCAGATATTATTGTATACGTCCTGGCTGTTATCCCAAGCACAACATGTATGTGGGATTCCTCATTGTATTCTTATCTGGCTCATGTTTATGCCGGTTGTACTTTATGGTTCGGTCCCTTGTTTACTGGACACACTATTCTTTTGTACTTTTTCTCGGCGGGCATAGGTATGCCTCCCCCGCCGCCTTTAGCACAAGTACCCTCTCATAAAAAGAGACTTGTTGCACCTGTAAGTCTCGTCTCCTCAGGGTCTAGTTCTTTAGCACATTAGTCTACCTTACATTTCTCTCTCTGACTTCCCTTTTGATGTCTGGTGATTGAGTTCTTACAACGTACTTCGGTCATACGATTTTCTCCTAACACTCGCACGCTGGGGGGCAATCTGTTACACCATTTTTTGGTCATCTAACCTATTATCATTAGATGGAACCAAGTACACCATGTAAGACCAATTTTACCCTAAGTAAAATTGCTTTCACTATGTAAAATAACTTAATAAACCACATTTATTAGGTTGTTTATGGTCTAAACAAGAAACCCCAAAAGGAAATAGTAAACAAACCTATTTTGCAGTTTTCACAGTCATATTTAACCCAAAACAAAGAAATTAATTAGATAAATCTTTATTTATCTTATTATTTTCTAGGAATAATTATTTAAACATTATTTAAATAATATTCCTTGTTAAATATGACTAAATCACCCATAAATAATTAAATAAATCATTATTTATTTGATTATCATCCAACCACTTCCTTAAAATGATAAATAAATCATTTATTTATTTATTACTTACAAATAAGGGGACTTGACTCAAGTCAAATACCTTTTCCCTCCAACAAATATAATAGAATATTCCATAAAAGGTGGATCTAGATTTGGTTAATGTTATTTTAATCATGCACCAAGATCTAGAATGACCCAATATTTTGTTATAAATAGGAGGGTTTTTCCTACCATTCTTCACCTTTGGTTGCCTATTAGATCACTCTGGATCTAAACTCTTGGTCTGACTTTGAGCCATTATCATTGTCATATTTTCCACTATTTGCTGTGTGAGCTCCCTTTGAGTTCTATCTTTGTCTGGGTTTTCTACACCAACAGGAGAGAGAAATGCTAGATCTGAAGTGATGAGGACTTCCAAGAACCCATCCCATTGAGGAGAATTGGAAACACCTTCTTGTTTTCCTCCCAGGTGCCCTTAATACAAAAAATTCTTTCAAAAATTGTTCTTGTCTTGTCTATTGGATGTATGGAGAAAAACCTTATTTTTACTGCTTAATGTCTCTATATGCATAGATCTAGTTTTTTACAGCACTTGTCTTGATCAACTAACTGCAGATCTGAAGATATTAGCAGCCACATTTGATTTTAGGGCTATAAGTTATGTGTAGCTAAAGTGGTATTTTTTTGTACACTTCGACAAAAGATTCATACTAACAAAAAAGACCTTGTTGCGGCGGGAAGGAATATCTATGATAGATAGAATAAGAAGAGGTAATATTTGCTTTAGTTTGCAAGCCTAAAGTAGTTCTTACTTCTACAAAGATTTCTGATTTACCAGTAGAAATCCAAGAGATGTTAGATGATTACTGTGACATTGTTGTGGATGATTTACCTGATGAGCTGCCACCTGTGAGAAAGATCAGCCATCAGATAGATTTTATCCCTGGTTCAAATCTGCCAAATAAGGCAGCCTACAGAATGACTCCCAAGGAAAATGAGGAAATCAGGAGACAAGTACAGGAATTGGTGGACAAGGGACTGACTAGAGAAAGTATGAGTCCATGTGTAGTACCAGCAGTACTGAGCCCAAAGAAAAATGGAGGCTGGAGGATGTGTAATGATTCCAGAGCAATTAATAAGATCACAATCAGGTACAGATTTCCTTTGCCTAGAGTTGAGGACTTAATGGATTGTTTGGGTGGTGCTAAATATTTCTCAAAGATATATTTGAAGAGTGGATACCATCAGATTAGGATAAGAGAGGGTGATGAATGGAAGATTGCCTTTAAAACAAATGAAGGACTGTATGAATGGATGGTAATGCCTTTTGGGTTGTCAAATGCACCTAGCACTTTTATGAGACTTATGAATGAAGTATTGAAAGAATTCATTGGTAAATTTGTCATAGTATATTTGGATGATATATTAGTTTTCAGCAGAACTAAAGAAGAACATTTAAGGCATCTTAATCATGTCTTGAAGAAGCTACACCAAGAGAAACTGCTGATAAATTTGAAGAAATGCTCATTCATGAAGGAAGAGTTGGTGTATTTGGGTTTTGTTGTTTCTGCAGAAGGATTGAAGATGGACCCAGAAAAGGTTAAGGCAATTGTGGAGTGGCCTTCACCCAAGAATGTCTTTGAGGTAAGAAGTTTCCATGGACTTGCTAGTTTTTACAGAAAGTTTATAAGAAACTTCAGTAAGATCAATGCACCCATAATTGAGACAATAAAGAAGAGAAAACAACCATTTAAGTGGACTGCTGAAGCAGAAAGAAATTTTAAAGTTTTGAAGAAAAAGATAACAGAGAAGCCTGTTTTGATTCTGCCTGATTTTACTAAACCTTTTCAAGTAAAATGTGATGCCAGTGGAGAGGCCATTGGAGCTGTGTTGAGTCAGGATGATAGGCCTGTGGCATATTTCAGTGAGAAGCTGAATGACACTAGAAGAAAGTATTCCTCTTATGAGAAGGAATTCTATGCAATTGTTCAGGCACTGAAGAAATGGAGACATTACTTGATGTCCAGGGAATTTGTATTGTATTCTGACAATCATGCTTTGCAGTACATTGTACAGCAGCCCAAGTTGAAACATAAGCATGCTAAATGGGTTGAGTATCTCCAAAGTTTTAATTTTTTTTTGAAACATATAAGTGGCCAAGCCAATAAAGTAGCTGATGCTTTGAGTAGGAGGCACATGCTTGTTCAAGAAACAAATTTTGAAGTTGTAGGGTTTGATTTTCTGAAAGAATTGTATAAAATAGATCCAGATTTTAAAGAAGCATTTGAGGCGTGTAGTAACCCTGTTTTAACAGATAGAAGCCAGTGGCTGGATTATTTCTTGCAAGAGGACTTGTTATTCAGAAGAAACCAACTGTGTGTACCAAAAAGTTCCATGAGAGAAAATTTGATCAAAGAGAAGCATAATGGGGGACTTGCTGGACACTTTGGTACTAATAAGACTTATGAGCAGCTGAGTCACTTTTATTTCTGGCCCAAGATGAGAGCAGAAGTGGATAAGTTTGTGACGAATTGCAAGATTTGTCAATATGCTAAAGGAAGGAGCCAGAATGCAGGATTGTACACTCCCTTGCCTATTCCAGACAGGCCTTGGGACATGGTGAGCATGGATTTTGTTCTAGGATTTCCCAAGACTCAGAGAGGGAATGATGCAGTCTTTGTTGTGGTGGATAGATTCTCCAAAATGGCACATTTTATTCCATGTTATAAAACTAGTGATGCCACCCATGTTGCTAACTTGTTCTTCAAGGAAGTTGTTAGATTGCATGGGTTGCCCAAGAGTATTGTTTCAGACAGAGACACCAGATTTGTGGGGCACTTTTGGAGGACACTATGGAAGAAACCTGGTACCAAACTAAGTTTCAGCTCAGCTTATCATCCTCAGACTGATGGACAAACTGAGGTAGTGAATAGGAGTCTGGGAAATTTGTTGAGAAGTCTTGCAGGAGAACATCCCAAGCAGTGGGATCATATTTTTCCTCAGGCAGAATATGCATATAATGACTCACCAAACAGGAGCACAGGGCAGATTCCATTTCATATTGTTTATGGAATGCACCCCAGAGGAATATCAGAGTTAAGGAATCTGGGAAAGGCAGAACTGAGAAGTGCTGATGGTGAAGAATTTGCTTCAGAGATCCAGGCCATACATGAACAAGTGAAACAACAACTACAAGGCAGCAGCATCAAATACAAAAACAGAGCAGACTTGAGCAGAAAGGAAGTTCATTTTGAAGTAGGAGATCAGGTTTTGGCACACTTGAGAAAGGAAATATTCCCAAAGAAGCAGTACAACAAATTGAAGTTCAAAAAGATTGGGCCATGCAAGATACTTAGGAAGTTTTCTGCAAATGCTTATGAGATTGAATTACCTCCTGATGTTGGAATATCTCCCATTTTTAATGTTGCAGATTTGTACAAGTATGAGGATGATGGTGCAGAAGAAAGAGCAGCAGACAAGGAACAGATTGAGTGGAGAGAGCAACTACCTCCAGCACAACCATTGCTACCAGAGAAGATACTAGATAAAAGACCATTCAGAAGGACCAGAGGACAAGAGTACTTTCAGTACTTGATTAAATGGAAAGATAAGCCAGAGGAAGATGCCACTTGGATGACTGACGAAATGTTGCAGAAGATAGGCAGATCAATGGAAGAGCTCATGGACAGGAGCCCATGAAGAAGATTACCCTCGGGAGTTTGATGTAGGGGCATTATACACTAGCCAGCAATATAGGAGTTTTGTCCACATGTTGTGGCTAGGAGGGTTTGGAAACAGTCGAATTGTTACAGCGAGGTGTCAATACCTTAGCTGATTGTATTATTAGACCAGTTAGAGTCGTAGAAGTCGAATAGCTCAATTAGTCTAGCTGTTATACTCCAGTTAGTTGAAGTATTTTAATTAGGCTGTTGATTTCCTAAAACGGTCCTCTCAGAGGAACCGAAGAGTCATATGTTTGTGTATATAATTGTAATCCCTCGGATGTAGGGGAGAGAACAAGAGGAAAAGAGATTTCTGCAAAAAACTCTTTGTATTGAGCAATTGCTTCCGGTTGAATAAAATTCAAGTCCTGTTGATTCCAAACTGCCTGTATTTACAATTGTGAAGAATTGGTTAACTGCGGGGCAATTGTGTAATGGTAATTCCGTTCTCTATCCTTGAATTCCCTTAATTTATCCGAATAAACCCTGTTAAATCCGCGCTACCCGCAGGCGGGTCTGTGCAGAAGAAGTGTGGCCGTGACACTGGTAAATTTGGTAGATTTCCCGCTTTATAAAGAAATAGAGGTGTTGTTTTCGAACTGGAACCGTAGTCTGGACGCAAGTTGAATGAACAAAGGAATAACGTAACCCTGCATTTACCCTGGTCGATCACTGTAGCAAAACCGAGAGTGGTTTTGAAAAGTGGGTTGCCCATATCGCACCACTTTTGGTGAAAAGGCGGTATTTTCTGAATTGGAGCGATTCCACAGAACCTTTGACGCGTGGCACCAGACGGAAGTACAAAACCACCTTTCCGTATTCTCATCGCACGTTAAAGCTAGTACGAAGACGCCGAGCGATATCGACGAAGGCCGTCGATCTGGCGCAGAGTCATCGGACGGTGGTCGCCTGACGGAGATGCGCGAAGTTTAACCTAAGGTACGGGCGTACATTTGATTGGCTATTGGACGTAGAGGTGGGCCCGGAGCGAAAGTCCTATTATAAAGTTGATTTACAAAGCGTGGAGTATTAATATAAGTTTGGAAGACTAATATAAAGTCCAGAAAGGCCTAATTTAAGGTTCGGGGATATAATATAAAGTTAAACATTGCGGATAGTATTATTTATCAAATTCTGCGAATTTGATAATTAATAAAAATTAATAGACCACGTGGAGCAAGGAAAGAATTGACAGGGCCACGTCACCGTTTGACTCGACTCTCACGCAGAAAGACCTTTCGAGGCGTTGTTGCGTCGGAAGGGGGTTTCGTGGGGAACACGTTAACTCCCCCTTTCATCATGGGAATGGGATAACCATTACCTTGTTCCATAGGAATGGGATTATTTTCCCCCTTGTATCATGGGAATAGGAGGATTTCCTCCCGAGTTCATTGGAATATAAAGAAATAATAAGAACCTAAGTAGTATGAACTTCAATCTCTTAGGGAAAGGTATGATCAACTAAAGGTGGAATCAATTTAACCATTTTTCAACCAAGATTTGGTTAGGAAAAAAATTCATGGGATTCACATTCAAAAATGGTAGGATTGAATAGATATGAATTATAATCAATCACTTCATTAACTAGACAAGGATCGGGGGAAAGATTTCGATAACCCAGTCTGGAACCTTAAATAAATTATAGGGAAACTTGAATTTATCCTTTTTCCCATGGACCTTACTATCGATAGGGCGATGATTTATCACCGACATGATCTCCGGGAGGCTGATGACAAAGGCTTATGTGAGCTTTTATACCACACTTATAATACCTTGGGAATACCAAGAAATATCTAAGAAGGTGGTCACCCTTACATAATATGTAAGGGAATTTAACTTTGTGGGGATGATTGGAAGATTTTTCCATACTATTTCTATGAGTAGCAATGGTTGATTGGTTTCCCCCACCTTATTTTGCTTCTTCTATTTCGTCCTCTTCTTGTTCTTCTTAGCTTCCTAGTTACTAGAATTAATACTTTCACTAGGAGAGGAGGAATAAATGGATGAATAAAAAAATAGGTGAAGAAGGAAAAGGATCAACATTAGGATCAAATTTAGGTTGATGTTGTTCGAGTGGAGGAGAACTTGGTTGAGAAAAAGTTTGGAAATTCGAGAACCAAGGAGGTCGAAAATAATAAAATATGTAAACCAATGGTAAATGCAGGGAAGGGACAATGTTTCCATATAAGGAGCACCAATATTTCAAAAAGGAGGAAAAAGACTAAGATTCCCATCGGAGGGGTTTCCTTGATTGGTAGACTCGAGAAATGTTGCCATTAGTCTCAACCTAAGATCTACTAAGGAGGTATTCCACGGGGAGGATGTTATTCCATGTTCAATTAATTGATTTTATAAATTAACAACAAAAATAAATCAAAGAGGCTAATCTATGCATAAAGGATTACCAAGCAATTTTGAACTACAATATACACCTTGGCGAATGAAGGACTTAACTCACGATAGCCAATATCCATGAATTTTGTGTTTGGTGTATCATGGTATACAAGGAGGTAGACTTGGTTACCTATGGATGGATAGAAACCTATAGGGGAATCCCAAAATATACTCGATGATACATGGGAGTGCAATTTGCGATAGTTTTGTCTAATGTGTAATCGTTCAATGAGAGTGTTCCTTTATACTTTACGTGTGTGGAGTGTCAGTCCAATATACCCAAAGGTACATGGAGAAAAAATCCTATCTGCCGACATTGGTGGAACAAGATGTCATCCTCGGGACACAACAACGGAAAACAATAACAAATCCTACATTTAACGATGCCGAACACGTCTCTAGCCTAGACATCTAAGTTTTTTCATTAATGTTACAAATTATCCTTAGGTTGATTCAACAAATTTTATTGTTTATCTTTGATTAAGTTTTAGTTTTGGGGTCACCACAAATGTCACTGAACATCCTAAAATGCAAATATAGCATGTTAAAATGGAAATCTTTCTCTTTCAATGAAAATATAAGCTAAGGAAGGGAAGAAAAAATTAGTATGCAACATATAACATGCAACAAACAACATGAAAGATGCAATTTCCCTTTCAATGTGACTATTCCTATATCAATGCACATACAAAACCCTAAATGCCAAATGCAATTTTTTTTCTTTTCAACACACTTAATTTACGAAATAGAAGAAAACTAAGATGAAAAGATTTAATCACTGATTCAAATGCACTTTTCAAAATGAGGACTAGGGAAACAATTCATCCAAGTGATAAATGACCAAATAAAATAATTTGCAAGGGACCAAATGATAAGAACAAAGAAAACTAAAAAACCAATTTTTACCAAAGTGAATCAAAGACAACTACAAACCAAATGGAGGCTTTAGAGGGACAATAAGGCACTCAAGACTTAGGAAGGTCAGTCGAAGTAGGTTGATCAAAGAGACACTAAAAAATAAGGGAAAATTTTGTGCAAAAATAGGGGCCAACGTTGGTGTATAAGAGGCACTAGTGCTTTTCAAGGTTGGTATAGAGTGGGCCCGAGGTAAGGTGCAATGCTCTATCGGAGGCACTATGGGAGCATTGGTCTAGGAATGGAGGATTCGGACATAAAGATTGCAAATGAGACTCATTGAAAACTCTTCCTAGGTATATTCTTGATTGATCAAAAGAAGCAAAGGTATGTCAAAGAGGTAATCAATCAAAATGAGTCAAGAAAAACCACCAAGGGAATACATCGTTCCCCAACGTTGTCACCAATTTGTTATGCGAGGGATTTACGATTGTGGACAAAAGTATCTCCCCTAGGTTTGGTTTCCAACTTAGAAAAACGAGAGAGACAAGGAACCTAATTCTTTCCTTAAAGTAAATAGATGACAAAATGAAGCCTACACGAATCCATCGCATGCTTTTCTCCTTATTTAGATTGAATTCTACAATTCCAACTTCAATTGCCAAATTTACAACTTGCACGATCAAATAACGAAAAGCCAAGAACCTATGAGATCTATGCGATATCATCTAAGTAGTTTATTCAATAGATAAAAAATGGTATTGAAATATATGAAATAACAACATCAAATATAGTAAAACAATTAATTCTTTGCATTAATATAAATGGAAGGAGATTACAACCATAAATAGGTGTTGGTCTTGTAGAATAGCTCCTCCAAGTTGTATTTTCCTTTCCTTTGTCACAATGTGCACCTCCAATCACCCTAAATAAATGGAATAATACCTCTCATCACATAATCATAAGGGTAGAATCACTCTCCAAAATACAACCTCTTGCATATGGAAGACTATAGATATATAGAGGAGTCGGGGTAAGTTGAGAGCTCTTATCCAATTACCAATGTAAGGTTTTAGATCCACCTTTGATGGAAGGATGGGATCAAAGGATAATGGATGGAAAATCTAATTAATGATAGGATAGGATCCAAATGTTTTATTTGAGGTAAATGGTTGTAACAAATTTTGGAAGCTGGAAGAGGAAGCTTCCATAATTTATCTCTATTCTGAATTTCTAGAACCAACTTAGGTAAAAAGGGGAGAAACCTGTAGGTGAT
Organism: Pinus albicaulis; assembly: GCA_034641835.2. Lineage (NCBI taxonomy): Eukaryota > Viridiplantae > Streptophyta > Pinopsida > Pinales > Pinaceae > Pinus > Pinus albicaulis. Next base: position 93,002 of record JAXQQM020092915.1, read on the forward strand.
TAAAAAAACCCAATAGTGGGTCAAACTATAAAAATATGTTGTCGAGAAGAAGGTTAGGGGCTCTAGTCCTAAAACTAGCTCAGATGATGTAGTTTCAGGAAAAAAAATCTGGGAAATGAAGAGGCATACTCAGGGCTTTGTGCAATGATGTTGACAAGGGGGAATAGGATGTTGATTGATCCCATTAGGAGGCCTATTAAATGGATGTGAAAAAATTTCCTATAACATGGTGTATCCCATCATTACCATTCAAGGTATTCCTAGGCCCAAATAATAAACATACACTATGAGGCTTTACCACCAATCCGTCAAAATCGATCCTAAATCAATAGGCCCCGAGGAAACAAGCATGGATACCTCCAAATTTATTCACTAATGAGGTGCCTATATCCACCCTCATGCTTTACATTTAACCGACCATTCTTGGCAAAGGGATTCCTATGCCTTTTGGAATTTTATTGAGACCCCCGATCGGGAGCTCAAGACTTAGCTTGGGAAAATGCTCAAAAATTTATTTTCTCAAAATTGGTTGGAACCTAAGCGACTGGATAGGCCTCGACGATACGATCCCGGCACCGTGAATGGCACTTAAATCCTTTACCATATGAAGAAGTTATTGCATTTGGAAATCGCCCAATGTTCTTCAATATTGAGTATGGGTTCATAATGTTAATGTGAAGAAATATTTTTAATATATTTAAAGTTTAATTAATGTTTTATATATATAAATATTTAATATTTTATTTGATTTTTTAAAAAAAAAATATATTATATTAATGTTTTTTATATATATTAAACATTAAAACTTTAATTATATTTATTAAATTCCACAACATTTAAAATAGTACAAATTATTTTAAAAACCCAAAATGCAAAGGTTAAATTCACATGTTAAAGGGCAAAGTTTAATATGTGGCAAATGTTACGTTTTGTATTGGAGCGTAGGTTTAAAGGCCCTTTGGACTAGCCCCCCCCCACCATTCACGTGACTACCGCCATGAATCGTAGCCTTAAAAGGCCTTAACCCACGGGTGGAATGGTTAATGCTAATCGTTAAGTATTAATGTGACCACCAAAAGTTTTAATGCCACGTTTATTGAGCAGTTAATTCGGCAGCTTTCATGCGGTTTCGGAGGCAGGTTCTCCGCATGTGACTAGCACCCTTAACATTAATTGCCAATAGTTAAAGTCCCACCAAATTTGGAGCGCACCCTCCTAATTCGGCGGCATTACCAATTTTATCTCTAGTTAACTAAAGTTGGCCCACCTTTTGTGGGACTTTTTCCTAACATTGGGCAAAAGACTGTTTGGGCCATATCTTTTACATGGGATATCCTTTATGAGCGATTTTTTTTTAATTTTGGGTCTCTTAGACATTTTGGACTCAATGGAGTAGGTCTGAAATCTAACAAAGGTCATCTTCAGAGATTTAAGCATCGAATAAGTTGATGTGAAGTCGTGGGAAGCCCTGGGCAAACTGTGGAGGAGAGCCATTTTTTGGAATGTTGTGCTTAATGTAAGAAATTTATCAGTTGGTATTTGATGTATGATCAATATTGAATGTAGCAGTAGTGGTTTCAGGAGCAGAAATAGAAATCTGAGGGAGTTTATGCCATTTAGAAGCTCAGAGAAGCTTAGTGCACCGACAGAAGGATGTGTGTCCATGGAAGCCTAAAGTTGTTTGCAGGAATTGGACAGCCATTAAAGGGATTTAAAATGGTATTCTCAGCCCTTTGAATCATTTTTTATTCATTTTGGTTAAGTGTGGATCTTGTAAAAGAATTTAATTATCTTAATCCCAAAGAGTCTAGTCATGTTGACGAAGCTCAAAGGAGATGTAGCCCAAGATTTGGGGTGAAATCATATATTATATTGTTGTTGTGTTTTGTTATTATATGGCTGAATTATGTTTCTGATATAAATGTTCAGTTTCAACAAAAACAAATAAACTTAAAACACATAAACAGAAGAAAAGACATACACCTCTTTCAAGCAAAAATTCTACATAATGTCAAGTTTGAGTAAGGTCATTTTAATTAAGTCTAAGTGTTCACTTCTATTATTTATTTAGGCAGAGTTTGTAAGAGCGCTAGGTAGCTTATGGATTCATCCTTTCTTTGAAAGGTGACATATCCGGTAAATGCCCCTACAGTCTATCTCTGTATTAGAAATAAGTTCTCACATTTTCAGATTTAAAATTTGGATTTTTTGCACTCATTTACATAAATGAAAATGGATACCTTGCACCCTTTTCAAGTACATTCCATTTTCAGATCAGGTTGGTATCATATCACTTGGTTTCTTGATTGACATGACAATAGCTTGATTGTATAGCTTGAAAGGTGTTGAAAGTAGTGTAAAATATTGACTGCTTTACTAGTTTGCAAACTGCATGTTGTTTGAGTTTGCTGAAGTTTGGGGATACCTACTGATTAGTTAAGTTTTGGAGAAGACAAAAAGGAATAGAAGATATCTTCCTTACCCCAAAAAAGACCTCAAAACCACTCCAAGATTTTCACTTGATTTTGTTGTTGTTGGCTGCTTGAATATATGATGGTTGTAAAGACATTTGGGTGAAAAAGCTTTGTCCTTTGCTTTGAAAAGATTTGAGAACATTGTTGAAGTTAATTTTTTCATTGCCATCATAATGAAAACTTCTTCAAGTGAAGTTTCCACCTTCACAAGGTTCTTCGATGAAGATATGAAGTGTGAATTCATTATATTGAAGGATATGGTGCAAATCCTGTTTGAGGATAGAAGAGAAAGCACGAAGCTTCATGAGAAATTGTTGGCCATGAAGCAAGAGAAAGAATAAATTCTTCAAATATTGCATGATATGGAGTTGCAGCTTCATCAAGCCCAAAAGGCTTTGACCAAGAACATGCATGAGGAAGAGGTAATCCATTCTAATGTGTCTTCAGTTTCCTCTTTAGAAAGACGTTTTGGTTCTTTCAAAAATCATACAAGAGGAGTAGGATCCAAGTTATTGTTTAAAATGGGTTATGAAGGAAATGGATTAGAAAAGCATGCACAAGGCATGGTTGAACCCCTTTCTGTTGAGGAACCACCCAAGAATCTTTGTCTTGGTTATGTCCAATCTAATGGTGAAGACTCCAAAGCCATGAAGGCATGTGAGGCTAATGCAAAGAGAACTTTTGTTCCAAGTTCCATGAAGAAAATATGTCAAATTTGTTTCAAAGATGAATTCCATTGCTTTAAGCCTTTGTTTCAGCAAGAAGATGATAGACATGCAGCTTATGGCAAGCATGCAATTTTAGGCAGTTTTCAAGACAAGAACGATGATGTTAGTCTGCAATTGAAAGTTGAAGCCTCTACTATTTCATCTCCTCATGGAGGCAAAAAGGATGAACATGCAAAGTAGCATAAGAGGTATAAATCTTCTCATGGTCAATTTGATTGTGTTTCTGCAAGGCATGATAATTTTACATGCTTTAATGGAAGAAAGAATTCTTGTACATATTGTGGTCAACTTAACCATCATGTTTCGAGATGTTGGATAAGGAAGAAAGCACACAGGAAGAAGATGAAGCAAAGAGTACCTTCAAAGAAGGTGCATAAGATTTGCACTTTTTCCCAAAAGAAGGGACATGTTGTCTCTCATTTTTGGACTTTGCATCCAACTCGTCATCCCACACACATGCAGTAAGAGGAAAAGAAGCTTAGCGAACGTGAATCCACAAACTCCATTATTGATGTGGAAATGGAAGTTTCACATGTGGAAAAGTTGCAGCAGCAAAAATCACCATGGAAGTGGCTTGGTGAGAAGTGGATGGACTTCTTGACACAGGAAGACGTACTCCTTTTGTACATATGCAAATTTCGGATGTATGCATGTATTTTATGTTGTCATATCTTGTTTGTTTTGAGCCACCTTAGATCATTGATCAAGGGAGTGTTGTACAGTTTCATTATGTAAATTTCTCACCAGAAAATTTATGTGTGAGTGCAAGAAAGAAAGTTGTGGACAAGAGGACAAGCGCATTCAGGAAGGGAAATGTCAATTTCTTTCCATTTGGGTTCAATTTCATTTTCCATGCAAAGAAATTTTTTGAAGGGATGAAGAGAAGAGGATGTTCATTCTCTCATTTTTTGTACTACAGATCAGTTCAGCATTTCAGTAAACTTTTGGGGACCAAAAACCTCTCATTTGGGAGGTGTGATCAGGAGCTCAAGACTGAGCTTGGGAAAATGCTCAAAATTTTATTTGCTCAAAATTTTATTTGCTCAAAATTGGTTGGAACCTGAGCGACCGAATAGGCCTCAGTGATACGATCCTGGCACTGTAAACGACACTCAAATCCGTTATCGTATGAAGAATTTATTGCATTTGGAAATCGCCCAATGTTCTTCAATATTGAGTATGGGTTCATAATGTTAATGTGGAGAAATATTTTTAATATATTTAAAGTTTAATTAATTTTTTTTATATATAAATATTTAATATTTTATTTGATTTAAAAATAAAAATAAAAATAAATCATATATTATATTAATGTTTTTTATATATATTAAATATTAAAACTTTAATTATATTTATTAAATTCCACAAAATTTAAAATAATACAAATTATTTAAAAAACCCAAAATGCAAAGGTTAAATTCACATGTTAAAGGGCAAAGTTTAATATGTGGCAAATGTTACGTTTTGTATGAGGTTTAAAGGCCCTTTGGGCTAGTCCCCCCCCCATTCACATGACTACCGCCATGAACTGTAGCCTTAAAAGGCCTTAACCTGCAGGTGGAACAGTTAATGCTAACCGTTAAGTATTAATGTGACCACCAAAAGTTTTAATGCCACGTTTATTGAGCAGTTAATTCGGCGGCTTTCACGCGGTTTCGGAGGCAGGTTCTCCGCATGTGACCAGCACTCTTAACATTAATTGCCAACATTTAAAGTCTCACCAAATTTGGAGCGCGCCCTCCTAATTCAGCGGCATTACCAATTTTATCTCCAATTAACTAAAGTTGGCCCACCTTTTGCAGGATTTTTGCCTAACATTGGGCAAAAGACTATTTGGGCCATATATTTCACATGGGAGATCCTTTCTAAGAATTTTTTTTTTATTTTGGGTCTCTTCGACCTTATAGACTCAATGGAGTAGGTCTAAAATCTAACAGAGGTCATCTTCAGAGGTTTAAGCATCGAAGAAGTTGATGTGAAGTCGTGGGCAGCCCTGGGAAAGCCGTGGAGGAGAGCCATTTTTGGGGATGTTGTGTTTAATGTAAGAAATTTATCAGTTGGTATTTGATGTCTGATCATTATTGGATGTAGCAGTAGTGGTTTCAGGAGCAGAAACAGAAATCTGAGGGAGTTTGTGCCATTTAGAAGCTCAGAGAGCTTAGTGCACCGACAAAAGGATGTGTGTCCATGGAATCCTAAAGTTGTTTGCAGGAATTGGAAAGCCATTAAAGGGATTTAAAATGGTATTCTCAGCCCTTTGAATCATTTTTTATTCATTTTGGTTAAGTGTGGAGCTTGTAAAAGAATTTAACTATCTTAATCCCAAAGAGTCTAGTCATGTTGACGAAGCTCAAAGGAGATGTAGCCCAAGAGTTGGGGTGAACTCCTATATTATATTGTTGTTTTGTTTTGTTATTATATGGCTGAATTATGTTGCTAATATACATGTTAAGTTTCAGCAAAAACAAATAAACTTAAAACACATAAATAGAAGAAAAGACATACACCTCTTTAAAGCAAAAATTTAAAGCAAAATTTCCGCATAATGTCAAGTTTGAGTAAGGTCATTTTAATTAAGTCGAGTGTTTACTTCTAATATTTCTTTAGGGAGAGTCTATAAAAAGGCCAGGGTAGCTTAGTTCATCCTTTCTTTGAAAGGTGACATATCCGATAAATGCCCCTACGGTCTCTCTGTGTTAGAAATAAGAAGTTCTCACATTCGGTTAAAATTTGGAGTATTTGCACTCATTTACATAAATGAAAATGGATACCTTGCACCCTTTTCAAGTACATTCCATTTTCCAGGATCACCACCTCACCTAGTTCCAAAACCATCCAAAAAATCGAGCACACCTAAATGAAAAAAACCCCATCACACCATGCCTGTCCGAAAATGGAAAGGCAAGGTTGAAAACCACAGTCAAACCTAGAAAAACCCATGCCAATGACAATAAGAGAACCAAATACACACATGCATGTACCATGCATGCCAAAACTAGCAATGAAATCATACTTGCAACTCGATACCTACAAGTAATACCACTGTAGAAACTTGATGGAACTCTTCCTTGCTTGATCTTTGCTATACACCATTTTTTGGTCATCTAACCTTTCATCATTAGATGGACCCAAGTATACCATGTAAGACCAGTTTTACCCCAAGTAAAACTACTTTCACTATGTTAATTAGGAAACCCCAAAGGAATAATTAATTAAACCATAATTTAATTATTATTCCCAGTCATGTTTAACCCAAAAACAAAGAAATTAATGAGATAAACCCATAGTTATCTTATTATTTTCTAGGAATAATTATTTAAATAATATTCCTTGTTAAATATGACCAAATCAACCACCATTAATCAAATAAATCATTATTTATTTGATTATATCCCAACCACTTCCTTAAAAGATAAATAAATCATTTATTTATTTATTTTTCACTAATCAAGGGATTTGACCCAAGTCAAACACCCTTTCCCTCCAACAAATAATAATAAAATATTCCATAGAGGTGGATCTAGATGTGATTAACATTATTTTAATCATGCACCAAGATCTAGAAGGACCCAATGTTTTGTTATAAATAGGAGGGTTTTCCCCATCATTCTTCACCTTTTGTTGCATACTAGATCACTCTGGATCTATACACTCGGTCTCATTTTCTGCCATTGTTGCTCCCATTGAGCTCTACCTTCTACATTGGGTTTTCTACATCTACAAGAGAGAGAAAGCTTAGATCTGAAGTGCTGAGGACTACAGAGAACCCATCCCATTGAGGAGATCTGGATACACCTTCTTGTTTCCTCCCGGCCATTATTGTTGTTAGGGCTATTAGTTATGTATTAGCTAAAGTGGTTCTTTTTTCGTGCGGCTTGACGAGAGAATTCATACTAACAAATGGCGACTCCACACGGGTAAGCGACACCAGGCCGCACGGGACGGCAATTTTCGGAAGAAAATACTGTGGCCAGAAACGACAGGAACAGGGAGTGCACCTTTTATTTAAAACCTGCGACTTTGGACGCACCTTTTGGCTTTGTTCTGCGACCTCAGCTCGGATCGGGTTAGAACCTGCGACACCTTTTCCGACATTTTTAGTAATTTTTTTGGGTTAGCTGCCGGCCTGCGCCGGGGTTTTCCGGCCTACGCTCTCGGCCCCGCCTTGACCGAAGATCGATCGTCTGGTGGGAACCGCCCTTAGGGCTTTAGTACCCTCCACTTTTTGTGGAAGGGTTTCAGCTGTTTCAGCCGTCGGTTTCAGAGCTTCAGCCCTTTCTTTTTCCAGATCTGTGACCTCACTTCCAGATCCATCGAAATCAACCTCTTTTCCTTTCAAATCACCTCTTGTCGTTTTGTTTGGACCTCCCCTAAAGGCCTCTGCCTTGCCCCTCCCGGCTT
>JAXQQM020082150.1:0-27199 GCA_034641835.2 Pinus albicaulis
TTCCAATCTGTTTGTTGAGCCTCAAAAATTGTGCTTTCTTTCATTCCTTTACCTCATTTCATCATTTCTTTTATCACTTCATAAGCCTAAAATCAATGAAGAATGATTAGGATTGTAAGGTTACATGCAAATATTGTATTTTCATGATTTTTGCTATTTTAACAATTTTTTGCAAAATAGCTACAGAATGCAGACATTCCGTAGCTGACCGGCGATTCTGCAGCTGTTTTACAGTTTGAGTATGTTCCAGGTGGCCTCTCAAGAAAAACCGCATATGGGCATATTCCACGTCATGTCTACATGGTTTGTTGCTCACCATGAAGGAAGAAACGAATTCTGTGTATGGTTTTGACATGTGGGAACATATTTAAGGAAGCAGACTTCTATTAGGACTGTCTCAGTCCAGATGTCATTTTCTTTGTCACACAGCCACTTCAAGAGTCCTAATGCGATTCTGATAAGGAAAGACAATGATCCTGAATTGTTGCAAGTCTTGTTATGTGCATTTGTTATATAAACACTTGGGAAACCAAGAGCTAGGCTAGAGACTTCATTCCAGATTTTGCTTAGACTCTGTGTTACATTTCTGAAAACCCAGGGTGTTATGTTCAAGTTCTTTCAGCTTTAATAAAGCAGACAAAGTTATTTTGAAGGCATTGATTTAGTTTGGAGTTGGATGCCGTCAAGTGGTAGAGGGCCCCTGCCTCTTGCACGGATTTATTTTGCGTTAATTAGATAAGTTTTTCTAGCTGCCTTTACACTTTGCATTTGAATTAATAATTGTTTTTGTTAGCTACTGTAGTCGTTCTCATTCTAACTCTTCCACCAGAAGATATTCTTCCAAAATACCTCTAATGATGAATGGGAATTGACTGTGATATTTTAGGATTTTAATTGTGTTTTCATTTCGAACTGTGTGTTTTATGTCAATTTGCATTAGATAGTACAGCCAGACTTGTTTTCGTAATATGCAATAGATTAGTTGCACTGTGGTTTAATACTCCGGAGATCAAAAAGCGCTTTAGTTCATTGTACTTCAAAGTTAAGATTATGGCATTCTAGTTTAATTTTTCTCACCATCTTTCCAGTTTGAATAATTGCATTTTAGCCCAGTTATGGTCACTGTGTTTTCAGTTTGATTAATTGAACTTTAGCTTAACTCTGTCATTTGTATTTCAAAATAGATTAATTTCATTCTCATTCATGTTTTGCTTAATGTATAGCTAAGTTTCACTAATTAGTTGAATGATAGTTCTGTTCTACTAGACTAAGGCCTTCATTATTTACAAAAACCACTCCTGTTATTAAACTCTTCCAACATATCACTATGCGGACAGGAATTGGTTAATATCATTTCATGGCTTTGATTGTGCAGATTCTTCTAATTGTGCATAGCCTTTTCCTCAAAATTATCTCAAAAGACTTTAACTTTCAAATAAGGCTTAGTAATGACAATTTAGGTTGCAGAATAGATTAGTTTCGAGATCCTTGATTAATTTAGAGCAGAATTATTCACTGTGTTGCAGAACTAACTTTTCCAAATATGTCCAAAAAAATATCTAGTCATGGATAAGATCTGTTTTGTGATATGGTAAATTGTTGTTTAGGAAAACCTCACTACACTAAATTTATCCTTTTCTTGAAGTATTCCAACATGTCTCTAACAAATAAATTGGACTAAATTTGTGTTGTGAGTTATTGTCTAGTTTTGCATACCACACATGATTTAGAATTGTTTCCAGTGTGACCAACAACTGCTTTTCACCAATATTTAGTTCTTTCTCTTCTTAACACAAAATCATAAAACCAAAAACATCATAAAAACACTAAACACAACAAAGTAGGAAGAGGTTACTTAGGCACATATGGTGCACTTCTCTTCAGCAGTTTACTGACCCTGGTTGACAATTAATGAACTCAATTTAGGAGACTAGGTTGAGACCAAACATTTTGGCGCCGTTGCCGGGGAAGTGTAACTAGGTAACCTTATTTCTTACATCAAAAAAAAAAAAAAACACAAAAAAAAAAACAAAAACTTCAATTACCTACCACATCCACTATATCATGTGGTGCAGTAAGAGCCACACATCCACATCATGAATTCATATTTGCAGGTAGAAGAAGAGGTGACAAAGGAGGTTGAAGAAATGGATGGAGATGATGAAAATGAGGAAGATCCTTTTGGATTTCCTATTCAAGAAACTGATATCAACATTCAAATGAAGAACATCCATCCATCTGTACTTCCTAACTTCAAAGGTATGAGATCAGAAGACCCGGAAACCTTTCTTTTTGAATGTGAAATAATTTGTAGATCTTATGGCTACTCATTGCACATGCAAAAATTGAATTTGTTTCCGGCAACATTGAAGGATAGAGCTCTTAGATGGTTCATGACTTTAGGAAAAAATTCTATAGGGACATGGGATGATATGAAAAGAGTATTTTTGGAAAAATATATAGGTTATTGCATGCACCATGACCTTAGAAATGAAGTCTTTAAGATGAACCAAAAAGAGGATGAAAGCCTAGAAGATTTAGTGGAGAGATTTACTTATAATATCAAAAGATCTAAATTGCATAATTTAGGATCAGATGCATTAAAAACTCTCCTAATAAATGTTATAAAGGATGAATGGATTGATCTTCTTAATATTGTGGGAAAAGGAGATGTTTATCGATTGTCATTTCAAGAAATTTGTGAACTGTGCAAGAACATATCAAGAGGAAAAGCAAAGTGTGTAAGGTCCCCTCAAGATCCATTTATGGCAAGAGTAAGTAAGTCAACATCAAGATTGGTAAGTCAAACTGAACCTAACAATTTTCTAAACATTCTTGGTAATTTAAATGAACAAACTGACATGCTAAGAATGCAAAACAAGCAAACAGTTGCTTCATTTATATTTTGCCCTAAATGTAGAAAGAAACATGCTTTGCATGAATGTCCACTTGATAACATTAAAATGTGTAAAATTTGTGCAGGATCACATACTACTGAAGATTGCCCATCATTACCAGGGTTGAAGGCAATTTACTAGAAGGATAATGGAGCAAATCAAGCACAAGAGCAACTTTGTTATGTAGCTCCAAGAGGGCTATGGCAGCCTCATCAACCCAATATGATGCAATATCCTTATGCACAATTTCAAGGTTATGCACAACAACCTCAAGGTAATTGGAGAACACCCTTGCCTTGGCAACCTTGGCCATCTCAATCCCAACCTCAAAACCAACCTTGGAAACCTTGGCCATCTCAATCCCAACCTCAAAACCAATCTTGGCAACAAAGTTGGCAAAGGCCCTATCAAGGAAATTCACCATATCCTCAATCTTTTCCTCTCTATCCTCAATACCATCATCAATGTTATTCATACCATTTACCTCCACTACAACATCAAAATCACCCTCATTTTACCTCAATTCAACCTTTCCCATTATCATCCACACAAGCACCCCAAAGATTCCCCACTCCACTACCTCCACAACCATTTCATATCCCCAACAATAAAACACCTCAATCAACTTACAATTCTGAGGTATTGCAAAATGATTCACCAACTGTCATTGAAGAACAACAAACAGAAGAAGAAGACTCAGATAAGGTCCAAGAATCATGGATGTCTATTGATAAAGAGGAGATATTGGAACCAGAGATTGAAAAGTCTCATGCATGCCTATCACTAGATTCTATGAATGAAGATCATATCTTTGAAGACTTGCATTTCATGATAGAGGAAAGACAAGGAAGACAAGATTACATTGAATCTTGGTTCAATTCTGTCATTGGATTCCAATGCTCAATTATTCAATATCTTTTGACATCATCTAAATCAAGACAGTTGGCATCTCATATACAGGTACATATCAAAGAGTGTCTTTCAAACCTGCATATGAGTTTATCTATCATCTTGTTACAAACATGGTTCCATTGGAAGTACTCATATACTTGAACAAGATTTTATTTTTCAAGTAGAGTAGGACATAAAAAAAAAAGAGAAAAAAAAGGAAAAAAAGAAAAAAAAAGAGTAAAGAGAAAAATAAGTCCTATTGTGAAAACCAGCTTGCTGGCGCAATTGGACATGAGCTTTGCTTGAAAACCAGGCAACTGGCGAGCAAAGTTCACAATAAGTTCTGCAATTTCATGATGGTTTCAATATTTCATGGTTCTTCAAATCATTCTTGGTTCTATGCTCGAGTTGGATGATGTGGAATTCCTTAAGGTCCACCTTCCAACAGATCTTGTCCCATCGACCTCAACACTTTATCTGGGATCAAGATTAGAGATTATTTTAAGTGCCTTGGAGCTTGCATTCATCAATGGCAAGTCTCCTCGTTGATAACAATGGGAATACAACAATGTCTCTTGATTGTCAAATCTTGCAGGCGACTCGACTTCGACACATTCATTCGTCCCTGTCAAGATGCACTGAGGTACCTTGACACTCATTTACATTATCGGTGAGTTGTCTCTCATTGGTTAACGATTTTCATTATTGATCGGTAATCCAATGATTTCTTCCCATGCTCGACTTCGACACATTTATTCGCATGGTAAGAATTGTACCATGAATGTTAGCTTTGATGAAGACTAATGGTTTTATGGAATCAACAACAACTTGCAGCAGTACATTTTATTAGTTTCTTGTAGCAGCATGTTCATCTTTTTTTCAATTCAATAACAGCTGCAGAAAGTGGCAGTTTCTGCAGCCATTGCTGTAGCAGCCTGTTTTCGTCTTTTTGCAACTTTTTCCAGAAGGCAGTTTTGGCGCAACTTTTGCAAGAGACTGGAGCAGAAATAAAAAATTCTGAGCTTCTGGGTTTTCTCAGAATATGATAAATTGAGTAAAACGCGAACAAAATTTGAAAAAAAACAATTTTTAAGGGCATTTCAGAAGGGCTTTTCAGGCAGATTCTCACTTTTCAGCATTTTGGACACATTAGGACAGATTTGAGTGTTTTTGCACAGCAGCACCTTTTCTTCATCAAAATGAAATTCTGGAAGCATGTGGCAGTAGAGAAGGTAAAAATACACAGTTTCCCATTGGAATCACTCAATTTGGCCTTAAAATGAGTCCGTGGCGTACTTTTTTGTTGCAAAATTGGGCAAAATGAAGGGTGAAACAGGGCAGAAATTGATTTTGTCATAACTTTCAAACCGTGCATCCGTTGGTCCTGAAATTTTTGTGGTAAATGCATTGAGGTAGGGTGAATAAACACAGAAAATTTCAGAAAATTTCAGTTTGTATTTTTCAAGAAATTGGCCACTTTCACCTACAGCCATTTCTCATTTTTCGGGAGATCCGTGCAACCAATGGCTGAGATTTTTCAGTGGAAGATGCATAATAATATTGGTGACAACCTCAGAAAATTTCAGGGAAGTCTGATGTACCATTTGAGAGAAATTTCAAAATTCATTTCATTCTACAATCCACTCCATCTCACTCCATTTTCACTCCATCTCATGCCATTTCCATTTCACTTCACAAGTCCTATTCCACTTTCACTCCATCTCACGCCATTTTCATTCCATTTCACAAGTCATACTCCACTTTCACTCCATTACATTTTACATCCATCTTCCATATTCATACTTCATTTCTTCTTACAGATTGCATGTTGCAGCCACATCTTAATCAGCAGTTCTGACATGATTGTACAACCTACAAAGAGATGATGATTACAGGAAATTGAAGGATTCTGTTTTGAAGACCAATATGCTCAAAGAGGACCAAAGGAACAGCATCAAGCACAACAATTAACAAGGTCAAAATTCTGAGGTAAATTGTGAAAATTATTTTAATAGCAAAAAGTCAAAACATGAAATAGATACAATGTGTATAATCATGTGTTTCCTAAACAACCTATCATTCGAATTGATTAGCCATATTCCTTATCCAACATTCCAACCTACTACTCCACATCTCCTTAAGATTTTATCATTCACTTATTTCACCATAATGTCATCATAAATTCTCCATCAGATCCATAGCCACTTCATTTTCCCTTATAGCTTAATTACCTCCATCCATTCACTTCCATTACACTTTGCAGCCAATCCATCTCTAAGTGCAGAAAGGTAATTCTAAGGGTGAAGCATTATTATTCAACTAATCCATCTTCAGACACAGAGATACAGTTTCAAAATAAATAATTAGACTCTGTAATCAATCTAGCTTCAAGCATAGAAAAGTAATTCTGAAAGGAAGATAATCTGCATAGAGGAGGAATGGCTAATTGTCAGGACAGAATCAGTTGAAGTCAAGTATTTGGAAGGATATCCATAATTCAAGGAGCTACTACAATAAGAAGGGAGGCTAAACTTTATAGATAAATTTGATGGCTTCCATAAGGAGATTACAAAATCTTTTGCCAAAACTTTTGATGGAGCAGAAGAAGAAAAACTGACATGGTTATTGAAAATAAACTTGACACTCCACTACAAGAGGAAGATGAAGAACTAATTTCTGAAATGTTAACAGAAATTAGAAAATAGATTAGGGCCAAAAGAAGAAGAAAGATAAATTTGGATGTTTTAACAGAGGTTTCAAAGCATATGGAATAAGTTTTGATGAAATTGCATGAGGACATGCAATAGTCTTGCAGTGGGGGTATGTTGAGCCTCAAAATTGTGCTTTCTTTCATTCTACTTTACCTCATTTCATCATTCTTTTATCACTTCATAAGCCTAAAATCAATGAAGAATGATTAGGATTGCTTAAAGGTTACATGCAATTGATTAACATATTGTATTTTCATGATTTTTGCTATTTTAACAATTTTCTGCAAAATAGCTACAGAATGCAGACATTCCGTAGCTGACCGGCGATTCTGCAGCTGTTTTACAGTTTGAGTATGTTCCAGGTGGCCTCTCAAGAAAAACCACATATGGGCATATTCCACGTCATGTCTACATGGTTTGTTGCTCACCATGAAGGAAGAAACGAATTCTGTGTATGGTTTTGACATGTGGGAACATATTTAAGGAAGCAGACTTCTATTAGGACTGTCTCAATCCAGATGTCCTTTTCTTTGTCACACAGCCACTTCAAGAGTCCTAATGCGATTCTGATAAGGAAAGACAATGATCCTGAATTGTTGCAAGTCTTGTTATGTGCATTTGTTATATAAACACTTGGGAAACCAAGAGCTAGGCTAGAGACTTCATATCAGATTTTGCTTAGACTCTGTGTTACATTTCTGAAAACGCAGTGTTATGTTCAAGTTCTTTCAGCTTTAATGAAGCAGACAAAGTTATTTTGAAGGCGTTGATTTAGTTTGGAGTTGGATGCCGTCAAGTGGTAGAGGGCCCCTGCCTCTTGCACGGATTTATTTTGCGTTAATTAGATAAGTTTTTCTAGCTGCCTTTACACTTTGCATTTGAATTAATACTTGTTTTTGTTAGCTACGGTAGTCGTTCTCATTCTAACTCTTCCACCAGAAGATATTCTTCCAAAATACCTCTAATGATGAATGGGAATTGACTGTGATATTTTAGGAGTTTAATTGTGTTTTTCATTTCGAACTGTGTGTTTTATGTCAATTTGCATTAGATAGTACAGCCAGACTTGTTTTCGTAATATGCAAATAGATTAGTTGCATTGTAGTTTAATACTCCGGAGATCAAAAAGCGCTTTAGTTCATTGTACTTCAAAGTTAGGATTATGGCATTTTAGTTTAATTCTTTTCACCATCTTTCCAGTTTGAATAATTGCATTTCAGCCCAGTTATGGTCACTGTGTTTTCAGTTTGATTAATTGAACTTTAGCTTAACTCTGTCATTTGTATTTCAAAATAGATTAATTGCATTCTTGTTCATGTTTTTCTTAATGTATAGCCAAGTTTCACTAATTAGTTGAATGATAGTTCTGTTCTACTAGACTAAGGCTTCCATTATTTACAAAAAACCACTCCTGTTATTAAACTCTTCCAACATATCACTATGCAGACAGGAATTGGTAATATCATTTCATGGCTTTGATTATTCTGCAGATTCTTCTAATTGTGCAACTAGCCTTTTCCTCAAAATTATCTCAAAAGACTTTAACTTTCAAATAAGGCTTAGTAATGACAATTTAGGTTGCAGAATAGATTAGTTTTAGGATCCTTGGTTAATTTAGAGCAGAATTATTCACTGTATTGCAGAACTAACTTTTCCAAATATGTCCAAACAAATATCTAGTCATGGATAAGATCTGTTTTGTGATATGGTAAATTGTTGTTTAGGAAAACCTCACTGCACTAAATTTATCCTTTTCTTGAAGTATTCCAACATGTCTCTAAAAAATGAATTGGACTAAATTTGTGTTGTGAGTTACTGCCTAGTTTTGCATACCACACATGATTTAGAATTGTTTCTAGTGTGACCAACAATTTCTTTTCATCAAAAATTAGTTCCTTCCCTTTTCAAAATAAAACCATAAAACCAAAAACATCAGAAAACACTAGACACAACGAAGTAGGAAGAGGTTACTTAGGCACATATGGTGCACCACACTTCAGCAGTTTACTGACCCTGGTTGACAATTAAATGAGCTCAATTTAAGAGACTAGATTGAGACCAAACAACTGCTATGTAGAAAATATTCTTTATTAGGCCTAGAACATACAAAAAAAATAATAGTCTAAGAGGGGAGCCATATTCCCTCTGTAAAGTAACTGTACCTATCCCGGTCATGTTATACAACCCGTCATCTCCAAAATCTATGTTTTGTTGGAGGTCCTTCTCCTTCAATTCACTGAAGATATCTCTACTCCCCATCATATGGAATGAGACATCACTGTCTAGATACCACATACATCCCATTGCAGTGCTGGCCATGCATGAAATGAGAGTAAAATCAAGCTTGAACTGTGAAGCTAATGCTTCACCCGTTGCAACTGCAGGATCCTTATTGCTTGCCTTCTTTTGTGGACAATTCGAAGCATAGTGCCCATGCTTGTGTTGAAGATGGAAAAAATAAACAGTGAAGGAGGCATCCTGAAACATCTTTCCTGATCCTAGTTGGAAAGTGATCACCTAAACTAGGTGGGGGCCACACAGGTGATTTTTGTCGCAAAGTCTATTTTTAGACTATGTCTATTTTTAGACATATGGATCATGGTCATGAGTTTGGTGATGCTGCTTATGGATGATTGGTCAAGTTGGTAAAATAGATGGACCCCTATTTTTAGACATATTAAGGGAAGTCTATTTTTAGACCGCTCGCCTAAAATAGATCACTTCGAATATTATTAGCTCTAATAATATTTGGACTATAAACATTATCTTATCCTCTCGTTAAAGACTTCGCCGATGCCACAAATGTGGCACATGCAAAGAGCTGACACTAGGAATTACGCTATTCCTGTGGTTTAGTGGAGGCCATTGCATGGTTGACTCAGCTTAGAACTCATGTGGCAAGAGTTTGGTGGAGTCGATGAGGACAGCTTGGTGGAGTTGTGTTCGGTTTAACTTAGTTGAACTAGTTGTATTTAGTCTAACCGATAAATACACTAGTGATGAGTGGTGTGAATTAATTATTAATTAATTCACTAATTATTAACTCATAAATCAACTAAAGAACACATCAGTTAACTGCAATGCATGGACAGTTCAGTGGAGACCAATGTTAGAGGTGGGTGAAAGGGTGAGTCTACTATCAGTTGTGACTATAGCTGTGCATGAGATTTGCACACACATTGATTGAGATTGCCAATGAGGATTGCGCAGTACAAGCCAAGGGGATTCGAACTTGGATCTAACAATTAACCATCTTGGATTGCGCAGTAGAGGCAGGCTAACAGGTGGAGGAGATTTGAACTTGTGACTTGTTCATATCTAAGCTTGTGTAGTGTGTAACAATTGGAGATAGTGCTGAGAGCTTGTGAGGAGTTTGTGCTATGTATTGTTACATGTTCTCTATCATTATAATATACACATAGTTGGGGGTTTTCAGCTGTAAGCTTTCCCATTACATACCTATGGTTGATATGTATGATTGATTAATGTTTCAATGCGCATGAGATCGTTTTTAATTCCGTAAATTGATGATCAATGGTAGAAGAGGTTATGTATTATGCATGAAGCTCAAATAGTGTGTAATCGGGATAATCTCGATGAATAACTCATCTATTAATCAAATTTCTACATGGTATCGGAGCAAAGTTGATCATCGGATCTATTACAGTGATTACATTTTATTTCTTTAGGCAGAGTCTGTAAGAGGGCCAGGTAGCCTCTGGATTCATCCTTTCGTTGAAAGGTGAGATATCCGAGAATGCCCCTACGCCCATCTCCGTACTCAGAAATACCTTGATCACACAAATTCGTATCGAAGCTTAAGAGTTTTGAGCTGGTGGAATTCGAATTTGCAGCAGTGTTTTCTTGGTGTCGAAGTTGAGATGTCTTTCAACGGATTGCAATTGGAGTATGCCCTTGAGGGCAGCTCGAATTATATTGCATGGAAGGACAGGATGGAGGTGGTGCTCTATGACAATGGGCTGAAGGAGTTCATAGACGCTGAAGTTCCAAAGCCTACTTCTAGCGATGCTGCCGTAATTGAGGCTTGGTAAAAGAATACAGCAAAGTGTCGAAGGATTCTATTGGAGGGCGTGAAGAATCACATAGTGTCCAGCCTGCATGGTAAGGCTTCTCCATTTTTGATGTGGAAAGCCTTGAAATATTTATTCCAAAGCAAGAGCGACCAGAGGAAGTTGGCGCTCAAGGATAAACTCAGGAACATTAAGATGGAGAAAGGAGATAGTATGCCCAAGTACCTAACGAGGTTCACCCAATGCAGGGATGAGCTGGGAAGTGTGGGGGTGACTTTAGATGATGAGGAATTGGTGAGCTTGGATCTCCTTTGTCTTCCGAAGAGTTGGAATTCCTATCAGGACTCTGTCAATGGTCGGGAGAAATTGCCTGGATGGGAGCGACTTTGGTCGGATCTTGTGCAAGAGGAGATAAGGCGGAGTACCAGGGATGGATCTTCATCAAAGGCATCTGATGAAGAAAATTGTGCTTTGGCAAGCAAAGAATGGGAAGAGCAAGAATGCTTCTCAATCCAGTGCGGATGGTAAAGAGCGTGACATGTCCAAAGTGAAGTATTTTCACTGTCACGAGCATGGGCATTATGCCATGAATTGTCCACAGAAGAAGAAGAACAAGCAGGCTGCTGGAGCTACAGCTGGTGAGGCTCTTGCCTCATAATTTGAGCAGGACTTCTCATTGATCGCATGCATGGTGTCTAGTGCATCGGGATCAGGGTGGTATTTTGATAGTGGCACTTCCTTTCACATGACGGGAGATGTGAATCTTTTCAGTGACTTGGTGGAGAAAGAACTCCAGTTGCATGTTGAGTTGGGCGAAAATGGATGATACAATGCGACCGACATTGGTACCATAACCTTTCAAAGGGAGTCAGGTAAACTCATTCTTTTACAAGATGTAGTGCATGTTCCAGGTTTAAAGAAGAATTTGATCTCAGTCGCAATGTTAGAGGATAAAGGGTATGAAGTTGTCTTCAGTGAAGGAAAATTTTTCCTTCGGCACAAGGCAATAGGACAAGTCAAGAAGGTTGGGATTCGAGCAAAGAATCTCTACAGACTTGAAGTAGATGGGATGTCTATGGAGCTTCCTACTGTTGGGAAGTGCAAGAAAGACATGAAATTGATGCTTGAGAGGGAGCAAGTTTTGCGTGCAGGTATTAGTGAACCTAGGGATGTGGAGCAGCCACAAGATGAGGATCATGGAGTGGAAGAAACCACTCATGTAGAGAAATTTCATGCCAGATGGGCAGAGGGAGTGCATGTAGCTATACCACCAGGTGAGAGGTGGGGCAACATGCATGAATAATCTCAAGAGGAGATTCCTTGGCAGGATTCATGAGATGGTGTGGATCTCATGAATTGAACCTGGCTACGAGGTGCCCACAATGCAGCAGTAGCATGATCAGTTGGATTGATGTAGGCAGATCAAAGTGACAGTGTCGGATACTGGAGCGCGAATAAGAGTTAACAACAAGTGCAGAGTGCATGGGTGCAAGAGTTCAACGGCGCAGTGGTTCCTGATGACATGTTCAATTGGGCCTAGAAGAAGTCGAAGAATTTGATGATAGATGCCTCAGACTGATTGAGTTGTTTGGAGCCTATTTAGTTTCAGAGGAGTTGCAGAGTAGATGCATGGAGTTGCATGGCGCTTGTGAAGGTTGTAGGGAGAATGCATGGAGTTGCATGTCACATGCAAAGACAATCCTTTCTTTTTCAGAGGGAGTGTTGAAGATGGCAACAAGAAACAGTGAAGGAGGCATCCTGAAACATCTTTCCTGATCCTATTTGGAAAGTGATCACCTAAACTAGGTGGGGGCCACACAGGTGATTTTTGTCGCAAAGTCTATTTTTAGAATATGTCTATTTTTAGACATATGGATCATGGTCTATGAGTTGCAGGATGCTTCGGCGATGGATGATTGGTGTTGGTAAAAATATATGGACCTCTATTCTCTGACATATCAAGTGAGTTCATTTTTAGACCGCGCCTAAAAATAGATCAGTCGAATATTATTAGTTCTTAATAATATTTGGACTATAAACATTATCTTATCCTCTTGCAGCACTTCAGTTTGAGCTACAGATGTGGTACATGTAGCTGATAGAAGGAATTATTCTATTCCTAGGGTTTAGTTGAGCTATTGCATGGTTGACTTTAGTTAGAACTCATATCGAAGAGTTTGGTGGAGTTGATGAGATAGTTGATGGAGTTGTGTTCGGTTTAACTTAGTTGAACTAGTTGTATTTAGTATAACTGATAAATACACTAGTGATGAGTGGTGTGAATTAATTATTAATTAATTCACTAATTATTAACTCATAAATCAACTAAAGAATACATCAGTTAACTGCAGTGCATGGACAGTTCAGTGGAGACCAGTGTTAGAGGTGGGTGAAAGGGTGAGTCTACTATCAGTTGTGACTATAGCTGTGCATGACATTTGCACACACATTGATTGAGATTTCCAATGAGGATTTTGCAGTAAAAGCCAAGGGGATTTGAATTTGGATCTAACAATTAACCATCTTAGATTGTGCAGTAGAGGCAGGCTAACAGGTGGAGGAGATTTGAACTTGTGACTTGTTCATATCTGAGCTAGTTAGTGTGTAACAATTGGAGGTAGTGCTGAGAGCTTGTGAGGAGTCTGTACTATGATTGTTACGTGTTATCTATCATTATAATATACATATGGTTGGGGGTTTTCAGCTGTAAGCTTTCCCCATTACATACTGTGTTGATATGTGTGATTGATTAATGTTTCAATGTGCGCATGCGACTGTTTTTAGTTCCGCAAATTCATGATCAATGGTATAAGAGGTTATGTATTATGCATGAAGCTCAAATAGTGTGTAATCAGGATAATCTTAGTGAATAACTCATCTATTATTCAAATTTATACATGGTATCAAAGCAAAGTTGATCATCGGATCTATTACAGTGATTACATTTTATTTCTTTAGGCAGAGTCTATAAGAGGGCCAGGTAGCCTCTGGATTCATCCTTTCGTTGAAAGGTGAGATATCCAGTAAATGCCCCTACAGTCTATCTCTGTACTAGAAATACCTTGTTCTCACAAATTCAGATCAGAAGCGATTGAGTTTTGAGCTGGTGGAATTTGAATTTGCAGCAGTGTTTTCTTGGTGTCGAAGTTGATATGTCTTTCAACGGATTGCGATTGGAGTATGCCCTTGAGGGCAGCTCGAATTATATTGCATGGAATGACAGGATGGAAGCGGTGCTCGAGGAAAATGGGCTGAAGGAGTTCTGTTGACGGGAAAATCTGTCCGGCCAACAGTAGGGGATCTCCCCGGTGGAAAGTCCTAATTAGACTTTGAACCGTTTGGAGTAGGGATCCAGTCTGGGGTGTGGGTCCGGCTACCGCTTAAATGACTCCTTTTCGGTCTCGAAGAACCTGATTGAATCTGCAGACATACACTTATTCACATGGTACAGAATACATGACTGATGTATCAAACTGATATATAACACTGTGCGTAGCAAGGTAATGAAAAAAATGCATACGCCCAGGAAGTGTCGTTAGCAACACATCTATGGGGTAATGCATGCAAGATAATCTGACCACTAAAGAAACAGTTCTTTGTGGCAAGGATATCCCTTAACTTTCCGAAAGATGCAAAGAAATGCTAATAAAATAGTTCATTAACATTCATTTTAAGATCAAATTGGTAAACTTGAGCATCATCAAGCACAATCACAGATAGCTATGGAGTACAGATGATACAATTAAGAACACAGCTTCATTAATCATACGATATTCTGAAACTATACGCAGAATACACACAGTTTTGTCACAGCTAAACACATCATCCAACAAAGGGGTTTTGACAAGTATCTGAATTACATATGTCCAAGAGTATGACCCTTCAATTACAATGCAATATTGCTCTTCAGTCCACAAAAGAGAAGCCTTTAACTATGTGCCCCGCAGGGGTATTTATAGATTCAAGAAATGCCCTTTAGGCTTTCCGACGCTTCGACTTCCCGACGGTTCATCTTCCCTGCGACCTTGGACGAACATGCGACCTGCGACCTGCGGAAGTAATTGCGACCTGCGACTCAGGTGCAGGTGCGACCTGCGACTCAGGCGCATGCGCGACCTGCGACCTGGGGACGGTCGCGACCTGCGACTGAAAGAACTTAGCTATGGAGGTGGTCGTGTGATTGAGAGGTCTGGAGCGTCAATTTTCTTCCCCTTGAGGAAATCTCGCCAGGTCTGGTAATCCGCTGCTATAGGGGAGACTAGAGGGGTTTCCTCTTTTAATCGGTGCATACATTCCAGGGCATTTGGTATCAGAGTTTCCTTCTTTTGGGAGATCTTGATTGAGAGGGAGGCAAGCTTGGTATAGATTTGTACTGGAGTGACAAGCAACTGATTTAGATTCTCTTGTGATGCCTCAAATTCTGGTGCGGCAGCAGCTTGTCTCACGGGTTGCAGAAAAGACTGAATTTCCTGATCTACTTGCTCCCAGTCTTTAGTTTCGTCCAGTGCCCCCAACGACGGAATGTGATGAAGAGCGTTCATGGAGTCTATACCACTGATCAGGTGATTATATGCAGACATCACTTTGTCCAAATCTTTGGCCAGCTTGTCTTTGGACTGCATCTTCATCCGGATTTGTACTTTAGCGTCTTGTGTGTGACTCCAATCCTTCCTAGGCACATTTTCGGGAGCTTGATGGTACTGCGCTGTCCAGTTTATCATTCTGTCCAAAGCTACCGAGGCCTCCTTGAGTTGCTCATGCTTCTATTTGGTTTCCGCTCGTGCCTCTGCCAATGGGGCCACTGTTTGTTTTAGGGTGAGAATTTCTCTATATACTTGCCTCATGGTCATTTCCAATACATCACATTCTTTCATGACTGTCAGTGGGACTTCATTGACTTGGGAAGGCTTACTTTGGAGCTGTCACACTTCACTCTCCAGTACTGATTTCTCTTGTTCCGCTGCTTTTAGCCTGTTTTGTAGGGAAATAATCTCCCTGCTCATTCTAGTGACATTTTCCTCCGTAGCCGCGACAAAAGCGGTACCTGCTGATGCTATCATTACAGGGTTAGTCCTTGTATCCAGGACTATGTCCTTTTCAGTGGCGACCGTAGATATGGCGGGATGGCTTTGCACCAAGGATTTTCTTTTCTCTTGCCGTATTTTGAAGGAGAATTGGTCAAATGTCAATCTAGTCAGGTCGAATACCTCTTCTTCTTGTTCTCCGGGAAAATCGTCACCAGAGAGGATACTTCTCGTGCCACTCGGAGGAATCTCCAGGGGAGATATGTCGATGTCCTCTATTATTTCATCCTCTTCATCCCGTCTTTGTCCTTTTCCTTCCTTCTGTTGCCGGCGCTCGGCTTCCGCCTTGTCATGTTCCTCCTTTTTCTTGCGTTCTGCCTCTGCCTCTGCTTCTCTTTCAGCTTTTCTTTTTCGCTCTGCTGCGGCGGCTTGATCTGCCTTCTTTTGACGTTCAGCTTTGTCGAGTTCTTCCTTAAGTGCTTGTTCTGCCGCCGCTTGTGCTTCCTTTTCTTGTCTTTCCTTTTCCTCGGCCTGTTTCCTTTTCCGCTCTGTCTTTGCATCTTTTCTACGTTTCTCTTCCTCCTCTTTCATTTTCTTTTCCTCATCCTTCTTGGCTTGGGCCTCTGCTCCTCTTTGCTGATCCGAGGTGTCAGGCCCTGTACTAGTCTAGGTTTTCTTATCTTTGGAGGAAGAAGAGCCTCCTAGTTTTTGGCTCCTGTCTTCTAAATTTTAGTGATCTTCTTCTTCTCAGTCAGAGTCAATCCCCGGAGCTAGTTGCCTGTCTGCGTTGTACCAGTTTCTTTTCTCATCATCTGCCGGGCGTTCGACATGCTGATAGCTCCATTTAAAATTGGCCTTCTTACAGTGCTCCGGAACTATCTTGAACGGGTCATATGTTCGGTATTCCAGGCTTCTAAAGTGATAACCTTTTATCTCTTCCCCTTGAGCCCTTACTTCTCTGGATTCCTTGACTGTATAAGCACCGATGGTGAGGGGCAGAGCGGGCCAAGGTTTCTTCTTTCCTTTGGAAAGGACATTGGAGAAACCCGAGGTCATCTGGAAACATACCTCCTGCATAAGCACCTTATCGGTGATAAACCTAGGCAGAGCATGTGGGGCTTTGAATGTGCCAAATACTCGGATGAATGTATATTCAGCATACGGAAACCAGTGTGCCACCTGACCTAGTGTCTCCATCACACGCCAAGACATGCAGGGGGTGTCTTGACCAAATAGCTTCCCGTAAAGGGCGGGAATGAATATCTGAGAGATTTGCTCAATATCTGACTTGTACCTGGACTCCCAGAATACCTTGGTCTGCAAATGGACTTCTTGGGTCTGTTCGGAGTCGTAGTTATGTGGCCATCCCTCAAAATGCAGCCGAGCACAGACAGCATCTAGTAGATACGAAGCCATATAGAACTCTGACGGCGTTCCTTCATCTGGGGCTAAAGCCGAAGCCAAATTTGTTTGCATTGAGCCCATTAACATACCGGCCCAGTTGAAATGAGTACCGTGCACCGTTACATACTCCATTATAGTAGCCCATGCGCCGTTGAAGGTGGTGGCGTCCGGACGTCCATACAACCTGCAAAGCATGGCGGCCACTAATTTGTACACTTTCCTCAGACCGGCCACCGGGTACTCCTGGTCTTTCCTGACCTAAAATTTGTCTGGCTCTGCCCACCACTTCCTGATTGTATCAACCACAGGTACTTCATGGGTAGAAGCCCATCTCTGGGTAAAGTTTTCCTCTGGTTGGGGTAGCGAGTAGTAGACCTGGGCGTCTTAGCCCTCCAACGTCGCGAAAGCTTTACCTTTGCTATCTCGGATCAGAAACTTCTTGGAATCAGTCTTTTGTATGATCCAGTCTAATATTTCTGGGCACGGGAAGATGGCTGGATGTGCCCCTGCTAGATGTAACTTGGATTTTTTGACCTTTAGGTACACTTCCCAGTCCGGGAGATCTTCTGGAAACTCAGCTTCTGTTATAGCGAACTCGTGGTATACTTCATACCATCTCAGGCTGTCCCCTTTTGTGAAGGTGCAAAGGGTGTCTCTGTATATTGGCGGAGGAGATATTTGCACGTCTGTGTCTGATTCTTCTTCCACTACCTTCTTGCCCTTCTTTCGGGACACTGGGGGTTCCATGTTGCTAGAATCAGAGAGGACCGGTATCGTATCTTTTCCAAATTCACCTGTTGCATTCAGGAAAGAATCCCAGGATGAGAAAGACATGATGGCAATGAGCTAAATATAGTCTATACATGCAGAATTCAATTCACTGTTCTCTTGGGGTCGCAGGGTCGCTGTTTTAGAAGAAGAACTCAGATGCGACCTCGCGACCTCGCGACCAGGTCGCAGGGTCGCAAGGGTCGCTAATCCTCCCAACAGAAGATCGCGCGCCTTTGCGACCTTGCGACTAGGTCGCTGGATCGCAGGTCGCGCAAAGGCCTGCCGGGGTTCTCGAACACGCGCGGCTTTGGGGTTGATTTCTTTCTTAACGGTTAGCATACGAGGCTCGAAGGGGTCTAAGCTGAGGATAGGGCGAAGCCACGAGGGGCTGGACAAGAAAATGAGACTCTGGGGTTTATGGGGATAACAGGAGGACAAAAACTCATAAATACCCACCAGAAAAACCCTACAGCCTCCCCAGCAGGTATTTAAGTCGATGGGGGAGGCCAAATTTGGGTAAGAAATGCTTATGAAGGAAACAAAGAGAGGAAATAGCAACTTACCCGGGAGAAAACGCGCCAGCCGACCTGTCAGAGCACTTTCTAAATTTCGCCGCGAGTGACAAATGCGAACTAGCGACCTGCCCTTTTAAAAAGGGTCGCACGTGCGAGCACTTAATGAGGTCGCAAATGGGTAGAGTGCGACCTTGTGACCTGGCGACCCTAAGGTCGCTGGGTCGCAAGGTCGCTGAGTCGCAACGGTCGCATGAGTCGCAAATGCTTTAATTCCGAACCATGCGACCTGGCGACCTGGCGACCTTAAGGTCGCGGGGGTCGCACGGGTCGCATGGGTCGCAACTACTGTAATTACGAACCTTGCGACCTTGTGACCTTGCGACCTTAGGGTCACGGGGTCGCATAGGTCGCAGGGGTCGCAATTGTTTTAGAGTATGGTTTCGTGACTTAGTGACTTGTCCTTCAAGACTTTCACTTAGCATTTTTCCTTTTAGTTTCAAAGGGGCTCCAAAAAATTTGAAGTGAGTGCTATTATTTCTTGTACTTTTGGAGGGTGTTGTAGGGGCTACAACAAATGGCGATTCACTGGATGAATTCAGAGTCTCTGCCGATGAATGGTTGATGAGGGAGGAGGGAGGGGCCTGATACTAGCTTGTTCTTTTACCTCGGATATTACACCTTCCTTCCTTTGTCACCTTGCATAGTTGCCTGGCCTTTTGGCTTATTGGGTGCAGATCAACCGAATTTTAATTCTTCGCGCTCCAGGACCGGGAGGGTCGGGGAAACTTTGGACAACCTCAGGGTCCGGTACAATTATTTCGTCCTCATGGTGTTGCTCCACTGCCAGCGAACCTCTCAGCCCTGGCGGAGTCACTGCCTAAGGAGTCATGAACGTTGCTCTGCTGCCAGCGAGCCTGGTCAGTACCCCGGCGGAGTCATTACATCACCTCTTTGCGCAGGAAGCCTTTCTCAATCCTTTACCCTTTATTTGTGTGCGATTGCACTTATTTGAGAATGTGCCTATGGCACTTATTTAGATGGGCATATTTTGCCTGGGCGGATGAGGGATCCCGACTTATTTTGCTTGCAGAGAGGTTGCTCCTGGTCTTATATGAGGACTTGGGTTTTTCCCGGATGACCTAAAATTCTCTTGAGTTAGCCCTGTTCCCTCACGATCCGGTTGCTGCTATGTAAGACCTTTTCTGCCTGCACCTTTCAGAGCCATTAGGTGGTTCCTTATGCTTGAAGACTCCAGTAAGGTCGTGCACTATCCCTTGGTGCCCATTACAAGCGAGTTTTGACTGCCCCGTGTTTTGCGGGAAAGGCCTTTCATCAGCATAGAACCTATCAAGGAGTGAGCCAGTTGCGGGCAGCTTAGACAAGGTCTTCCTTATAGATTTAGAGACATTTTTATTTTTATTTTTTTTTACATTGACAAGAAAAACAAAAACATGACTTTTATAATACATGGGCAGAAACAGCCCTTTGAGGGCTACTCAGGTAAAATAATGTTTGAGGTCATGCCCGTTTACCGGGAGGACCTCGACTTTTCCTTCCAGAGTTTGCAATCGGAATGTATGGGGACCCACCTTTTCTTTAACCTGAAAGGGACCTATCCATAGTGCCTGAAATTTGGCATGTTTCCCATTTTCTTCGTGAGCTTTATCCCACTTTAGGAAAAGATCTCCTACTTCAAATTTTTTATCTCCTGCAGACTTTTTATCGAACCATTTCTTGATTCGGCTCTGGTGGATGGCGAATTTTTCCCGGGTTTTCTGCCTTTCCTCTTCTAGTTTCAGCAGGGTGTCAATGCGGGTTTGCAAGGCGGGGCAAGGGGTACCATGACACTCTTGAGATAACTGCAAAGCGGGAAGAGATAAATTGGGCGGGAGGATAGCTTCTTTCCCATACATGAGAAAATATGGTGAGGTACCTATTGAGGACTTAGGGGTGACGCGATCGGCCCAAAGTGCATTTTGGAGGGCGTTGTGCCAGTTGCGTTGGTGAGACAGAAGAGTCTTTTTAATGATGCGAATCAGATTTTTATTTGTTGATTCCGCTAAACCATTTCCTTGGGGATAGTATTTTGCAGAATGTTTAAGAACAATGCCATTTTCCAAAGCAAAATCATATAATTTAAAAGATGAAAAATATGTTGCATTATCAAAAACCAAGGAAGTTGGAACGCCAAACCTGGTAATGATGGAATGAGTGACAAATTGCATTACCTCCTGATCGTTGATTTGGCGTAACGGTACTGCCTCAACCCACCTGGTGAAATAATCAGTAGCCGTTAGGATGTACCGGTGTTGCTTAGAGGAGTGGGGTTAGATCTCACCAATGACGTCCAGACCCCATTGTTGGAACAGTTCTTCTACTGCTACTGACAACAAAGGGGCAGCAGGACGCGCTTCTCGGTTTGCGAATTTCTGGCATTGAATGCATTTCCGAACATATGCGTGGGCATCTCTGAAAAGGGTTGGCCAATAATAACTTGCACGCATAATTTTATGGGCAGTGGTATCCCCGGCAAAATGACCTCCTGCTGGTCCATCGTGCAGCTCGGTTAAGATTTTCTGAGCTTCATCATGTTCCAGGCAGCGTAACATGACCCCATCGGAATGTTTCTTGAAAAGCTTCCCTTGGATTATCTGGTAAGACGCAGCTTTGAGTCTGATTGCACGTTTCTGCCGGGCATCTAGAGCTGAGTCCAACACACCGTGTGCCAAATATCCTGAAATATCCGAGTACCAAGAAGGGTTCCTTACCTGAGGCATGACGTCGGTTTGGTACATATCAATTTCTTGCTCCCAATTATCTTCTTCAATCTGGTGGGAACTTGCGGCCTCTGCAGCCATCTGGCATAGACCTTGCCCTTTAACTGTGCATGCTGGCTTAAACTCTAAGTCATACTCTTGTATACACGCAACCCAGTTCCCTCGTCTCTCGCCCAACTCCTGTTGCATGAACAGTGAGCGGACAGCTGGGTGGGGGACGTAAACCGTGACATGGTTTTTTAAGATGTATGGTCTGAAATGTTTGACCGCTTTATACACCGCATAGGCCTGTTTTTCGATTTCAGGATAATTTAATTCAGCTCCCTGCAACCCAGTGCTCATAAATGAAATGGGGCGCTCGTCATTATTTCTGTCCTTTTGTGTGAGTACAACTGCTAGGGATGAATCCGAAGTGAAAGTATACAGACTAAAATCTCTGCCGAAATCCGGGCTCTGGAGGGAAGGTGCTTCGGCAATAGCTTTCTTGATTTGGTCGAAAGCTTCCTTTTCGGGCTGATTCCATTTGAAGGTAGCATTTTTTTTAATCATTCCCTGTAGTGGCTTAACTATCTGGGCGAAATCTGATATAAACTTACGTACAAAATTGATCTTACCCAGAAAGGACTGCATTGCTTTCTTACTACTGGGGGGAGGGATCTGAGCAATGGCTTTCGCACGTTCTGGATCAACGACAATGCCTTGCTTAGTTATGATGTGACCCAGCAGATTTCCTTCTGCTACGGCAAAAATGCTCTTCTTTGGGTTGAGCGAGATACCGTATTTTTTGCACCTTTCGAAGATCTGTCTGAGGTGACGCAAATGATCTCCCCGATGTTTAGAAAACACAGTAACGTCATCTAAGTAGACCACCACACTCTGGCCTATCAGACCCCTGAATGCTATATCCATAGCTCTTTGGAAATTTGCTCCTGCGTTGATTAATCCAAAGGGCATACGCCTGAATGCGAAGGTTCCCCACTTAGTCCGGAAGGTAGTCTTTAACCTATCTGGTTCAGCCACCAGTACTTGATTGTAGCCAGAGAATCCGTCCAACAAAGAGAACATTTCTGACCCAGACACTGCTTGTAATATTTGCTCCATAGGGGGCACCGGGTAATTATCTTTACTCGAGGCCCGGTTTAAGTTTCGGAAATCCACACATAAGCGGATTTCACCTGACTTCTTTCTTACCGGAACCAAATTTGACACCCATGTGGAATGGCGAACTTTAAATATAATGCGTGCATCTAAAAGTTTTTTGAGTTCCTTCAGAATCAATGGTTCCATCGTAGGATGTACTTTCCTGAGCTTTTGTTGGAAAGGTTTTATATTTTCTTTGATGGGTATCACATGTTGTATGATTCGAGTATCGTATGTGCGTAACTCCTCATATGTCCAAGCGAACACGTCATGATATTTGCGAAATAGCTGAGTGAAATCCTGAGCCTCTTGGGGGGTGCAGTCCTTCCCAAGGTTGACGAATTTAGGATTATCCTCTGATCCCAAGTTCACTTGTCGATGGGCTAAGATAGAGCTCTGTACTTTGGCATTTGGGGGCCCACGGAAACAATTTTGCAGATCGAAAAGCTTCTCAAGTGATACCACCCCTTTAGGCATGGTGTTTCCTTTGACTTGCTCATACTCCTTTTGCATAGCTTGGTCGTGCTCATCTTCATCTATAACAGCGTCTTTGAATATCTCTGAGTTACACATAAAATCCAGCACCTGTTGATCATCATCGAAAACGCGCAAATTAGTGATATTGTCTAGCACGGAGGGTTTATATATAACTTCAATAGAAAAACCATCCCTCAAAGGGGTAAATCTGGCAGCAGCATTAGCCAGAGTATCTGCTGCTGCATTATGCATTCTAAGGACAGATTTAATTCCAAAAGCGTCAAAAGCAGAAATTAATCGCCATACCTCTTGTTGATACGCCTTTAAATGTGGAGACAAATAGTGAATAGTATTGCGTACCTGCCGAGTGATAATCTTGGAGTCTCCAATGACCTGTAAGCATTTTACCTTCAAATCCAGCGCCTATTTAAGCCCAAGGATCAAAGCCTCATACTCAGCAGCGTTGTTGGTGCATTGGAACTCCAACCGACAGGAGATTAAGAATTTTTTCTTGCGAGGATCAAGCAAGACACAGCCAGCACCAGAACCATCGAGATTTTTGGAACCGTCGTAATACAAGGTCCATATGTCACTTTCCGGGCCCTTGGGGATAGTGGATTGCGGAGAAATTTCGGCTTGGTGTAAGACAGTTTGGGCTTGCTCTTCTGCGACGAGTGCCAATTCAGATTGGACCTCGGGGCCTACTGAAGATTGAGGAGTTTGGTAACATCCAAAAATGGCTTCCAGGAAACACATACCAAGTTCCTCCTGGGAAAAGCTGATGGGTTCATTTGTGGCATCTAAATCAGTTACAGTGTGTTTCATGTATGGTTCGCTTTTGACCCTGATTTGGTTATTTCTCCCCTTGTAAGGAAGCCATAAGTGGGACCAATCTGTGGCAAAGTATCCTTGCAACTTGCTAGACCAGTCTCTGCTAAGTAGTAGACCATAGGCTTCGGGTATGTCAACAACCACAATATCGATGCATTGATGGACTCTAGAGTCAGATGAAAGGCGGATGATGACATTGTTTAATTCTCCAATGGCTGGTACTTGCGATCTGTCAAGTTGAATGATTTTTGCGTCAGTTTTCTCTGGGCGGATGTTGAGTTTCTTACAGACAGATAGAGGCATGACGTTCATGGATGCACCGGAATCAACAAGACAATTGTGAATGTTGAAGTTAAAAATTTCAAAAGACAAGAGGAAGGGAGGGGTGGATCCTCTCGAATTCGTGTTGACAGTGTTCACTATAGACTGGATATCTGGACTGATTTGTGCAGATGTGTTGCTGACAATTTTCGTATTTGGGTTGTGGGCGAAAGCTTTTAGGATAAGCTCCTTTTGATTCGTGATGCGGGCCAGCTCGTAGAGTGAGATATTAGCTCTGGTCTTTTTCATGTCCTCCACGATGTTGTAGCTAGTATCAGTTTGGGGACTAGGTTCGGTAATGGTTTTCGGGGATTCTACCGGGAGCTTGCTCTTTTGACTTGCTTTGCTATTACCATTTGTGGGCCTCTCCGGCGTAGTTTGTCCTTCGTTTCCAGGGGGAAGAATTTTCCTCAGAAAATCCCTTTTCTTGTCTTCATATGATTGTTCGGGGACAGGTCCTTTGCTTCTAAGACTATAATTTCGAATGGGTTGAGCCTTGGGACTGCCTGCCATGTTGATATCAATGGGAACAAGACTCCCCCCCGCGGAGCGAACCTTCATCTTGATCAGAAACATCATCCTCTGTCTGATTTACAGGGGTTTGGTCATCCAAAAGTTGGTTAACCACCGCGGTCATGCTGCCAATCCATTGCGGGCACGTTTTTTCAGAGTGGGCAGCTTGGTGAAAAGAGCAAAAATTATCTTTCCCTATCTCTTCCACGTTGAGAGCGGCGCTGGAGTTTGACGGAGGTCTGCTGGTGTTGGGATTACTTTTCTTGAAAAAGGGTTTTGGGGGCTTAGTAGTAGTTGAGGTTTCAATGCCCTTTCTCTTTAAGTCAGAGACCTCATTCGTTAGTAGTTTGAGGGTCTTGGCCATACTCTCGAAATCAAAAGTTTCTTTCTCTCTATTAGGGGTGGAAGAGTGACCTTTTTTAGCGATTGGTTTGTGATCATCCTTTCCTTCATGGTCCATGACTCCTATCGACAACATGTCTTTTTCTACCGTGAGAGCAGCAACGTAATTTGCTGTAAGGGTAGCGCGGGCTTCACGTTTGACGAAAACGGCAATATCCCTAGGGAGAGCTTTAGTATAGTAGTCGATGGTGATAGAATCGTCCAATGCTAAGTTTGGAGGAAATTTTTGCAATATTGTGGCGAAGCGTTGGTTAAAGTCTTTAACCTTCTCTTTTCTATGACACTTGATGGTGCTTAACTCTGTGAGGAGCATAGAGGGTGTTTTATCTTCTGCAAACTTTTGCAGGAACACGCGACGGAACTGGTCCCATGATGTAATAGAAGCACTAGGTAGGGAACGATACCAGGTGGCTGCATGATTTTCAAGAGTGTGTGGGAACAGTCGACATGCGACATCATCGGACTGAACTCTCATGATTTGTAGAGACAGATAGAAACTACTAATATGATCTTCCGCTGAGGTGCCTTTCTCGGGATCGAACTTAGGAAGATGCTTCTCCGGGTGTCTAGGCATATCATGGAGAGGACCTAAAAGGGCCAATGGGGATTGATCCATCCAGGCTAGTGGCTGCACCCTCCTGGGGTGCTGATGATATCGAGTTTCTGCCTCGGACTCACTTCCCGTCCCCGACACTGATGCTCCTTCATGATGGCGATAGTGTTCATCTCGGTGTCTTTCACGGTTATTCACGTTCCTCAGATACTCCCAGTTGCGGGGAAGGGGCCTATTTTGGTTTTGGTGGTGATGATGGCTAGCGTGGTGTCTCTGGCCGCGAACCACATCTCCTCTACTTCCACGTCTGTGACCCTTGTTGACCCCACCCTCATTTCTTCGAGGCCTATTTCCTTCCCCTGCATTTCCTTGGGCTGTGTTACCTTCTCTTTCATTTCTTCGACCCCCCTCTCCTCCTTCTCGCGGGGAATACACTTGGTTGTTGTTCCACTGATGTAAGTCAGGTTGAGGTTCGGGGAAAGGTTCCGTATCAGGGAAGCCTTCACTATCTTGGAAAACGGGGTCATTTTCCTGGACAGCCCGCCCGAGGTCTTCAATCATGGTGTTCACAAGTTCAGGTATGGTGCAGACCAGCACGCCATTACGAGTGATGTTCTCAGCTGGGGTCCTAGTGTGGGCTAGAAAATCCATGATTGGGGCATATCGTAAATCCCTGACGAGATTACGGGCAACTGGGCGTAAGGATCTCAACTGTTCGTTAGTGATTTCAAAGTATCGAGCCTCCTCCCTTGGAATATCCTCCAAGGGGGGAAGAGTAGGTTCGTTATTTACGACCTCCCGGTGGGGAGTTTGTGATGGAATGTCTGTTGTATGCTGGGAGGATGCCATGGCCCTCCTTCTAGCGCCAAAATCTGTTGACGCGAAAATATGTCCGGCCAACAGTAGGGGATCTCCCCGGTAGAAAGTCCCAATTAGACTTTGAACCGTTTGGAATAGGGATCCCGTCCAGGGTGTGGGTCCGGCTACCGCTTAAATGACTTTCTCTTCGGTCTCGAAGAACCTGATTGAATCTGCAGACATACGCTTATTCACATGGTACAGAATACATGACTGATGTATCAAACTGATATATAACACCGTGCGTAGCAAGGTAATGAACAAAATGCATACGCCCAGGAAGTGTCGTTAGCAACACATCTATGGGGTAATGCATGCAAGATAATCTGACCACTAAAGAAACAGTTCTTTGTGGCAAGGATATCCCTTAACTTTCCGAAAGATGCAAAGAAATGCTAATAAAATAGTTCATTAACATTCATTTAAAGATCAAATGGTAAACTTGAGCATCATCAAGCACAATCACAGATAGCTATGGAGTACAGATGATACAATTAAGAACACAGCTTCATTAATCATACGATATTCTGAAACTATACGCAGAATACACATAGTTTTGTCACAGCTAAACACATCATCCAACAAAGGGGTTTTGACAAGTATCTGAATTACATATGTACAAGAGTATGACCCTTCAATTACAATGCAATATTGCTCTTCAGTCCAAAAAAGAGAAGCCTTTAACTATGTGCCCCGCAGGGGTATTTATAGATTCAAGAAATGCTCTTTAGGCTTTCCGACGCTTCGACTTCCCGACGGTTCAGCTTCCCTGCGACCTTGGACGAACATGCGACCTGTGACCTGCGGAAGTAATTGCGACCTGTGACTCAGGTGCAGGTGTGACTTGCGACTCAGGCGTATGCGCGACCTGCGACCTGGGGACAGTCACGACCTGCGACTGAAAGAACTTAGCTATGGAGGTGGTCGTGTGATTGAGAGGTCTGGAGCGTCAATTTTCCTCCCCTTGAGGTTGTAGAGCTATAAAAAGGGTCTCTTTCACCTCTAATTACCTCACATTAATATGTCAATCCGGGAGCGTTTTGTTATTACAAAGAGTGACTCAATCCGAGGCTATCATTTGTC
>JAXQQM020083970.1:0-203612 GCA_034641835.2 Pinus albicaulis
ACTCTTGGATTCCGGAGAGGTGAAGAAATTGGAGGAGTCTAGCACAGTGCAAAGGGTTTGGAATAGACCCAAGGTGGAGAGAGACACTGTCTCATTTTCATTATCACCCACTCTCACTAGTTATACTGTGCTAACAGAGTTTGCTGCAGAGATGGAGGATGGCATCTTCATGATGCAGGATGACTGCTCCACAGATTTTATGGGGAATAGGATACTTCCTTTGAGGGAGGACTCTTTCATATATAGGAGTGGATGGAGGCCACTCATGCTTACTTTTACCCAGCTTGGGGGATTCCTGTTGGATGAAAAATTCTCATGGGAGGCTAACTTCCTAGGATCACCATTACTATTTGAGTATGATCAGCTACATGATGGGCATGGCAGCATTTTGGAGGATGAATTTGGCATGGGGGATGTCAAAGTAGCAGGAATTTTGGAGGACTCAACTCTTGGTAGAGTACTCCCAAGATCTTGGTGCATGCATGATTCTTGATGACCCGAAGGGAGATGACAGATACATGGAGGATGATGTGGTAATTTATTATTATGGTGGAATCTTCTTGGCTAGAGCTTCTAGTCTCAAGGAGAAACTATTGCATGCAACACATGAAGAATTTCTAGCTATGAACTTGGATGCATATTCTTCTTTGCTAGAGGAGTTCATTTGGGAGGGAATTCAGCATGATCTATATCACCATGTGGAAAAATGCATAGCCTAGATGGTTTTGGAGAGGTTGGAACAACCATTTCCCTAATCATTTGAGGTGAGGGAGAGCATTCAGATGAGCCATTTCAGCTCAAGGACCAGAGTACATGGTAATGGGTGTATATACTCTCATTTTGATTTACCTTTCTTTACTTTATATGAGCAGCTTTATGAGCTAAGGATGATCACATATCCTTATGCTCCTTATTATGATGTACTTGTGGCCCATTTCAACAATGGGAGTGGCTATTTTCATGATGATTTGTGGGGGAAGCCACATATTTCTCAATGTTAATCATTGGCACCAATTTGTACTTTTATGTTTCCATATTATGAGATGTTTGTGGCAGCAAAAAAGTGGCTGGAAAAGCACTCGTTAATTTTTGTTTTGATGCAGGCCAAGGGTGAACTGCACTGGTTCCTCATGTGGGACTATGATTCACTCTCTGGTTTCCATGTGGCAGCTTGTTTTCATTGTATTTTTCTTCCATATGTTGCTGATGTTTGTATACTCATGGGAGGCTTTGACTAGGGAGTGGGCTTGGAGTTGGAGATGCCCATTGAGATTATGATTCTCCCTTTTTCCCATTTTGTATGTTTCAAGAGAAACCATGGGCACACCATGATTTCCATGTCACTATTTTTCCCTCCATTTAGGAGGAGCTATTGGGAGAGAATGCGTTATAGGAGGAGGCACTTCATGGTTGATTTATTTTTTCGGGAGGCTTGGGCCAATTGTAGAGGACATAAAATTTCAGCCCAATATCAGCAACCTCCTCATAATTATCATAAATGGAGGGAGAAACTACTTGGATGGAAAAATCTAAACTCTCCATTCAGCCCCAACATGTTGCATAGATCCAAGGTTGAGAACTACTTTGTTGAGCTACTTAGGATGGCTCATTTCATTTGGATGATAGCATGGCTAAGAGGATCATCATTTGGGATACACTTTTCCCATGTATATCATCACTCCTACCTTGAGGAGGCGATAGCACAACAAGAAGGTTTCCACGTACACCTTCTATTTTTCCATGATGAGCACCATTCTGGTTTGCATATTTAGAGGAAGCATGGGAGGACAGATTTATTGCAGCATATCTTGAGTAGTGGTGGAAATTGTTGATGAGGAGGCCACAAGAGAAGAAGGGTGAGGAATTTTTTTCTCTCTATGCGGTTTCTTGAGGACAAGCAACATGTAGGAGGGGAGGACTGTAATGTTCCCAATTTTTAGCCTCAAGCTAAAAGGAACATTATAGTTAGCATATTTTTATTTTATTGAATAAAATGGGTAAGGAGACACCTTAACCCCTTTTTATGGAGAAATAACACTCCTTGTGTTAAAGGAGGAATAATAAAGCAGCTAGATTGAGCACCACATGGTGTGAATAGGATTAGATCAAGCTTGATCTAGTCATTTTGACCAAGTCAACTAAAACTGTCCAGATACATTGAACCTACTTGGACAACGCAGTTTTAGTGGAGGCTTCACTTGCTTGAGCTAGAAGCAAGTGTGAATGGGACCAATGGTGAGAAAGGTTCCTTTGCTTTATAAGGAGGAGATGGCAGCCCATTTTCATAATGGATTGGCTTATTATTTTCATAGGGTCTAGAAAGACTTGCACCCCCAGGCTGTTTAGTAGGGTTGTAGGGTTCTTGACCCAAGGGTGTTCTTGGTCAGGAATCCCTACCTCACCCTCAAGGAAGGAGAGGATTTGGACTTCAATTCCTCATTGCAGAATTTGGCCAAGCTTCTCTCTACAGCTACAACATTATTTCTGTAGCAGATTAATGTTGTGTTGTTGGGTGCAACAACGAGGAACTCATAGAGTCATTATTTGGCTTATTCTTCAGTGGAGATCTTGTATTTTATTTGTAGGAGTAGCAAAGGAGACTCCTAGGCATAATTTCAGATCTTTGGGACTAGGCCAATCACTCACCATATCTCACAGTGCAGTTTAGAGCAGAAACAACATTATTTCCAGAGGCAGTTGTTGGGAGAGCCATTTGTGCTTAGCAGGAGGAGTGTTTTTGAGTGAAAGGGATCAACCATTTGCTTGAGAACATTATCAGAGGAGGGCATCAATATTTCAAATCTGCCATAGCCTCATTGTATATTTTGATTCAGTTGCAGTGACAAGTCAGATTTTCACATTGTACATTTTCCAGCATTTCTAGCAATCTCTCCTAGATTAGCTAGAAATCTTGTATTGGAGCCCATTCTTCTATTCTTGGGAATTTATTTATATATTCCAGCCATATTTCATGTATATTTATCTCTTTCAGCAGCTACCATAATATAGATAGTGTTATCACTGCTCTCCGACATTTTGTGCAATTGCAACAACTCATGTATCTCATTGCTTGATCATTGGAGATTGGTTTTGTTATCCCTTATAAATTTCTTGACTAGCAAGCAAGGGGCTAGTTTGTTATGTAAGCCTACAAGGAATGCATTTCCCTTGAAAACACATTGTCCTTGTAGCCTTTTAACTGTTTCCCTCTGCTGATTTAAGCCAATAAGCCTTGCTAATAGAGAATTATGCTCCAAAAGGCTTTGTCTCGCCCTTTGTATCCCTACTTTTTTCCCATTCTATCCTTTCTCCCTTTCTTTCTGCTCCCCCCTTTTCCCCTATTAACCCTCTAAACCTCCCAAGATCCCCTTTAAATCCCATTTCTTCCCTTCGTTTAAACCTTTATACCCCTTTCCTTCCTATCGTTACCCTTTATAGGCCTCAAAATGCATTAAAAAGATTTAAGAACCCACTGTTACATTATAGCAGGCCCAACCCCTTCCTGCTTAGCCCCGCACCTCTTCCTCCACATGATCCAGCGCTAGAACCACCCGCCAGCACAAGAAGGCGCTAATCTCAAACACATATCGGGGATATTCCTAGCCGTCGATTCAAACAGAAGGGACAGTGATCACCACCCCCACAACAACCACAGTTAAACCCATGCATCATTGATCACCACATCTTAACCATTCATTTCCCGCCAGATCGACGGTCCAGAATACACCATCCCCTGTGGTCCCTACAGCGCACTATGTCAAACCTGGCGGTTTCTATCACACCGCCTTTGCGCGGTGGGCAGTTTTCCCCGATAGCCCAGCGATTCCATACACCTTCTACCACGTGTCCCTGCGTACGGTTCCAAAACTACCCTCCATCGCATGCTATTGTTCGTCCAAAGTCATGGAGTGATATGCGTAGTATCCGTCTGATCTATGATCGCCCATCCAACGGCTGTCGCTCCGCGAAGCTGCACACTGTATAACCTAATCCAAATTCGCCTCTGGCCCACTGTCCGACGCGTTTCCACTGTCAATCTCCTTTGAGATCGGACGGTCCAGATATGTTCGTCCCCCGTCGCTGACCGGTCCACCCACATCATCACCCCTTCCATGTGTTCATTCGTATATTCACCTCCGTTATATGTATTCATTCAAAGGTTATTTGTCGTGATTTTTCATGTAAAACTACCTCTGCTTCGTGCACGTCCCCCCAGACCATATTTCATTGTTTCCTGTGTTTTCCTCCATCAACCTACACAATCTCATCATCCAGCATGGCCACCCCCATCGTCTTCAATGTGTCCCTCACCCCCCATGCATGATTCCTTAATAGTTTGCATGTCCTGCAGGGTTCTGAGCGACAGAAAACCGCCGAGTGTCTCAGTCTCTATGACAGTGATAGAGAATGCCGAAGAGATCATATGCAGATATTGAATTAGTAAAGCCAAGCCTGGGAAGGTTATGGACGTGACTGCATTTAAGAACAGGGCCGAGAAATCTGTACAATCTTCCTCGGGGCCATAAAAAGCATAGTTTTCTCCAACAGAGATTTAAAATGGAACAAAAAAGAGGTTAGGGAACGCCAATGAAGGTTTTGAGCCCTATGCAGTGGTTTGAGAAGCAAAACATCAGATGGAAGACCCAGAAACCACGCAGAAGGTACATCACACAGAAATCAATGCACATCAGGGTTTTCGCTGCAGCGGAATGTTTTTCTTCATCAGGTACAGGATGCCCATACAGTTTTTATTCAACACCGTGTCCCTAAAGAAATTTCCACCAGACAGCAGATCGAAACTACCAGAGCATTTATATCGCAGACTTCTCAGCAGTTTATTTTATTTTTGTTCAAATCACCAGGAGTACCACGGAGTACTACAGCCGAAATACATCAAAGTCATATCCAGAAGAAGCAGAGGCCTGAAGAAGACCACCATTTCAGCTAAAAATGATAGGAATTGAATGCCTAGGATTTAAAGCAGAATGGGCCTCAGCCCTCTTTCTTTTCAAAAGGTTTAATACTGCATTTAGTTATCCACCTACCTCCTCTGCTCCTTCGAGCTATAAATTCATGAAGAACTCATTGTAATGGTTTTTGATCAGTTATGAGAGAACTGCACGTAGTTTCTTTTGAGAAACAGTCTCTGTGTAAAGATTGTAATATAGGTTGAAGAATATGTTTTCAGACTGAGTATTTAGCTATTGGCAATATTGTACTTGATTGGTATTTTTACTGAATATGACAAGCACATTTCTTTGGATCCCGATCTGAAGCAGCGGTGATGTTTTCCTATCTCTGTTTTTACATTCATTTCATTTCGTTTCTACTGGCTTGCATCAAAAGTTTGGCATAGGATTTACCCTTGTTAGGTATCCTATGTTGCTTCTCTCCTTGCCATTTATGTTTCTCTTCTGAATGTATTGTCTAAGGAAATTTTCCAGTTTATTTAACCAGTGTAGTGGATGTTATTGCCTACTCTTTGATGTATGAATTAAGTGAATTCAGTTCTTAGATGCTTCTTTTTATTGATTTAGTTGGAGGATTTGGGAACACTGGGGATTAGAGTTAGCCCTGTCCACTAGGATCCTTGTATGACCTGCTATATCTGTAACTTTGTACTCCGAATATGTGTTTTCTCTTCTTCTCTCACCCTCCTACTATCCGTATCACATAATCATCTTGAAGATCCTAAGTTTCAGATGACTAGCCCAATTGAAAGCCTGCCTATTGATTAGCAAGCAAATCCTTTCTTGACTCCATTTTCCCAATGGTTTTGAATAATTCCTGGAACATTTCACCTCTACCTTATCCTTCTTTTCTCATCCTGGTCTTACATTGAATCCTTCTTTCCTGATAACCGGTAACCAAAACAAACAATCAAACAAAAAAAAACTGAACATTATAACTAGCCTAAAATCATAACATTTGAGCTTCATAGACATAAAACTTTGCTCATATAGAGAGATCCCTCTCTGGACCCAGGAGGGCTAGATCCTGAGGTCTGAAAGTGGTTTTGGTGTTGTCTCATCTTTTGGTCTTGCCAATCTGGCCAAAACATGGGAACCCCAACATAATGGCGACTCCACTGGGGACTGAGTGCATCATATCGTAAACGTTCTTGAGCTTTCAAAGACCTACAATATCTGGTTAGGTTGGTAGTTACACACTCCTATTCTCACATCAACCTCTACACCATTTCTTATTTTTTCCCATACTCTTGGACAGAGTCTGGAAAGGGCCAGGTAGCCTCCG
Source organism: Pinus albicaulis (assembly GCA_034641835.2). NCBI lineage: Eukaryota > Viridiplantae > Streptophyta > Pinopsida > Pinales > Pinaceae > Pinus > Pinus albicaulis. The sequence goes on from JAXQQM020083970.1 coordinate 6,256, forward strand.
GATCTCACACTCTTTCAGAGGTGACATATCTGGTAAATGCCCTCCTAGTCAATCTCTGGTTAGATTTGGTTGTGTTTGGGAGATATCCTTGAAAGAGGACATCTCATAAGCACTGTGGTGGACAGTGTACCCTCCGAAAAACACCTTAAACCTTCCATCTAGCGACTCCATTATTCCATAAACGTTTCAGAGACTCCACTGGTGATCAGCAGGCCTATTGATTATCTTGGTTCACTTTAGACTCCACTGGGAGACCAGCCCTTATAACAACATCAACCACAGTAGAAGTAACAAGTAGGGTTAAGCTGCTTGGTTGAAAACAACATTCTGGCTTCTAGAAGCATTCATACAAGAGCTTACCCTGACCCAAACCCACCTGAAATAGTTGATAACCCAGAGACCATCCTCAAGGGAAATCCTTCACTTAAAAGATCAACTATTCCCAAACACATCCATAGATCTAATTATGGACCAGAATATCTTACAGCTCTATCACATTTTCACCTTGACCTAGACCTGCCTAACAACTTATCTAGAACTAGGTCATTCAATGGCTTAGACCAGCCAGACCCTGAGCTTCCTGATTCACCACAACAAGGAGGTAGACACCTTAGAAACAGGCAGACCCCCCCGTCTACACCTCCTAATTTACATTTCACACAAAACTTAGGGCTCAGTCACCCTATGTCTACTCATCAATTCTCTGTTGGTCATAATATCCCTATCATCCAAATACCAGTTGCCCAAGTCAACCCTTTACCTCATCAAAACATCATCATGGCAGCTTGGTATGCACCTCTAGTTTTACCTCATCCTCTAGTAACCTTACCAAACGATTATTAGTCTAAGATTCCACACTTCACTGTGAAGGAGTCCATCACAGCCCAACAACATGTAGATAAAATGGAAGATTCTTTTGAATACATGGAAATTGATGATGATACAGTCAAAATGAGAATCTTTGCACAAATCTTAGGGGGTGATGTGAAGAAATGGTTTAAAGTTTTACCTCCAGGTAGCATTAATGATCTCCCAGCTCTATATCAAACCTTCATAAACAAATTGGAAACTAGGGTGAATCCTCGCCAACTCCTGGCAGAATACATGACCCTTAAGAGAAATGCAGGAGAGAGTGTCCATGATTACAAAACAAGGTTCAATAGCATTTACAATGCTCTCCCTCCACATATGAAACCTCCATAAGGCATGGCCCTAGAAAAATACCTCGAAGACTTTGATGCTGACATGGCCTATGAACTTAGAGATGAGGAATACAACACATTGGAGGACATGCAGAAAGGAGCAGTGAACATAGAGGCCAACCTGATTGAGAAAAGAGAGACTAAAATCTGAAATAAGGGTAACATATAGAGATGATAACATAGCTTCCACATCTGACCAAAATTATGATAAAATGTCTAAAAATGTGGAGAGGTTACAACAAATGATGGAAAAAATGTTTGTCACAGTTAGTAGCCAGAATAGAAACCAAAACCAGAACCAGAACTTTAGGAGAAACAATAACACTCCCAACAGACAAAGAGAATCAGATCAACAAGTTATTCCCCCATTCCAAGAGAATTTTCTTGACGAAGATGAGGGAATCATAGAAGAGTCTGAGGGAAACACAATTAATATTTTTGAAACAGAGGATTCAATCCATAACTATTACTCAGAAGAATACGAGCCTTCACCCTATGGTTGGGAAGAGGAATGGTTGGAATCTGAAGATTACAGATTAGGGTTTGAAAATGCCATGATGCAGGTCAGAGAACAGTATGAACTTAGAAGAAAAAAGAGTCAAGAAACTACTAAACCCAAAGCTTCTAAGACTACCATCAAGAAGAGGCCTGAGAAAACTTCTAAAGCAACTGCTGAAACCAAAAAATCAGCAGCTGAGAGTTCTGGAAAGAATAGAGAAAAAGACAACCAAAACATTAATGCACAAGGTAAAACAACTAGCAGCACTATCACTGCAGTTAATGCTCCTGATAAAACCGTCAAAAACACTGTACATAATGAGAATCAGCCCACTGATTCAGCCACTAAGGCAGTGGAAAATAAAATAGAGATGAGCACTCCCAAGAGTCAGTCCACTTTCAATCTGGAAAGTGAGATTGCAAGAATTAAAATCTTTGTCCCACTTTCTAAGCTGGCCACCCAAGACGTATATAAAGGCCATATTTTGAGAGCTTTGAACTTAGGTGAGAATTGTGACTCTGTCAATTTGAATGATGATGAACCTACCCTCTTATTTGGACCTAAGATAGAGGGGAAGTTTCAGGAAGGGGTAGTTCCACCTTTCTATATCAGTCTCAACGTTCATGATAAGATCTTGCATAATGTAATGCATGATTCCAAAGAATCTCACAACCTAATGCCTAAGGTAGTTATGGAAAGACTAGGTCTAGAGATAACAAGACCCTACAAAGATTTATACTCTTTCGACTCTAGTAGAGTAAAATGCCTAGGCCTGATTAAAGACTTATGTGTGAGTTTGACCCAGATCCCAGCAAAATGCATGGTCATGGATGTTGTGGTGGTAGATGTGCCACCTAAGTATGGCATGTTATTATCAAGATCATGGGGAGCCAAGCTACAGGGTACTATGCAGATGGATGGCTCATATTCCACAATCCCAATCTTTGGCCAACTTAGAAAACTGTATAGGGAGACACAGATGAAATTCCTAGTCAGCAGCCCCAAAAAACTAGAAAATTCACCTGTCTATTCTGTACACACAGACCTTGAATCCTTCATCTTTTGTAATGATGGATATTTAGAAGGGTCAGAGTCCCAAGACAGAAATACAAACGGAGAGGCAGAAGCTGTTGATTTTAACATAATGGCCACTCTGGATTTAGAGGACAACGAAGTAGAAAACCGCAATGAAACCTGTAGGATATGCGGTGGAGACCTAAATCCGACTGAATAAGAAATAGAGAGTAAAAAACCATCAAGCTAGATCCCTAAAACTCATACTTTTCATGAAGATCAAAGCGACCCACAGCCTAGTACATACCCCATAACACAACACGATGGCGAACCCAGCTGTAAGGGAGAAAACAATGATAATCACGAGAATAACCCTTTATGGGAAATGAGATTTGATGGGTCCTGTACTAAAAGGACTGCAGGGACAGGGGTATGGTTCCACAATACAGAAAACAACTATGCTGAGAGCCACGCCTGTAGCCTCCACGTCAAATGCAAAAATAATGTCGTTGAATACGAGGCTCTAATCCTGGGTCTGAATCTGTTGAAGAAAAAGGGAGCCTGTAGGATAGTCATAAGGGGATACTTAGAGTTAGTTATCAAATAGGTAAACAGGGAATATGCAATGAAACATCCTAGGCTGAGAGCATATAGGAATGACACCATGGACCTACTGCAAACGTTTGTTGAATACAAATTAGTGTTCATTCCTAGGAGTCAAAATGTCATTGCAAATGGATTAGCCTGCCTAGCGAGCTCCTACCCCAAGACACCCATCGATCAAAAAATCATCATTTAGACCAAATTCAGACCTACTGTGCCAGACAACGAAAAATAATGGCAGGTCTTTGAAGGCGATAAGCGGATCGAAGATTTTCTGGTAGGCAGAAACGAGTTTGAGTTTTCCAATTCAGACTCTAAATCTGACCATATTTTCCTAAGTGATGAGTCCTTAGATGAGAAAGAAACACCATGTAACATAGAAATAAATTCTTTAGATGAACAAACTGGAAACCTAGATCGCAAATGTGAAAATGCAGATAGTGAAGAGGTAGAGGTGGTGCAGGCCAAATATAAGAATATACCCAGAGGCCTGGCACCCTTAGAGGACCTCTTTGACTTTGATGATGTGGAAAAAAAGCCCACTATAGAAAATGTAGACTCTGATGTGGAAGAATTCAACTTAGGCACTGTAGATAAGCCTAAAATGATTAAACTGGATAATCTTTACCTGCGGACATGAAGAAGAAATACATTGACCTTTTCGAGGAATTCATTGATGTGTTTGCATGGAGCTATGAGGACTTAAAGGCCTATGACATAAATATCATTCAGCATAAGATACCTTTGGAAGAAAATCAGAAGCCTTTTAGGAAAAAACTTCGTAGAATCAATCCTAAACAATTACCTGCAGTAGAGAAGGAGATCAAGAAGATGTATGAAGCAGGTATAATTGTGCCAGTGAGGTTTTCTGATTGGGTATCGAACTTGGTGGCTGTGAGGAAGAAAAGAGGAGAAATCAGATTGTGCATAGACTTCAGGAATCTTAATAGAGCCTCACTCAAGGACAATTACCCTTTGCCTAAAATGGAACATATTTTGCAGAAGGTAGTAGGCTCCAGGAGGATTTCCCTGCTAGATGGTTTCTTCGAATATAACCAAGTTTTAGTAATCCCAGAAGACCAACTCAAAACAGCTTTTACCACTCCATGGGGCACCTTCATGTATGTGAAGAGTCCTTTTGGATTGATGTATGCTGGAGCCACCTTCTAAAGAGCGATGGACATAGCATTTTTAGATGAAATAGGGCACTTCATCATTATCTACTTAGATGACATAACAGTTTTTTCTAAGACCAAAGAAGAACACCTGAAAAATCTGAGAAAAGTATTTGAAAAATGCATAAGGTTTGGTCTGTCCCTGAACCCTAAAAATACTGTCTTTGGGCTACAAGAGGGTAAGCTCCTGAGCCACATTATATCCGAGAAGGGGATCAGGATAGACCCACAGCGATTTGAGGGAATACTACAAATCACACACCCTAGAAACATCAAGGAATTACAGTCTTTCATTGGGAAGATTAACTTCCTTAGGAGGTTTATTCCAAATCTGGCTGAACACCTTAGAAACATGACTAACATGTTGAAGAAAGGTGCAGGAGTAAAATGGACCATGGGAACAAAAACATCCTTTGAATCAGTGAAAATTGCACTTACCCAAGCTCCCGTCCTAATCAGTCCAGATTTCTCCAAAGATTTCCTGATATTTTCATTCGCCTTTGAGCATACAGTGGTTGTAGTCTTGCTGCAGAAAAACACAGAGGGAATGGAACAACCAATTGCCTTCTTTAGCAAATCACTCAGAGATGCACCCTTGAAATACAACATCATGGAGAAACAGGCTTATGCTTTGATTAAGGCCTTGAAAGACTTCAGGGTGTACATATTGCATTTCCACACTATAGCTTATGTGCCCAACATCATAGTCAAGGATATACTGTCCCAAGACCCAGATGGGAAAAGGGGAAAATGGATAGTTATGATTTTAGAGTATGACCTTGAGGTAAAACCCACCAAATTGATTAAAGGTCAGGGCTTAGCCAAATTAATGGCTGAATCAAACCTACAAGCCATATACATTAACATGATAAATACCTTGGATGAGCAACAAGAATTGCCTGATCTCACTGTTGAGGAAAAGTTTCAGAGCTCTCCTTGGTATTCCGACATTTTGTATGTGCTTACACACCTCAATTCCCCTCCCGAATTATCAAATACCAAGGCCAGATTCTTAAAGCTAAAAGCCAGAAGTTACTGCATCTTAGATGAAAACTTATACTAGAATAATCCTAATGGCCTATTGCTAAAATGTTTTCCTGAAAATGAGGCAGAGGGGGTTAAACAAGAATTCCACGCTGGACAATGTGGAGGCCACCTGAGTTGGAAACCCACTGCAAAAAAAATACTCAGAGCTGGCTATTATTGGCCCACACTCTTCAATGATGTTCATAAAATGATAGTTTCTTGCCACAAATGTCAGATCTTTGAGGGCAAAAGGAAACTCCTCCCTTTACCCCTACAACCCATCACTGTTGAAGGTCCCTTTCTGCAATGGAGCCTAGATTTCATAGGGTAAATTCACCCTGCTTCTTCTGTCAAAAAAAAATGGATCCTAACAGCCACAGATTATTTCACTAAGTGGATAGAGGCCGTGCCCACTAGGAATGCCACAGATTCGGTCATCATTAGTTTCCTAGAAAGTCACATCCTCTCTCGGTTTGGCTGCCCAAGGAAAATAATCACTGACAATGCTACTGCTTTCGGATCCAAAAATATGGTTGATTTTTGTCATAGGTACCAAATAGAACTTGGTCATTCAACTGCCTATTACCCTCAAGGTAATGGATTAGCTGAATCATCAAAAAAGAGCCTGGTGATCATCATCAAGAAGTTGTTGGAAGAGAACAAAAAATCATGGAATAACAAGCTTATACATGCTCTGTGGGCTGACAGGCTTACAACAAAGAATTCCATTGGAATGTCACCATTCTAGCTGGTCTATGGTACAGAAGCAGTATTCCCTACCAGGCTTGGGATACCAGTGTTCAAGCTGGTACAGTAGATCCAAATAGAAGAATACAACATGGTGAGGAGAGTAAACCAAACAATCCATCTTCAGCAAACAAGGGAAGAGATCTACCACAGAGCAGTGAAAGTTCAAGAGAATATAAAGAAATTGTTTGACAAAAGAACCAAAGCTGCTAATTTCAAATTTGGAGATAAGGTTTTGAAGTGGGATTCGAGAAGAGAGGATAATGGAAAGCACAACAAATTTGACAGTTTGTGGCAAGGTCCATACCTCATCCAGGCCACTGTGGGTCCAAATGCTTTCTTCTTAGAAGAACTAGATGGTACAGAGCTGTTTGGGGGTCCTGTCAATGGCAGGATGCTCAAACACTACTTCTGCTAATTCACAATTTCTAGTTTCATTTCCATTGTACATATCATTGCAGCTTTTTATTTTCAAGAAAAAGAAAAATGTTTCAAAAAATAGAGGAAAAGGAGAGGTTCAAACATGCTTAAAACATGGACCTCTGATATGCAAAAGAGTGGCTCTAATAAACTCAAAACCTGAGCCAAAGAAAGTAACACAGTTGGTCCTAACATGCCAAAAATATAGGCTAACAAAGAAGAAAGAAGGATCAGCTCTAACGTGCCCAAAACCAGAGCTAAAATGGAGAAAAGGAGTGACTCTAACAAGATTGAGTCACAAAAAGGAAGGAAGGATGTTTCAAGTTCAGATCCCAAGCCTTCACAGTCTTGTTTTTAGTTTTTTGCAAGTTTCTGTCCATGTGCAACTGTTTTTATGCCTTGGATCCACAGCAAGTCAGACAGTCTAATCCTGGCTTGACTGTTTTTCAATTTCCTGTCTTAGAATGTAGAGAAGAAATCTACTGGACAGTTTAATCCCAGCAGATATTAGATTAGGTAGAGAAACATATGAGACCAACAGTCTAATCTGGTCTCATGGAGCAATAACGGTAGATTTAGAATAGGTTTATTTCCTGTTTGCAAAAATAAAAAGATGTAAAGGGTCTGCTAGCTCAAATGCACCCTGGAAGAAGAAAAAATGCTAGAACTGTAGTGTGGGTAGGTAGTTTGTGGAAAAAAACTTTTCTGCTGATGTAATGTTTTCATATTGTGATAGCTTATCAAAGAAAGAAGGGATGTATAAAGCAGCAGGCCACTGGCCTACTCCAAAGATCTATTCTCTGAATTCTTGACTCCTTCAAGAAGAAGCCATCCGCATGTGGAGCCACTGTTAGCCCCTTATAAATTTCTTGACTAATAAGCAAGGGGCTAGTTTGTTCTGTAAGCCTGCAAGGAATGCATTTCCCTTGAAAAAACATTGTCCTTGCAGCCTTTTAACTATTTCCCTCTGCTGATTTAAACCAATAAGCCTTGCTAATAGAGAATTATGCTCCAAAAGGATTTGTCTCGCCCTTTGTATCCCTATTTTTTTTCCATTCTATCCTTTCTCCCTTTCTTTTTTCTCCCCTCTTTTCCCCTATTAACCCTCTAAACCTCCCAAGATCCCCTTTAAATCCCATTTCCGCCCTTCGTTTAAACCTTTATACCCCTTTCCTTCCTATCATTACCCTTTATAGGCCTCAAAATGTATTAAAAATATTTAAGAACCCACTGTTACATTATAGTAGGCCCAGCCCCTTCCTGCTTAGCCCCGCACCTCTTCCTCCACGTGATCCAGTGCTAGAACCACCCACCAGCACAAGAAGGCGCTAATCTCCAACACATATTGGGGATATTCCTAGCCATCGATTCAAACAGAAGGGACGGTGATCGCCACCCCCACAGCAACCACCATTAAACCCATGCATCGTCGATCACCACATCTTAACCGTTTATCTCCCACCATATCGACGGTCTGGAATACACCAGCCCCTATGGTCCCCGCAGCACACTATGTCAAACCTGGTAGTTTCTATCGCACTGCCTTTACGCGGTGGGCGGTTTTCCCTGATGACCCAGTGATTCCATACACCTTCTGCTGCGTGTCCCTACGTACGGTTCCAAAACTGCCCTCCATCGCACACTATCGTTTGTCCAAAGTCACAGAGCGATATGCGTAATATCTGTCCGATCTGCGATCGCCCATCCAACGGCTGTCGCTCCGCGAAGCTGCACACTATATAACCTAAGCCAAATTCGCCTCTGGCCCACCTTCTGACGCGTTTCCACCGTCGATCTCCTTTGAGTTCAGATGGTCCAGATATGTTCGTTCCCTGTCGCTGACCAGTCCACCCACGTCATCACCCCTTCCATGTGTTCAGTCGTATCTTCACCTCCGTCATATGTATTCGTTCAAAGGTTATTTTTCGTGATTTTTCATGTAAAACTGCCTCTGCTTCGTGCACGTCCCCCCAGAGCATATTTTATTTTTTCGCTGTGTTTTCTGCCACCAACCTGCACACTCCCGCCGTCTCATCATCCAACATGGCCACCCCCATCGTCTTCACCGTGTTCGTCACCCCCCATGCATGATTCCTTAACAGTTTGCGTGTCCTGCAGGGTTTTGAGTGGCAGAAAACCACTAAGTGTCTCAGTCTCTATGACAGTGATAGAGAATGCCGAAGAGATCAGATGCAGAGATTGAATTAGTAAATCCAAGCCTAGGAAGGCTATGGACGTGACTGCATTTAAGAACAGTGCTGAGAAATCTGTACAATCTTCCCTGGGGCCATCAAAAGCGTAGTTTTCTCCAACAGAGATTTAAAATGAAACAGCAAAGAGGTTAGGGCATGCCAATGAAGGTTTTGAGCCCTATGCAGTGGTTTGAGAAGCAAAAAATCAGATGGAAGACCCAGAAACCACGCAGAAGGTATAGCACACGGAAATCAATGCACATGAGGGTTTTCGCTACAGCAGAATGTTTTTCTTCATCGGGTACAAGATGCCCATACATTTTTTATTCAACACCGTGTCTCTGAAGAAATTTCCACCAGACAGTAGATCGAAACTACCAGAGCATTTATATGGCAGACTTCTCAACAGTTTATTTTATTTTTGTTCAAATCACCAGGAGTACCACTTAGTACTGCAGCCGAAATACATCAAAGTCATATCTAGAAGAAGCAGAGACCTGAAGAAGACCACCATTTCAGCTAAAAATGATAGGAATTGAATGCCTAGGATTTAAAGTAGAATGGGCTTCAACCCTCTTTCTTTTCAAAAGGTTTAATACTGCATTTAGTTCTCCACCTACCTCCTCCGCTCCTCCGGAGCTATAAATTCATGAAGAACTCACTGTAATGGTTGTTGATCAGTTATCAGAGAACTGTAAGTAGTTTATTTTGAGACACAGTTTCTGTGTAAAGATTGTAAGATAGGTTGAAGAATATGTTTTTCAGACTGAGCATTCATCTATTGGCAATATTGTACTTGATTGGTATTGTTACTGAATATGACAAGCACATTTCTTTGGATCCTGATCTGAAGCAGCGGTGATGTTTTCATATCTCTGTGTTCACATTCATTTCATTTCGCTTCTACTGGCTTGCATCAGAAGTTTGGCATAGGATTTACCCTTGTTAGGTACCCTATGTTGCTACTCTCCTTGCCATTTATGTTTCTCTTCTGAATGTATTGTCTAAGGAATGTTTTCAGTTGATTTAACTAGTGTAGTGGATGTTATTTCCTGCTCTCTGATGTATGAATTAAGTGAATTCAGTTCTTAGATGCTTCTTGTTATTGATTTAGTTGGAAGATTTGGGAACACTGGGGATTAGAGTTAGCCATGTCCACGAGGATCCTTGTACGACCTGCTATATCTGTAAATTTCTACTCTGAATCTGTGTTATCTCTTCTTCTCTCACCCTCCTACTATCCGTATCACATAATCGTCTTGAAGATCCTAAGTTTCAGATGACTAGCCCAATTGAAAGCCTGCCTATTGATTAGCAAGCAAATCCTTTCTTGACTCCATTTTCCCAATGGTTTTGAATACTTCCTGGAATATTTCACCTCTACCTTATCCCTCTTTGCTCATCCTGGTCTTACATTGAATCCTTCTTTCCTGATAACTGGCAACTAAAACAAACAATAAAAAAAAAAAAAAAAACCGAGCTTTATAACTAGCCTAAAATCATAACATTTGAGCTTCATAGACATAAACCCTTTGCTCATATAGAGAGATCCCTCTCTAGACCTAGGAGGGCTAGATCCTGAGGTCTGAAAGTGGTTCTGATGTTGTCTCATCTTTTGGTCTTGTCAATCTGGCCAAAACATGGGAACCCCAACAGTGTGAGTTGAAGAAATCTCACAAACATTGTCCCAGGATAATTTTTTCACTATTTTAATACTCTATCAAGTCATGACCAACCTATCACTCCTAGAAAACCAAATCATGGGCTTGTGCCACTCATTATCACTATGTTTTTCCACCTCTGACCTTACCACTTTTTTTTGGCTTGCCCAACCTTTTACTTCCACCTTGGACTGCCTAGTAGCCTAACCTTTTCCCCTATTCACCAAGTGCTTCAATCATTGGTGGTTTCAAGCTACCTTTCTAGGCTCTTTAGATAAATCACAGTCATCAGTTTTTTAGGTCTACAATGCATAGGTTTGGTCAAAAACTCTGCTTTACACCTAAAAACTCTAAGGCAAGTTTTTAGCCAAAATCCAAGTCCAAAAGGCATCCCACTAAGTCACCTAGGGTTTTCAAAACTCATAGGATTGTTTTGTTGTCTAAGTCTTTTTTTTTCCTGTGCCAAGAGGCTGCAATCAAAGAGGAAGAAGGTTAGCATACAATTGTCCAAAAGGATCAGAAAATATTCCAAGTAAGGCCTCCTTGATCAAAAGAATAACTTCTTCAAAAGGATAGCTTCCCATCTTAAACATTTATGTAGGAATGAATGAGATGGCCATCAGTAGAAAAAGAGGTAAGTAAAGAGGCTAAATCATCACAAAGGAAATTCAAAGAAAAGGAGAGGTAGTAGGCCTATGAACAAAGAAAATTAGGGTTTTTATGATTGATTGGCTAAAAAGTGTCGCCCGGTAAGGAGCCAATACAAAGGATCACAAGGACAGATGGTACCTCAACACAATCGGGTAAGTATTAATTTAGATTTTTATTGAAACTAGAAATTTCATGAGAGACCTCCGTGATGACAGCATGTAGAAGTTGAAAAAGATATCGAAGGTGAATTACATGATTTTTCGAGGAACCATTGTTTCACCGCATCAAAGGGACAAATTGTAAAGAGTATCACAGAGGAAGTCTCGAGCTCAGTTGCAACAAATGTCTTAAAAATGGTCAAAAGAAGGAAAGCAGGAGGTTAAGTGTCAAAATAGAACACCAAGAAAATCATGAGTTTGTTGAGTGACTAAAGTTGTCAAGTTTCCAAAATGACCAAGAAGACAAAATTAATTTGTGTCATGGCACCTGAATGTGTATGGCCAAGGGGAGGTAATGATAAACTTGATTAAAAAATACTAAGGTCATTGTGCAAGACAAACTCATTATACCTCTATGTAACCGCACAAGGGGAGGTTGGCCGGATAAATCGTTCTTGCGGACAAGACCGACCTCCCTAGTGTCAGAAGACAATCTATCAACAAACGAACAACTAAGTTTGTATTTCTTTAAATATATTCGTTTTACAAATAAATGCTATGAAGGTGTCGATCCTACCTTAGATCCAAATGCTTATTTGTGGTCGTAGTGCTTCCATCGCATCAATAATCCTTCGTCGCAACAAGAGCTCTTTTGTCGCAAGAAAGTATCATCTTTCGTTGATCTGCAATCACAAACAAGAAAATATCAATAGCACCTGTATAACAAATAATCATAAAACATACCTATCATAGTGATCAAGGAATCTATGAAATAAATGATCAAACGACAACTTATTGAAATAAACAATCGAACGACAATTTATTGAGAAAAAAAAACTTGATTGTATTAATCTTAAAATAACAGAAGAACCTTACAACCTTAGCCTTGATGTTCGAAAGGCCTTCCTGGGGTCCGAAGCAGGAGTCTCCTCTACTTTGATAAGTCTTGCACTCTTCCTTCAGGAGCACAAAGAGGTATGTGATCTTTCCTCTCAAAAGCTCAGCAGAAAGAAGTCTAAATCTTAACAGCACTTCAACTCAAAAATCTTCCCTTAGTTCCACAATCTCAATCTCCAAAAACTTCACCCAAAAATCTTCACTTAACCCTTTGAGGCTACCCAATGCCTCCTTTTATAGAGCAGATGAGGAGGTTAGGATTCCACCTTTAAAGGGATAGAACCCTCCTTCAAAGGGATAGGCTCCTCACATCAAGGGATTAGTTCCTTAAGGTTTGGGATACATGCACCTTACTAAAGCGTACTCATCCCCAAAAAATCTCATCTAGAACCTTCTAGAATTGACCAAAATTCAACTTTTTCAGTTTAATTTCGCGCTTTTTTTATCTTTACAGGGGTACGCAGGCATAACACTGGAAAACTGCGTTCTAGAACGCAGTTCCTCTTCACATTACCTGCGTACCCTAGCCAGGAACGCAGGTAGGCTTCATGTTACCTGCGTACCCAAAGTTTTTGAGCTTTTTAGGGTTTTTTCTCCATGTTTCAGGGCTTGGAATGAGGAACCAAGGTTGTAAGACTTGCAGAGGAGGTAAGTATGAGTGTCAATGAGCTCATACAGTCAGCAAAAATGTCAGGGTGACATTTTTTAGTGTAACAGATTACCCCCTAAAGTGCGAAGTCTGAAATAGATGAAGATGGAGTCTGTCATATATGAAGAGTGAAGTACTTTATCATTTCAAGGATCACCCTGTGGACACCCCGGTTGGAACCTGTAAAAACATTCAATGCAAAATATATATATGTAATCATATCATTGCTGAGGTAGGCATTCCCATACTCATATCAAAAACTAACTAGATTCAAACTGTTCTGATACAGGAATGATTTTCAATACATCATCAGTATAGAAATACGTAGACACAGTATGGACGCAGCCATCTGTTTATGAATAGTCCACTGTATAAATGAATAACAAAATTCCTCGCAGCCTGGATGGTAGAAACTAGATCCAGGGTCTTGATTTCCGCATCTCGAACTAGTACGATTCTATCCATGCGATTAAATGTGTTGAAGTTGAACATGGTAGAAACCACTTGATTACCAGTCAATGATGTGAACTGTTAACAAGTGTGAGAGAAACCACCAGTAATGTCAATGGTTCTCAAAGTACTCAGTACAATCCATGAAATGTGAATGAATGAGCTGAAGTCGAACATGTCATGGAATCATTCGATCGAAGGTCAATGATGCAACCTGTCGTCGAAGGCGAGAAACCTGCCATTGAGGCATGCAGATTTCAAGGTACTGACAATTTCTGGATCAACTTCCTAGATAATGTGCTGATGTCGATAGAAAGTGATCTTTCGTAGGCAAGCCCACAACACGAAATCATAGATCAAGTTTTGAAAATATATTGGCAAGGACTGACTCAGGGATGGTAAAAAATGGATGACAGATATTTTGCAGATGAATGGTTTATTTGAACTATCCTCTTGAACACATAACGACACTGCAGATGGTTTGGTGACAATTGACCCAAAGCTAATACCCAGAAACTGGCTGAAGACTTTCAATGTGGTTTGATTAACTGTTAGGCAAAGGATTTCCCAACCCAGGTGGACAAAAAGCGTCGTGTTCAAGAGTGGTTAACGGTTTTCTGAATAATCAAGATGTAACAAACAGGTTCATTTTTCTCTCTTTTCCCCCACCATTTCTGGCAAGTACCTCTTTATTTTTGACAAGCTTGAGGAGGATAACATTTTCTTGTTTATAAGCTCATCCTTCGAATGAGTCCAACTTAGTTTAAGATTCGAACCCTAAGAAGGAGTGGTTCGTTCCTGTTTGAAATTGAACAGGTCCTTTACTGTTAAATTTTAACGAGTCCAGTATAGGAGAAACTTGGTGTTTTTCAATTTTAGGGAGTCAGAAGAAAAACTTAAGAAAACTCCATGGGTGTAATTTTTCGTAAATTTAGTCTCTCAAGCCCAAAAAAGGATAAAATAATGCGGGAGAGAACTCTATTGACCGTATTTAGTCAACGTATACCTTTTTCGTAAATAGTCCATTTCAGTCCGTAAAAGGGGTAAACTTATACCGAAAGGACGATTATTCATTTACTTTAACGAGTTCGAATAATCAAGTGCTCGGCAATATTTTCATGTTTAGAGAGTCTAAAAAGGGCTTAAAAGAGGACTCCAGATTTCAATTTTTCGTAAGTTTTAACGAGTTCGAAAAAGGGATAAAAATGTACTCATGGTTTTCTCTTTTTTCGTAAGTTTTAATGAGTTCAAAAAAGGGATAAAAATATACTCCTGTGGCCGACTTTCAATTTAATTAACGAGCAGGAAAAGACGGAAAGAACTCGACATTTTCATGTGTTTTACGAGAATGAAAGATAGCAAAATAATCTCGGGATTTTCATGAGTTTAACGAGTCTTGAAAATAACCGAAATTGACTCAAGATAGGTTTCATTTTTACAAAAGCTTGAAACAGAGAAAAACTATGCTTCATAGTGGTTTCATTTTTACACAAGCTTGAAACAGAGAGAAAACTATGCTTGATGCCCCCTAAGCGTAACTGCTAGAGTGCATGCCCCCCCAGCTTCATTTCATTCAACTAAGTACACTGTTAGTAATTAGCTGGATGGAATGAAGGTTCATTTACGAGATCAAATGAAAGACCCAACCTAAAAACTAACCTAACTATGACTTAACATCTACGACGTCTATTCAAAGACTCGACTCAATTAGGGGAGGATTTGTTTCATTTTTTAACGAGCTTGACACAGGAAAAGAACTATGCTCATGGCAACGTGTTTCATTTTTTAACGAGGTTGACACAGTAAAAGGAACTTTCCTCTTCTACATGTTTCATTTTTTAACAAGGTTGACACCGTAAAAGAAACTATCCTCGTATCTACTTTCTACAATCTACCTATATAACCTACTGATTCATTTTTTAATGAGGTTGACACAGGAAAAGAATTTTCCTCATACCTGATTCATTTTTTAACGAGGTTGACTCAGTAACAGGAACTATCCTCTGACCAACTAATTCATTTTTTTAACAAGGTTGACACAGAAAAGAACTGCCCTCATACCTAATTCATTTTTTAATGAGGTTGACTCAAGAATGAACCATCCTCATACTTGATTCATTTTTTAACGAGGTTGACTCAAGAATGTGAACTATCCTCATAAACTACTTATTTCTAATCTATTAATCTACTCTACAATCTACCTACCGATTCATTTTTTAATGAGGCTATACAGAAAAGAATTGTCCTCATGGAATCTTGTTTCATTTTAAACGAGCTTGACACAAGAAAGAAACTATGTTTCGACTAACCGATTCATTTTTTAATGAGGTTGGACACAGAAAATAACTGTCCTCAACGCCGACCGATTCATTTTTTAATGAGGTTGACACAGGAAAAGAACTGTCCTCATCGCCGACTGATTCATTTTTAAACGAGGTTGACTCAATAACAGGAACTTTCCTCGGACCAATTGATTCATTTTTTAACAAGGTTGATAGTAAAAGGAACTATCCTCTCACTCACTGATTCATTTTTTAACAAGGTTGACACAGTAAAAGGAACTCTCCTCACACTCACTGATTCATTTTTTAACGAGGTTGACACAGTAAAAGGAAATATCCTTGGACTCACTGATTCATTTTTTAATGAGGTTGACACAGTAAAAGGAACTCTCCTCAGACCCACTGACTCATTTTTTAACGAGGTTGACACAATAAAAGGAACTATCCTGGGACCAACTTGATCATGGCTTCCAACTGGAAGAAACACATGTCAATGGACACACCTTGATCGTGGCTTCCAAGAGGTCTTCATCAAAGGGAATAATAGTTCTCTGGAAGGAACACATGTCAAGGGACTCAAAAGGGATAATAACATCACGTTCAAATAATCCCATAGAGTTTTCCATGTCAATTACCGGATCTAAGTCAAAGGAAGACGAGCAAACAGTGAGAGGCTCGCTTATATCGGTAATTGAAAACATAAGAATAGTTGCACATAATTAACCCGTGGCAGGGTAGATACCACTTTAGAATCAGGAACATTTAGGGGTGTCATATTATTGGTAGTCGAAACAAGACTAGGGAACGAAAGCTGGTCTACAGTCACAATATTGCCATTGTGAGGGAAAGACATCACGCGAAAGAGTGTTGATACGACAGCTTTCATTGCATAAACATAGTCTCGCCCAAGGAGTAAATTGAAATCCAAGGGACCTCGAACTACCATAAGATCAATACAGACAGTTTTACCTTCCAAAGTAATAGAGAAATTAGGAAGGATCCCTAAAGGTTCACTAATGGTTCTGTTAAAAGCTTTCAGATTCTGCGTAATAGGCACAAGCTGAGGGGAACCCAAAGCTTTCCAAGCAGTTGAGGATAAAATACTAACAGAAGCACCTTCATCTACCTCTGTGTGGTGTATGTCCCTACCACCAGTCTTCACAATGATTTGGAAAGGGATGGAGGAAGGAAGACAAGGTTCTGTCAGTCTATTCCAATCAAAGGAAAAGACCTCAGTACTTGGAGGGGGTTCTGTAGAAACAGGTGAAATGCCCCCCGGCGTAGAAGAATCTGATGTAACAAGAAGAACCTGAGCGGTATGAAGTTCATTCTCTACAGGGAGAACGGGATCGACTGAATGTGAAATCAAATCGACCACTTGATCAACTAACGGATCATCAACCTGAGTGATATGAGTTTCACTCTCCAATGGAAGAGTGGGATCGACTGTACTTGAAATTAGATCAATCACTCCGTCAGTTGACGGTAGGTTGGGAGAAAGTTGACGGTAACCAGTTGGAAGTTCTTGTTGTGGAACAGTAAGGTTTTCCAACAATTTTGAGGCTTCATCCATGTGAGGGAAAATGTGAGTTTGATGACTCCCTTTGCATAACTTACAAGGAAACCTAACTTTACCCTTTTTCCCAGAAACCTGACTATCACTGGTTGATGGATCAACGGAAAGTTGATGAGATTTTTCTGACCATACTTCCAAAACCTTTGGAATACCAGGACAATTGATAAGGAAGTGGTCGTGGATAATTTTAAGGATAGAAAATTATCTTGAAGTTTAAAAAATTGGCGAATCTCAGTAGTCCCTAATATGCAAGATATCAAATGTTTATTGATGTATTTGTAAAATTATTCAAAATTATAATGATATTATATATATTGTCTATATAATTTTGGCGATTTTTAACATAAAATAATTTTATATTGTAAAATTTGGGCGAATCATTTTTCTAAAAAAATGGAAATTGTCGAATCATATTTTTGGAAAAACCATGGAAAATTAGCCCACCTGCGAATATTAGCCCCTAAAATTTTCCATGGAAGTGGTCACCCTTACAAATATTGCAAGGGTATTTGGGTTTACGATGCATGTTGGAGGTTTCCTCAACACAACTAACACTTACAGCCATGGTTGGTTGGTTGACTTCTTTCTTATCTTGCTTCTTCTTCTTCTTCTTCTTCCCTTTCTTCTTCTTCTTAGCCACCTGGTTACTAGCGTCAAGGCTTTTACCAAGTGAAGAGGAAGAAATGGAGGAAGAAATATTAAGCGAAGAAGGTAAAGGGTCAACAGAAGGTTGGTGATGTTGAGATGGTGAACTCTGTTGAGGTGAAGCATCCGGTTGAGGTGGAAAAAATGGAGTATTCGGGGCCAACGAAGTTGAAAATAACCATATCGGTAAACCTATTGTAAATCCAGGTAATGACAATGTAGCCATATAAGGAGGACCAACATTTCCAAAGCAAGGAAAAGTACTAGGAATCTCGTTAAGAGGGGTTCCTTGGTTGGTAAATTCCGGAATAGTTGCCATTATATTCAACTTCAATGAATTTTATTAACAATTTAAAACTAAAATTAACAATTCACAATTCACACCTAACAATTAAAATTCACAATTCACACCTATGGTCTCTAAAATTAAAAACAAACAAATTAACACGCGCTATCAAATCTAGGAGTCAAACCACACACAAATAGTAACTTCCCGTACTAAAAACACTAGTTGGTGATGAAATCCAACATCGTAGAATTTAATATAGAAAGGGCGGTTGGAACAGTTACCCCGACAACCTGCTTAATGAAACAGACTGGCACAAGTTTCTTCACAAAACCATCTCGAGTGAAGAGAACCCCCCAGAGAGTCCAAGTGAGTCTAGTCGACGTCTGCTCCAGGTACAGTGAGATCTTTCCTTCACTGTCACCTTAGGAAATAATCTTAAGTTTATGGACACTAAGGTTACCAACAGTAACAAATACAACTGGGGGAACAGTCTACGATCCGATCCCACGCACAAGGGCAGAGTAACAAAGCTCAATCCCCTTGAAGGTTCCTCGACATGGTTAATCCGAGGTTTACCGAAAAGTGACCCCAGGCTCCTCGACAATGGTTAATCTGAGGTTTACCGTTTGTAATGCGTGCAAAATCTTCTATCTTCCCCAATGAAACAGAATTGATTGTTTCAAAGGTTCGGACATGATCTCGTGATTGACTTCTTTAAGAGAAGCTTCCCAGATTGTACCAATTACAATTGGATTTATTTCCTACCACAAGATTTATCTACTTGTTTTTTTTTACTATCTTGGAGAGTTAATTACTCCCTACTCCAAGATACTAGCCTAAGCTATGTTGGTGATAAGAGCCCTAGAAATGTAAAAATTACTAGATGAATTTTAATTAAGCGTTGTGTTATTTAGGCTGTTATTACTCAAAAGGGTAAATGGATATGAAACCAATGGTGTTATGACCCGACCCAAAACTGAATGCAATCGAATATGATAATGTAATCTTTTCAATTCAATGAATCCTAACTAAATTAAGGAGAGAGTTTCCATACACTTCCAACAATGCAAAAAATTGATCACTAAGAGAAAATATAACAAATTCTCTAATGCACTAATTTCATCAAGAAAAACTAATGCAAATCAATCCCAAAACAATTTTTTATTTTTGTGTTTTTTTTTAAAACAAACATAAAAACATCTAAATTCAAATCAAAGAAAACTGATCTAAATCTACAATTGATTTTTCAGAATGTAAACTATGCAATTGTAATCTATGCACAATTCACTTGAAAAGTATGCAAATGTAATCTATGCACATTTTTCATTTATATTCTGAAAATGAGAATTCTAATTATGCAAATGTGATCTATGCAAGAGAATTCTCAAACACAATCAAGTGCAAGCCAAGAAAATCGGGTGAGAGTTCCAAAGATAAAAAAAAATAAAAAAACTCAAAGGCGATTAACACTCATACACAATTTAGCCCCCCCCCCAGCGAATGAGGGGGAATTTTTTTTGCAAAAACAAAATAAAAAAGATGAAAAATTGTGAAAAGACTGAGACAAACCTCCAAGTAATGACCAAAGGAAATCAAATTAAGAATTTCTCAAAAAAGAGACTCAAAACACCCAATTAACTTAATGGAGATTGATGAGATGAAGAATTGCTGAAAGAAACTCATAAACAAGGATTTTTGATAGAAAAATACAGATCTGGGTAGATGATAAGAATTCTAAATCAAATCTAAACTAAACTGGAAAGAATAAATCTAGAGTTTTTCCAAAATTTTAACAGGGTCCGCAGGCTCCCAGAGGTAACAGGTGCGGTCCCGCATTGTTAACTCAAGGAAAGTGCGAAAACTACCCCCATTGTGCAAAAGAACAAAGTGCGGTCCCCAGAAAAGTTCAAGAAAAACTTAAAAGATTTCAAAATTTTCAAAAACAGAGAAAACCTAAGCTACCCAGGCAGATATCCATCAATCAAAAACCAGGAAAAACTTTTCCTCAAATCAAAATAAAAGAGAACCAAAAACAACAAGTTCTTTCCCCAGTGGAGTCGCCAATTTGTTGGCCGGATAAATCGTTCTTGCAGACAAGACCGATCTCCCTAGTGTCAGAAGACAATCTAGCAACAAACGAACAACTAAGTTTGTCTTTCTCTAAATATATTCGTTTTACAAATAAATGCTATGAAGGTGTCGATCCTACCTTAGATCCAAATGCTTATTTGTGGTCGTAGTGCTTTCGTCGCATCAATAATCCTTCCGTCGCAACAAGAGTTCTTTCGTCGCAAGAAAGTATCGTTTTTCATTGATCTGCAATCACAAACAAGAAAATATCAATAGCACCTATATAACAAATAATCATAAAACATACCTATCATAGTGATCAAGGAATCTATGAAATAAACAATCAAACGACAACTTATTGAAATAAACAATCGAATGACAATTTATTGAGAAAAACAGAACTTGATTGTATTAATCTTAAAATATACAGAAGAACCTTACAACCTTAGCCTTGATGTTCGAAAGGCCTTCCCGGGGTCCGAAGCAGGAGTCTCCTCTACTTTGATAAGTCTTACACTCTTCCTC
The DNA here is from genome assembly GCA_034641835.2 of Pinus albicaulis. NCBI lineage: Eukaryota > Viridiplantae > Streptophyta > Pinopsida > Pinales > Pinaceae > Pinus > Pinus albicaulis. The sequence goes on from JAXQQM020083970.1 coordinate 26,987, forward strand.
TAGGAGCAAAAAGAGGTATGTGATCTTTCCTCTCAAAAGCTCAGCAGAAAGAAATTTGAATCTCAACAACACTTCAACTCAAATATTCTAATTCTCCATCTCCAGAATCTCAATCTCCAAAACAATTCACCCAAAAATCTTAACCCTTTGAGGCTACCCAATGCCTCCTTTTATAGAGTAGATGAGGAGGTTAGGATTCCACCTTTAAAGGGATAGAATCCTCCTTCAAAGGGATAGGCTCCTCACATCAAGGGATTAGTTCCTTAAGGTGTGGGATACATGCACCTTACTAAAGCGTACTCATCCCCAAAAAATCTCATCTAGAACCTTCTAGAATTGACCAAAATTCAACTTTTTCAATTTAATTTCGCGCTTTTTTTATCTTACAAGGGTTCCGTAGGCATAACAATGGAAAAATGCATTCTAGAATGCATTTCCTCTTCACATTACCTGTGTACCCTAGCCAGGAACACATGTAGGATTAATATTACCCGCGTACCCAAAGTTTTTGAGCTTTTTAGGGTTTTTTCTCCATGTTTCAGGGCTTGGAATGAGGAACCAAGGTTGTAAGACTTGCATAGGAGGTAAGTATGAGTGTCAACGAGCTCATACAGTCAGCAGAATGTCAGGGTGACATTTTTTAGTGTAATAGGGAGGAACCTTGTTTTAAGGCCACTTACATTCTGGGATCTCAAAGAGAAATAATATATGTTTCTATCATTCTCTCAATAAAAAGGGGTGAAGACATGTGGATGACTAAAACACATTGAAACCATACAACTCCAACAGGCACCAGCAAAAAAAGTTTTAATAAACATCAATTGGCCAAAGAGAGCTAAAATCCATCACCTCAGTTACCTAATGACAGCCAAGAAGAAAGGCTGAGATGATTAAAGATCATTTTTTAGGTTTCAGTCACCTCCTGCAAAATAAAAAGGATATCAGTAATAAAGTGACCAATGACAAAACATTAGCCAAGGTAGGTTTATAGTTTTAATTTATTATTATAAGGGTATAAAAGAATCATCATTTATCACTCAAGTTCACTTATCTTTTTCAAAAGAGAGAAAAAGGTCTTCAGAGAGAAATTTCAGGGTTTCTGGCAAGATTCGGGTAGGAGAAGCCCTGCACTATGCTCCTGTAAAGTTGTGCTACGCGCCTGTGTGTGCCCTCTTTGGGAATTGCAATGGGGCTCTACATGCCTGCGGAAGTGTGCTACGCGCAGGGATGTGCAAATGCCCGACATCCGACTTTCACGCCTTCAAATTTCTACGCGCCTGTCCTCCCTTCAAATGCTGCACAAAATACCGCCAGGGCTCTACGCGTTGAGCCGTTCAGGCATGGCGCGACACAGTGCAGACTCTGCCGCGCTATGCATTGGGCTATTTAGACCTGACCCGACACCATCCAGACTATGTCATGATACGCGCTGGGCCATTTAGGCCGACCCAACTGGCCCAAGTACTACACATTTATCCAGGAATCTTTTCAAAGTTGTGCAAGCCTCCAAATTTTCTCAGAGCTCCTCCATGTCTCTGCTTGGCACCTCCTGAGGATTCTTAAGAGGTATTTAGATCTATTTCCCCCTTTCATACTATTTTAAAGGATGAACTTAGAGAGAAATTTAGAAACCCTAGAGGGAGAGAAAGCCTGGTCACCATGATAAAAAACTCTGTGGATTGAAGAACACTCACCCATCTACATGATAAAGATACACTGAGACTGCTTTGCTAATCACTCATCATTTTCCTTCACTTGAAAATCATTTCCATTCTCATTATCATCTCACTTTCCCTCTCCATATCATTTCACAAGTAGTTCAGGGTTTTGTTTTTAAAGCAAGAGTAAAAAAACAAAATCTCAAAAGAAGGCAGTAGTGATAATGGAGAAGGAGGCCAAAGGCCTAGGGGACAGCATAGAAAGGGTGGAAGAGCAAACATATGTGAACCTTTGAACACCAAGGAGTTGACAACCTCCCCTACCTCAATTGCATATTTCCAAGAGGTAGGTTGTTTTGATTTCTGTGAGAAGGTACAAAGATTCCAAAGTCACCCTGACTTGACCAGACTTTTTCTCCTCAACCTCCATAACCATCAAGTGCATCTAGCTGGGGTAAATTTTGAGCTATCCACCAATAAAATTGCTATGGCCACTGGAATACCTTGTATGGGAGAAAAATGGTTCAAGCAGGTGAATTTTGACTTGAGCCATTACCAGCCTTTCTTGAAACCAAAATACCAAGCTGATTGCAAGACTAATTTTCCCTTTTCCCATCTGTTGGAAAGATATGCCCCTTTAATGAAAGTCATCATGAATTATTTTACAAGCGAAGAGAGGTTTTCTAGACTTTATTCCTACCATATAAGACTGCTTATGCACTTCACTAGGGCCAAGCTACTGCATTTTCCTTATTACATTTATAGAAGTATTGATAAGATGTCATAATTTGTGCAAAAGAGGCCTCCTTCACAAAAAATGCAGAGTCTTTTCCACCATTCTCTTATCAAGATTATTTGGTTGCATCAATTAGAGCAACAGGGTATCCCATGGGAAGTATTCATCTCCCATGATGTTTTCACAAATCCACAACCTCTTCCTCTGCAAATTTTACCCTCATCATCTCATCCACCTTCCTCATTTCCTCCATCAACCCCCACTAACCATGATTACTCATCCACCCATGAATCCTCTCCCCAAGATAACTTCCCTCCTTCACCTTCTCCTAAAGCATCAGAACCAGAAGAAAGTGATGAAGAACAAGAGGAAAATGACAATCATGAAGAAAGGACAAATGATGAAGAAGAAGAAAGTGAAAATGAAGAAAATGATGATGAGGAAGAAACAAAGGACAGTGAGGAAGAAGAAAAAAATGATGAGGCAAAGAGTGACAGTCGTGAGGAAACGGAAAATGATAGCCATGAGGAAGAAAATGATGATGAGGAGGATGATGATAAAAATCAAGAGATAGAGGCAGATTTTGAAGATAAAATAGTGATAAAGAAGGAGAGACAGAGGCAAAATTAGAAGAAGAGGAGGACAAAGGCAGTGAGCCAAATAGTGAGGAAGAAACAGATCAAGAAGAGGTAGATGCAAGCAATGAAGAAGTGGCAGATGCAAGCAGTGATGAGGCAGATTCTGAAAACAAAGGCAATGAGAAAAATAGTGAAGATGAAGAAGAAACAGAAGAACAAATAGAGACAGAGAATGAGGAAGAAACAGATGAAAAAGAGGCAGATGCAAGCAATGAAGAAGATACAAATGAAGAAGGAGTAGATGATGAAAAGGCAGAATTAGAAGAAGAGACAGAGGAAGAATTAGAATAAGATGGCAGTGAACATGACAGTGATGAATATGAAAATAGTGAACATGATAGTGGGCAAAACAGTGACAATGATGAAGAGGAAATTTTAGAACAAAATGACAATGAAGAGGATATGGAAGAGGATGGAAATGATGAAAATGCTCAAAACAGTAATGAATACACTGACAAAGACACTTCTAACAGTGACAACACAGAAAATGATGATGGCAATGATAATGTTGCAAACACAGACGAGGGTGATGAAGAAGAAAACATGATGACTGATAGCCCTAATAATTATAACAACAGTGATACTATGGACCAAAAGGATAGTCAATAGGTTGATGGGAGTGGTGAAGATCATGACAGTAATGCTAGCATGGAGGAAAATGCAAGGGACTCTCAAGAAGGCAGCCAAGAACACAATGTAGGAGACATAAATGCAGAGATCATTGATGAAAGGAAAGGCAACCTTGAGGTCAGTCATGGTAAGAGAATTCTAGTAAACCAATTTGAGTTTTTCCCTCTCACGTATCAAAAAGGATCAAGGCTAGTGTTTGCTCCCTCCAAGAGGCAAGGGACCATGCCATCCTCCTCACCTCAGCCACTATATAAAGGGAAACAAAGGGTAAAGGAAGAAGAATAAGACCATGAGGTGGAGAGGGAGTTTGAGATCATTCAGGTGGATAGTGATGAGGAGAATGAAGCAAGAATCATAAACTTGCTCCTCCAGGACAGAAATGCCCAAATCAAATATCTCCAAGCACGTTTATATAGGTCCAAGAGTGTAAATGATGCCCTTGACTTGGAGAATAGGAAGCTGGGAGCATGAATGGAAATCTATGAAGCTAGAGCCCTCAAGGCCCAAAAAGAAGCCCAAAAGGCACAAATGAAAATAAAAGATTTAATAGGCACTTATGAGGAGAGTAGTGATGAGGAAGGACAATCTAGGAGAATACCTAGAACCATGGGATTGAAGAAAGCATTGGCTAAACAAAGGGAGGAAGAATCAGCCCTAGCAAAACAACTCCCTTTAGTTAAGCTTTGGCTATGGAGATAGCCCATGACTAGGAGCCTTGGTTGGAGAGAGCCAACATACACTTGGAGGCCAAATTGAAGAAAGCAAATCAAGATCTTGACCTCCAAAGAAGATTGACTAAACATTATGCCCGGATTAACCAAATTGCAAGGACTAAACTAAAAAAGGCTCAAGACAAGATCCAGGCACTATAAGAAGAAAAAGGCCAAGCTAGAATTGGAATCTTGGCACAAGCTTCTCTACAGGTCTCCCAAAACCCATGAGGCACTCATCAACCAAACTTGGGATAATTTTGACAAGTTTTTGTTCTTTGCTAATTTTGAGGGCCAAGGGGATAGCACACATGGTGCTACCCTTTTTCTCAGAGCATCTTCAGGAGGAAAGGCTCACATTTTTGGAATCCTCATCTCAAATGTAGAATGCTCACAAAATTTCAAAGCAATTGGAGTTGTTTTGGTCCTCTAAATGGGTCAAAAACACCCTTTTTTCACCATTCTACCTACTTTTCAAGACATGTGCTGCGCCTTTACCATCCTTGGAATTTTTTATTTTTGAAAAATTTTCAGAGTAAAAATCATAGAACCAAGGGTATATCTGGAAAGTAGACTCAAAGGGCTTTCCAACGAGCCATCACGGAGCCTTTTTCCAACATCATGAAGGCCTTCAAAACATTGTTGTTGATGACCCATTTTTCCTGCTCATGTGCTACGCCCTTGGCAAGGAAATTCATCTTAAAACATAGTGCTATGCCCTTAGCAGAGGAAAAGATATTTTTTTTTAGATATTTTGTGCCTTGGGCCTTGCAAGGTCTCAAGGACAATAGTGAAATTTCTTATTAGCCAATAGGCTTCTAGACACTCTATTAGGTTTTTCTCCTCCTTGCTGGTTAAAAAGGCATTGAGGACTCATTTTTAATGTTGGCTTTTAATGAATTTTGAGAGCAATACATGGTTCTTTGAGGTTGAAGAGCAATTTGGTGTTATGGAGCTTGTGAATGATATGCTTTGATTGATGATGATGAAAGCTTGCCTGCAGGATCCCTGAGCTTGGTGAATGGTGATTTGTCTCTAATTTTTTCATGTTTTCTTGTTTATCATTGTGTCCATCCTTCTATATTGCAGTAGATCAGAAAAGTATAGACTAAGAAATGTTGTTTGAGGCACCTTAGTCCTTCCTGTTACTATTGTCTTTATGTTTTCCTCTGCTGGGTGTGTTTAAGGAATTCTTAGCTGCTCCTTAGGCCTCCTTATTCTTGTTTATTTCATCAATGGATTAAGACAAGGAGGTATTGTTTAGATCTTGCCCTTTGTCCATACTTATCAGTTTGCCTCAAGTTTATTTATAGCTTGATTGATGATGTCTAAGAGTTCCCTCTTCATTGGTTAAAGTTATTTTTCATCTTATATGTTTTCAAACTTCCAAGGTGAAAACACTAAATTTAGATAGGATTTCTTGCTTTCTGTGTTTCACTAAATTGTTCATTTTGGATGTCTATTTGTTTAAAGTATTGTCATTTATTAAATGGTTTGCCCTATCTCATGATTATTATCTTTTTCTTATCAGTATTTGAGACCTTCTTGTTTACAGGTATATGACAAAGGATTCTTAATTGCCCTTTGCCCTACCTTGTTTCCACAACTTAATGTCCATTTTACTTCACACATAACCTTAAAAGATCCATTTACTACACTAGATTTTCCCTGTGATGCACTCATTGTTGAGATATCCATGACTTTCATAGACTCCATATCCCAATTATTTGATGACCTCTCATTCCACCTGTTCCACTCGATCATGTTACCCAACCCAACCAAACAAAAAAAACCCTAAACTTCGAAACTAGCCTAAAATCAACCATCTAAATCAAACAAGTTCACATCCTTTTCATACAATAGAGAGACCCCTCTCTGAGTCCAGGAAGGCTAGGTCCTAGGACTCCAAATACTGGTCTTATGTTACCCTGTGCATTTGGTCTACCATTCTGCTAAATCATGGGATCCTAACATTCTGGTGATCATGGTGGGGCAGAGTACATAGTAGCCTAGAAACTCTTATAGACTCATTTAAACCCTCAGTTAAGATTAGAAAATAAACTGATAGCCAAGAGTAGAATCTGGTTGTTTCACCATCCTAGAAAAATGATGACTCAGCTATAGGACACTCTCACAAACCTTAGGGCTACATAAAGGAACTTAGAAAACCCAAAAATATCCTTAGATTGGTTTATTTTCAGTTATTGGTAGTGGACCATAAACATACATCCTTAAAATAGCAAAAAAATATCCACCTAGCAACTCCACTAGCCTCCGGTAGGCTTATTACTTCACTAGTTCTAATTTAGACTCCCTGGGATTGTATCAAATCAGCCCTCAGAAGTTTAGAAGCCTAGTTCTACACTGTGAAATTTTAGCAAACACTAAGAGAGATCAGCCTTCCGAAAATAGTCCTAAACTTTCAACCTCTTTACATTTTTAGTGTGAAATCTGGCTTCACAAAGGATCTGTACCAGATCTCATCCAGACCCAAATCCTCCTACCATAGTTGATGACCCAAAAAATATTTTTTGGCAAACTTCTAGATCTGGAAACTTGACTAATGTTAGGACCATTCATAGAGAAAGCTCAATCCCTTAACATCTTACAGCTTTGCAAAATCCCCAGTTTGACTTGCACCATACAAGAAACCTCTTAAGAACCAAGTCACAAACTGATATTGACCATATTGACCTTGAGCATGTAGATTTTCAACAGAGTTCTAGTAGAGAAGCCTCTCTTTCCACACCACCTGACTTTCAACTTCTCCATCACTTTAGCTCTTTCCATACCAAATCTGCTCAGAATCAGTCAGCTAGTCCAAGTACTTCTACCACACTTGTCCATACCACCACTGTGGAAACCACTCCACTTCATCCTACACCCCCTTTCACAAACCCTCCTCTTGTAAATCCTTCATTAGCTCCCATCATGGCAGCTTGGTATGCCCCCCTAGTTTTACCACAACCTTTGGTACCTTTACCAAATGACTACCAATCGATAATTCCCCACTTCACCGGATTTGAATCCATCACTGCCAAATAGCATGTAGATAGGATAAATTATTCCTTTGACTATATGGAATTGGAAGAAAAAACCATTAAAATGAGGATCTTTGCACAAAGCCTAGGAGGAGAGGCTAAGAAATGGTTTAAAGTCTTATCTCCTAACACCATACATGATCTCCATTCCCTTTACCAATCTTTCATAAACAAGTGGGAAATCAAGAAAAACCCCCTCCAAATCCTTTCTGAATATAAAAATATTAAGAGGAATGTAGGGGAAAGTGTGCAAGATTATTGCACCAAATTTAACAGTGTCTACAATGCCCTCCCCCCTCACATGAAACCCCCACAAGGCCTAGCACTATTGAAATTTCCTGAAGGCTTTGATCCGGACATGACATACCAATTAAGAGAGAGGGACCCCACAACTTTAGAAGAAATGCAAAGGGCAGCTATTAGTGCAGAATCCAACTTAATTGAAAAGAGATCTAGGATGAAGTTAGAAAAAAGAGTCACTTACAAAGATGAGAAAACAACCTCAACCTCTTCTTCTAATGCCAAGATAGATAGCCTAGTTAGAACCATGGAGAGAATGATGGAAAGGATAAACTTGAATGAAAGAGCACCTCCTAGGTAAAATCAACCAAATCCCAAAAAAAGAAACAGAACTCAAAACTTCATAAGAGACCCTCCCCAAAATAGGCCACGAGACAATGACCAACAAATTAGGCCTCTTTTCCAAGACAATTATCTTGATGAAGAGGGAAGAGACAATGAAGAACCTGAAGAAAGCCATGTAAACTTAATAGGTTCAGATAATGAAGATAATGTTTTTCTCACAAAATAAGAACAAGAGTTCTTTTCCCCAGATCAAACTAAAACTAACTATGAGGATTATGAAGACTATAGGTTGGGATTTGAAAATGCAATAATGGAAGTCCATAGGCAATATGACCTTAGGAGCAAAAGGAACCAAGATGCCCCCAAGAAAAACCAAATAGACACTGTTGTTCGGAAAACCCCTGAATATTCCTAAAAGGACAGCAGATAATACCAACACCATGCCTAAGAAAACTGATCCAAACAGAGACAAAACTAGCCAACCAAGTGGTGACACGAGCTGCCCTAGTGCCTCCACTAGTGGCCCTGAGAAAACTCTTTTTTCCAAAGCCCCAAATCAGAATTAGAAAATTAAAAATGTAGAAAAATTTATGGCTGATAAAACTGATGTAAATATGCCCAAAACCTAAGTACCTTTTAGTTTTGAAGGAGAGATTGCTAAAATCAAGATAACATACCTCTCACTGAATTGGTAAATCAGGATATGTACATGTCCCAAGTTTTGAAAGTTTTGAACATAGGGAACGATACGATTGCTCTAAGCAGAAATTCTTTGACAAACCGGAAGCATTTTGGTCCCGAAGTTGAGGGAAAATACCAAGAAGGAGTTGTCCCTCCTTTCTATGTCAACCTAAATATACATGAAAAAATATTACACAATGCCATGCTAGACTCCGGTGCCTCTCACAACCTCATTCCTAAAGTTGTGATGGAGAGATTAGACCTAGAAATTACTAAACCTTACAAATACGTGTACTCATTTGATTCAAGTAGAGTCAAGGGTTTAGGCCTAATCAAGGATCTTTGTGTCAATCTAGGACAAATACCTGCTAAGAACCTAGTCATGGACATATTTTTTGCTGAAATTCCCCCCAAGTATGGTATGCTTTTATCCAGATCTTGGGGGGCCAAGCTTCAAAGGAACCTCCAACTTGACATGTCATATGCTACCATCCCTGTTTTCAACCAAAACAGGAAGTTATACTGGGAGTCCCACATGAAGTATATGGTAAGTAGCCTGGATTTTCCAAACAACACCCCTATCTATTCCATTCACTCATATCTTTAATCTTTCATCTTGTGTAATGAGGAGGACCTTAATGAGAAGGTAAGTGAATTTGAGACAAATCTAGACACCCTACAACAGTCAAACCAGTCTCTGCATGAGGAACTCAACAGTCAACACTATAACAGCCCTGAACAACCACATGATGATAAAACTGAACTTGACTTTCTGCAAACTGAAAATGAAATTTCAAAACCAAAAATCAGATTGGAATATGAATTAGGTTACTCAAATGAAATACAAACCTCAAAAACAGAACTTTTTTCCTTTTGTCAATCCAGAAGTGTTGAAATACTCTCACATAACATAAATCTTTAGCAATCTGGATCAAAAGAGTCTTATTTTTTTACCTTACATAGACACCTCATCATCAAAGAGTTTTGTCCCTTCAGATGAATTATTGACTCTCTCAAATATTACTATGGACCCTGAAGGTGTATCTACTGGGACTGATATAGAGAAGTATAATATGGGCAACCTAGGAAAACCCAAAATGATTAAGTTATCCAGAACTCTATCATTATACACAAAACTAAAATACATAAGGTTATGCAAGAAGTTTCAGGATGCTTGTATATATAGTGATGAAAACTTAAAGCCTTGTGACATAGGCATTATTCAAAAGAGGTCTCCTTCCAAGAGAAACAATGAAACTCTTGGATAAATTGTGTCACTAACAAAGAAAGCCAAATGATGCAAACTGTGTATAGAATTTAGGTGCCTAGACAAAACCTCCATGAAGTACAAATACCCTTATCCCAAGATAAATCATCCTATAAAAAGGGTAAGAACTTCTGACAAGATTTCATTACATGATAGTGTTTCAGATTATCATCAGATGATACCACTCCCGATCAATCATCATAAAACCATTTTCAAAGTTCCTTGGAGCAACTACATGTTTGACTAAATGATTCTTGGTCTAAGGAATGTTGAAGACACCTTCAAAAGAGCCATGGCCCCTGTTTTCACCTTCTTCACTATGATATGCATTGATGACATCATTATCTGTTTTGAAGCTGATAAAGAGTACCTTTTTTACCTAAGGAGGATCTTTGACGAAAACAAGTTTTGTAAGCAAGACTCAAAGAGGAAATACCAAGGAGAGCATGGCTTGTTTGAAAATTTTTGGAAAAATCCTTATACCATGCTTTCAAATGGAGGTAACTATGATTTCTTTTTACAAGAGTTGAATGGACAAAGAATGTTAGGAAATCCTTTTGAGGACAATATGCTCAAGTACCATTGCTATAAAAAACCTTTAGTTTAAAAAATTGCATTCATTGTATATAACATTGCATGAGAAAAATAAAATAAAAACACAAAAACATAAAAAAAAAAAGAGGAAAAAGAGGGCATATTTGAAAATAGGTACAGCCCCATACCCAAAAAATAGTAATGTTGAAAGTGTGCAAGCCTAAATGCCAATACTTGTTCAAAAGGAAGATCTTGTTTAGTCATCTAGCCTAATCATGGCTGAACATGCTTTAAATTTGTGTTGATAAGTTAGTGAAAAATATCTTGTCAAATCATTCAAACTTGAATTGTCTAAAAGAATATATTATGAGTGAAAGATACTAGTTCCACATGCTCAAAACTGAACCAAAGAGAAAGACGGGGATGCATACCAAATGATAAATCACATCCCTTGTTTTTCTAGTTTTTTTTGTACAAAAATAAATTTTGTGTGCAGCTTGTCCTAATGCCACAACTCATGGTAAGTTAGATTTTCTAATCCTGATTTAAACCATGCTTTCAATTTCATGTCAATAGCTTAGAGAAGAAGGTCTGTTATACAACTTAATCTTGACAGTTAGTTAGACTAGGTAGAGAATAAAAAGAGTTAATTAGCATAATTTGAACCCTTGGAAGTAATAAGAGTAGAAGTATATAGTTTGTTTTGTTTTCAAAAGAAGAAAATGTCAAGGGATTTCCAGTCCAAGTGCACCCAAGGAAGAAAAAATGCTAGGCAAAGTAAGTTGGGTAGGTAGAGATGAGTTTGAATCTAACATGTCCTTCAGATTTTTTAGATAATAGTTTCAAGAGAAACATCAACAAATGAGAAGAAGTAAAAATATTCCCAATGGATGAGGCACTGGTCTTCATAAAACAATAGGCATGAAGTTCTGGACACCTCCTGAAAAGGAGCTGCCCTCCCTAAGTGGAGCCACTGTTAGTCATCAATAATTTTTTTCTTTCTATAGATGACTAAATGTCTATCTCAGATTTCTAGAAACAAAATTCATGAATATTGTGAGTTCTAGAAATCTCACCGCCTTCATTATCCTCAGGATAAATGTTTTCACTATTTTACTACTCTATCAAGTCATGGCCAACCTATCACTCCCAGAAGACCAAATCATGGGCTTATACCACTCATTATCACTATGTTTCACCACCTCTGACCTTACCACTCTGTTTTGACTTGCCTAACCTTTTTACTTCCACCTTGGATTGCCAAGTAGCCTAACCTTTTCCCCTATTCACCAAGTGCCTCAAGCATTGGTGGTTTCAAGCTACCTTTCTAGGCTTTTTAGATAAATCAAAGTCATCAATTTTTAGGTCTGAAATGCATAAGTTCTGTTAAAAACTTTTTTTTACAGCGGAAAGCCCTAAGTCAAGTTTTCAGCCAAATGCTAAGTCCAAAAGGCCTCCCACTAGGTCACCTAGGGTTTCACAAGCCATGGATTATTTTGGTGTTCTAAATTTTTGTTTTTCCTGTGCCAAGAGGCTGCAATCAAAGAGGAAGAAGGTTAACATATGATTGTCCAAAAGGTATAAAAAATCCTTCAAGAAAGGCCTCCTTGGTCAAAGAACAACTTCTGCAAAAGACAACTGCCTAGCTTAAACATTTCTGCAGGAATGAATGAGATAGTCATCAGCAGAAGAAGAGGTAAGGTAAGAGGGAAAATCATCCCTAAGGGCAGCCACAACAAAGGAGAGGTAGTAGGCCTATGAAAAAATAAAATCGGGGGGTACATCAGCGCCATTGAGCATGAATTGAAGACTTCTAGAGATTATAAATGAAGAAGGAAAAAAACCCTAAAGCATAAAGCTCGAGAAGGTAGGAAAAGAAGTAAAATGAAGGTAATAAATCTCCATCGTGATGGGAGAAGGTTTTCAAAGGATATCTGAAGGACACCTCCATGGTTTTCCAAGATAAAATGGGTTTTCACGACATCAGAGGGAAAAATTGTAAATATTATTAGTATGAGGGAGGCTAAGCTTTCAAGTGCAGTCAAAGGTCTTCAAAATGGTCAAGATAAGGAAAGCATGAGGTAAAGTGTCAAAATGGAAAATCATGCTAACCATGAAATCCCTATTGGGTAACTAAAGGTTGTAAAAATCCAAACACATGACAAAAGGATCAAAGGAAAATGTGTTATGGGCACCTGCAAAAATTAGAAGTGGCCAAGGGGATGACATAACATGGTATAATTTGCTAAACTTTTTCAAAGTGAACATGTTACTGTCACAATCAGTAAGAAGGTGAAAAAACATGTTTTAGGTCAATTACACTCAAGAATGTCAAAAAGGGTAAGAACAATGGTTTTAATTTATCATAAGAGTCAGTTTGAACAGTGCCCAGGTTTTAAAGAATAAAAAGGGGACTTCTTCATCCTTTGAGTACACCATCACCAAGGAAAATCACTTGGGAAAGTTGTAAGTCATTTGCAAAAGAGTCAAAGAGATATTAGTGAGAATTATAAAGTGACCAAAGGCAGGCATTAGCAAAGTGGGTTTTTAATTTTCAATTATTTTTCAAGGGTATAAGGGCCCTCTTAGTCTCCCTCCATTTCATTTTTCTATCAAAAGGGGAGTGAGAAGTTTTCAAGGTGAAATTACTGAGTTCCTGGTAAACCTCAGGCAGAAAAATCCTGGCGCTCTGCTCCTGGAAAAGCGTGCTACGTGCCTGTGCATGCCCTCTTTGGAAATTGTAACAGTGCGCTACGTGCCTATAGAGGTGCGCTACCCATTCACTATGCAGAGAGAGCGACTCGCCCAAGCACTATGCGTAGGGCACTTTTAGTGTAGACCCGACAGCGTGCAAGCCACTCGACTGACTCAAGCACTGCACATAGGGAACGTTTAGGAGAAAATCGACACCGTGTAGCTCTATCGTTGCTGTGCTCTTACCTGTTCAGACTCTGACCGGAAGGACCCGACACCGTGCAAGTCTGTCGGTGTTGCACGCATGCCCTTTCAGACGCTACACGAAGACCCTCCGCGGGTGTTGCATTCCTGTGCTACATTCAGGGCTGACCCGACATCGCGTGTAAGGCCGACTCGACTAGCCCGATGCTGCTCTCCTGTGCTACGCGTTTAGCCAGGAAGAATTTCAAGCTAGAGAAAGCCCTCAAATTTTCTCAAAACTCCTCCAATTCTCTGCCTGGCACCTCCTGAGGGTTTTCATAACAGGTATTTAGATGCTTTCCACTCTTTCATATTGTTTTAAAAGATAAACATAGAGAGAGAGGTAGAAACCCTAGAGGAAGAGAAAAGGTTGGTCCCCATGCTAAAAAACACTGTTGATTGAAGGGCACCCATCCATCCACAAACTGAAGGTACAATGAGGCCCAAATTTTCCTTCTTCACTCATCATTCCCCTTCACTTTCCAATCACTGCCTTTCATTATCATCTCACTTGCCTTCTCCATATCATTTCAAAAATAATTTCAGGGTTTTGATTTCAAAGCAAGGCTAAAAGGTAAAATTTCTAGAGAAGGAAATAGTGACAGTGGAAAGGGAGGCCAAAGAACTAGGGGACAACAAAGAAAGGGTGGAAGAGCAAACAAATTTGAACCTTTGAACACCAAGGAGTTGGCAACCTCCCCTACAATATTTTCCTATTTCCAAGAGGTTGGATGTTTTGATTTTTGTGAGAGAGTACAAAGAGTCCAAAGTCACCCTGAGTTGACTAGAATTTTTGTCCTCAACCTCCATGACCATCAAGTGCATCTAGCTAGGGTAAATTTTGAGGTATCCACCAATACAATTGCTATGGCCACTAGAATACCTTTTCTAGGAGAAAAATGGTTCAAACAGGTGAATTTGGACTTGAGCCATTATCAACCTTTCTTGAAACCAAGATACCAAGATGATTGCAAAACTATTTTTCCCTTTTCCCATTTGTTGGAAAGATATGCCCCTTTAATGAAAGTCATCATGAAGTATTTTACATGCGAGGGGAGGTTTTCTAGACTTTATTCCTACCATATAAGACTGATTATGCACTTCACTAGGGCCAAGCTACTACATTTGCCATATTACCTTTCTAGAAGTATTGATAAGATGTCATACATTGTGCAAAAGAGGCCTCCTTCACAATGAATGCAGAGTATTTTCCACCATTCTCTTATTAAGATGATTGTGTTGCATCAATTAGAGAAACAGGGTATCCCATGGGAAACATTCATCGCCCATGATGTTTTCACAAATACACAGTCGCTTCTTCTGCAAAGTTTACCCTCATCATCTCATCCACCTTCCTCATTTCCTCCATCAACCCCCACTGACCATGATTCCTCATCCACACATGAATATTCTCCCCAAGAGAACTTCCCTCATTAACCTTCTCCTAAAGCATCAGAACAAGAAGAAAGTGATGAAGTTCAAGAGGAAAATGACAGTTAAAAGGAAAATGACAGTCAACAAGAAAGGACAAATGATGAAGAAGAAGAAAATGAAAATGAAGAAAATGATGATGAGGAAGAAACAAAGGATAGTGAGGAAGAAGAAACAAATTATGAGATAGAAAGTGACAGTCATGAGGAATAAAAAAATGACAGTCATGAGGAAGAAAATGATGATGAGGATGATGATGATGAAAATCAAGAGACATGGGAAGATTATGAAGAAGAAGACAATTTAGAACAAGAAAGATGTGATAAGGCAGTTAATGCAGAGGATGATGAAAACAAAGGTAGTGAGCCAAACAGTGAAGAAGAGGACAAAGTCAATGAGCAAAAAATTGAAGAAAAAGAAGAAGGTAGTAAGCCAAATAGTGAGGAAGAAACAAATGACGGTCGAGAGACAGAGGTAGAATTAGAAGAAGAGACAGAGGCAAAATTTGAAGAAGAGATGGAGGAAGAATTTGAAGAAGAGAGAGAGGCAGATTTAAAAGAAGAGGGCAGTGAACATGACAGTGATGAATATGAAAACAGTGAGCATGATAGTGCGCAAAACAATGACAATTATGAAGAGGATAGTTTAGAACAAAGTGAAAATGCAGAAGATGTGGAAGAGTATGGAAATGATGAAAATGCACAAAACAATAATGAATAAACTGACAAAGACACCTCTAATAGTGACAACACAGAAAATGATGATGGCAATGATGATGTTGCAAACACAGAGGAAGATGATGAAGAAGACACCATGATGACTGATAGCCCTAAATATAATGACAACAATGACACTATGAACCCAAAAATAAGTCAAGAGATTGATGATAGTGGCGAAGGTCATGGCAATGATGTTAGCATGAAGGAAAATGAAAGTACCTCTCAAGAGGGGAGTCAAGAACAAAATGAATAAGACATGAATGTAGAGATCATTGATGAAAGGAAAGACAGTCTTAAGGTCAGCCATGGAAAGGGCATTCTAGTAGACAAATTTGATTTTCTCCCTCTCACATATCAAAAGGGGCCAGCGCTTGTGTTTGTTGCCTCCAAAAGGCAAGGGACCATTCCATCCTCCTCACCTCAGCCACTAGACAAAGGGAGACAAAGGGTAAAGGAAGAAGAAGAAGACCATGAGGTTGAGAGGGATTTTGAGATCATTCAGGTGGATAGTGATGAGGAGAATGAAGCAAGAATCACAAACTTGCTCCTCCAGGACAGAAATGCACAAATGAAAGACCTCCAAGCACATTTGGATAGGGCCATGAGTGTGAATGATGCCCTTGACTTGGGGAACAGGCAGCTAGGAGCTCAAATTGCAATCTATGAAGCTAGAGCCCTCAAAGCCAAGAAAGAGGCCCATAAAGCATAGGTGAGATTAGAAGAGTTCATGGGCGCCTATGAAGGGAGTGAA
The DNA here is from genome assembly GCA_034641835.2 of Pinus albicaulis. NCBI lineage: Eukaryota > Viridiplantae > Streptophyta > Pinopsida > Pinales > Pinaceae > Pinus > Pinus albicaulis. The sequence goes on from JAXQQM020083970.1 coordinate 43,305, forward strand.
TATGAGGAAGGGCAATCTAGTAGGAGACCTAGAACCATGGGATTGAAGAAAGCATTGGCCAAACAAAGGGAGGAAGAATCAGCCCTAGTAGAACAAATCCCTTTAGATGAGATTTTAGCCATGGAGATAGCCCATGACTAGGAGCCTTGGTTGGAGAGAGCCAACATACACTTGGAGGCTAAATTGAAGAAAGAAAATCAATATCTTGACCTCCAAATAAGAATGACTAAATATTATGCCCGAAGAAACCAAATTGCAAGGGCTAAATTGAAAAAGGCTCAAACCAAGCTCTAGGCACTAAAAGAAGAAAAATGCCAAGCTAGACTTGGAATCTTGGCACAAGCTTCTCTACAGGTCTCTCAAAACCCATGAGGCACACTTCCACCAAATTTGGGAGAATTTCGACAAGTTTTGGTTTTTTGCTAATTTTGAGGGCCAGGGGTGTAGCACACATGGTGCTACGATTTTTCTCAAAGCATATTCAGGGGGAAAGGCTCACATTTTTGGAATCCTCATCTTAAATACAACATTCTCACAAAGTTTCAGATCAATTGGAGTTGTTTTGGTCCTCCAAAAGGGTAAAAAACAACCTAATTTTCACCATTCTTCCTGCTTTTCAAGACATGTGTTGTGCCTTTACCAGCCTTAGAATTTTTTATTTTTGAACAGGTTGTAGAGGTCAAATCAGAGAACCAATTGTACATATGGAAATTAGACTCAAAGGGATTTCCAACGAGCCATCATAGAGCCTTTTTCAGACATCGGCAAGGCTTTCAAAACACTGCTGCAAGTTGACCCAATTTTCCTGCTCCAGTGCTAAGCCCTTGGCATGGAAATTCATCTTAAGACATAGTATTGCGCCCTTAGTAGAGGGAAAGTAAAAAATGTACACTTGGAAAGTTTTGGGAGGCTTTTCAGATCTCAAATGTTAATTTCTTTTCTAAAAATGCCTGAAAAGATATTTTATTTTAGATATTTTGTGCCTTGGGCCTTGCAAGGTCTCAAGGACAATAGTGACATTTCTGATTAGCCAATAGCCTTCTAGAGACTCTATTAGGATTTTCTCCTCCTTTCTTGTTAAATAGAGCATTGAGGATTCATTATTAATGTTGGCATTTGATGATTTTTGAGAGCAATACATGGTTCTTTGAGGTTGAAGAGAAATTTGTTGTTATGGAGCTTGTGAATGATTTGCTTTGATTGATGATGATGAAAGCTTGCTTGCAGGATTGCTGAGCTTGGTCAATGATGATGCATCTCTAATTTATTCATGTTTTCTTGTTTATCATTATGTCCATCCTTTTATGTTGCTGTAGATAAAAAAAAATATAGGCTAAGAAATGTTGTTTGAGGCACCTTAGCCCTTCTTGTTACTATTGTCTTTATGTTTTCCTCTACTGGGTGTGTTTAGGGAATTCTTAGCTGCTCCTTAGGCATATTTATGCTTGTTTATTTCATCAATGGATTAATATTATAGTTTCCAAACATGTTTTATGGCAAGCCCTGCTTATTTGATGCTATCTAAATTCTGTTTTGAAATCTCTCTTTGAAGTATTACTTGTTAGGTTGAGCCAAGGAGGTCTTGTTATGATATTTCCCTTTGTCCATGCCTATCATTTTTCCTCAAATTTATTTATAGCTTGATTGATGATGTCTAGGAGTTCCCTCTTCATTAGTTAGATTTATTTGTCATCTTATATGTTTTCAAACTTTCAAGGTGAAATCACTAAAGTTAGATAGGATTTCTTGCTTTCTGTGTTTCACTGAATTGTTCATCTTGAATGTCTATTTGTTTAAGTATTGTCATTGAGTTAATGGTTTGCCCTATCTCATGATTATTATCTTTTTCTTATTAGTTTTTGAGACCTTCTTGTTTATGGGTATATGGTAATGGATACTTCACTGCTCTTTGCCCTACCTTGATTCACCAACTTAATGTTCATCTCACTTCACACATAACCTTAAAGATACATTGAGACATTAGATTTTCCCTGTGATGCACTCTGACTCATTTTCGAGATATCCATGACTCTCATAGACTCCATAGCCCAATGATTTTATGACCTCACACTCCACCTATTCTACTTGATCATTTTACCCCACCCAACCAAATAAACAAAACCCTAAACTCCACAAAAAGCCTAAAATCAACCGTCTAAAGCAAACATGTTCACATCCTTTGAATACAAGAGAGAGATCCCTCTCTGAGTCTAGGAAGGCTAGGTCCTAGGACTCCAAATAATGGTCTTATGTTACCCTGTTCATTTGGTCTATCAATCTGCTAAATCACGGGACCCTAACATTTTGGCAATCACGGTGGGACCTTCTGAGTAAGTAACAAGCTTATACCTCCTTAAGAGAATTCAGAAGCCCTTATCAAACAATATCCTGTGTTTTGAAACCACCTCATCACTATCACTAACACAATGGTGATCATGATGGAACCTCTGAGTCAGTGACAATCTAAGTATCCCTTAGGACTTCAGAAACCCTTATCAAATCATAGAGAACTCAAACTGTCAGCCAAAGAGTAGAATATGGTTGATTCAACTCCTAGAAAAATGATGACTCAACTTTATGACACTCTCAAAAACCCTAGGGCTACATAAAGAAACTCAGAAAACTCCAAAACATCCTTAGATTGGTTTTTTGTCAGTTATTTGTGGTGGACCATACACACAAGTCCTCAAAACAACTAAAAACATCCACCTGACAACTCCACTAGCCTCCAATAGGCCTATTAATTCACTAATTCTCATTTAGACTCCCTGGGATTGTATCAAATCAACCCTCAGAAGTTTAGAAGCCTAGTTCTACACTCTGAGAGTTTAGCAAACACTAAGAGAGGTCAGGCTTCTGAAAACAACCCTAAAATTTCAGCCTCTCTAAATTTTGAGTTTGAAATCTGGCTTCACAATAGATTAGTACCAGATCTCATCCGAACCCAAATCCTCCTACCATAGTTGATGACCCAGAAAATATTTTGTGGCAAAATTATAGATCTGGAAACTTAACTACTATTAGGACCATTCATAGAGCAAACTTAGTCCCTGAACATCTTACAACTTTGAAAGATCCCCAGTTTGACTTGCACCATACAATAAACCTTTTCAGAACCAAGTCACAAAGTAAAATCAACTATACTAACCTTGAGCTTGTAAATTTGTAGCAGAGTTCTAGTAGAGAAGCCTCTCCTTCCACACCACCTGAATTTCAGCTTCTCCATCACTTTAGCTCTTTCCATACAAAATCTGCTCATAATCAGTCGGCTAGTCCAAGTACTTCCACCACACCCATCCATACCACCACTGTGAAAACCACTCTGCTTCATCCTACACCCCCTTTCACAAACCCTCCTCTGGTAAATCCTCCATTAGTTCCAATTATGGCAGCTTGGTATGCCCCCCTGGTTTTACCACAACCTTTGGTACCTTTACCAAATGACTACAAATCTAGAATTCCCTACTTCACTGGAGCTGAATCCATCACTGCCCAACAACATGTAGATAGGATAAATGATGCCTTTGATTACATGGAAATAGAAGAAGAAACCATTAAAATGAGGATCTTTGCACAAATATTAGGAGGTGAAACCAAAAAATGGATTAAAGGCTTAGCTCCTAACAACATACATGATCTCCCTTCCCTCTACCAATATTTCATAAACAAGTGGGAAATCAAGAAAAACCCCCTGCAAATCCTTTCTGAATATAACAATATTAAGAGGAATGTAGGGGAGAGTGTACAAGATTATTGCACCAGGTTTAATAGTGTCTAAATACCATCCCCCCTCACATGAAATCTCTGCAAGGCCTAGCACTAGTTAAATTTCCTGAAGGCTTTGATCCGGACATGACATACCAATTGAGAGAGAGAGACCCCACAACTTTAGAAGAAATTCAAAGGGAAGCTATTAGTGCAGAAGTCAACTTGATTGAAAAGAGAGCTAGGATGAGGTTGGAAAAAAGAGTCAGTTACAAAGATGAAACCATAGCCTCAACCTTCTTCCGATGCCAAGATAGAAAACCTAGTTAGAACCATGGAGAGAATGATGGAAAGGATAAAATTGAATGAAAGAGCACCTCCCAGGAAAAATCAACCAAATCCCCAAAATAGTAACAAAACTAAAAACTTCAGAAGAGACCCTCCCCAAAATAGGCCACGAGACAATGACCAACAAATTAGGCCTCCTTTCCAAGACAATTATCTTGATGAAGAGGGAAGAGAGAATGAATAACTTGAAGAAAACCATGTAAACCTAATAGGTTCAGATAATGAAGATAATTTTTTTCTCACAGATGAAGAACAAGAGTTCTTTTCCCTAGATCAAACTGAAACTAACTATGAGGGTTCTGAAGACTACATGTTGGGATTTGAAAATTCAATAATGGAAGTCCATAGGCAATATGATCTTAGGAGTAAGAGAAACCAAGAGAACTCCTGGAAGAACAATTTAGACTCTGCTGTTTGCAAAACTCCTGAAAATATTCCTAAAAGGACAACAGAAAATACCAACACCATGGCTAAGAAAACTGATCCAAATAGAGACGAAACTAGCCAACTAAGTGGTGAAAAAAGGTGCCCTAGTACCTCTACTAGTCGCCCTGAGAAAACTCTTTTGTCCAAAGCCCCAAATCTGAATCAACAAATTAAAAATGTAGAAAAATTTATGGCTGATAAAATTGATGTATATATGCCCAAAACCCAAGTACCTTTAAGTTTTGAAGGAGAGATTGCTAAAATCAAGATAACCATACCTCTCACTGAATTGGTAACTCAAGACATGTACAAGTCCCAAGTTTTGAAAGTTTTGAACATAGGGAACGATACAGACACTTTAAACTTGACTGATGTCAAACCAGAACTATTGTTTGGTCCCAAATTTGAGAGAAAATACCAAGAAGGAGTTGTCCCTCCTTTCTATGACAGCCTAAATATACATGAAAAAATATTATACAATGCCATGCTAGACTCCGGTGCCTCTCACAACCTCATGACTAAAGTTGTGATGGAGAGATTAGGCCTAGAAATTACTAAACCTTATAAATACTTGTACTCATTTTATTCGAGTAGAGTCAAGTGTTTAGGCCTAATCAAGGATCTTTGTGTCAATCTGGCATAGATACCTGCTAAGAACCTAGTCATGGACATAGTTGTCACTGACATTCCCCCCATGTATGGTATGATTTTATCCAGATCTTGGGGATCCAAGCTTCAGGGGAACCTCTAACTTGACATGTCATATGCTACCATCCCTGTTTTCAACCAAACCAGGAGGTTATACCGGGAATCCCACATGAAGTATATGGTAATTAGCCTGGACAGGCCAAACAACACCCCTATCTATTCCATTCACTCAAATCTTGATTCTTTCATCTTGTGTAATGAAGAGGACATTAATGAGGAGTTAAGTGAAGTTGAGACAGATCTAGACACCCTACAACAGTCAAACCAGTCTCGGCATGAGGAACTCAACGGTCAACACTATAACAGCCTTGAACAACCACATGATGATAAAACTGAACTTGACTTTTTGCAAACTGAAAATGAAATTTCAAAACCAAAAATCAATTTGGAATCTGAATCAGGTTGCTCAAATGAAGGACAAACCTCAAAAATATAATTTTTTCCGTTTGTCAATCGAGAAGTGATGAAATAATCTCACATAATAGAAATCTTTAGGAATATGGATCAAAAGAGTCTTATTTTTTTACCTTACATAGACACCTCATCATAAAAGAGTTTTTTCCCTTCAGAAAAATTATTGACTCTCACAAATATTGTTATGTACCCTAAAGGAGTATCTACTGGGATTTATATAGAGGAGTATAATGTGGGCAGCCTAGGGAAACCCAAAATGATTAAGTTATCCAGAACTCTGTCATTATACACAAAACTGAAATTCATAAGGTTATGCAAGAAGTTTCAGGATGCTTGTATATATAGTGATGAAATTTTAAAGCCTTGTTACATAGGCACTATTCAAAAGAGGTCTCCTTCCAAGAGAAATAATGAAACCCTTGGACAAATTGTGTCACTAACAAAGAAAGCCAAAGGATGCAGACTATGTATAGAATTTAGGTGCCTAGACAAAACCTCCATGAAGTACAAATACCCTTATCCCAAGATAAATCCTCATATAAAAAGTTTAGGAACTTATAACAAGATGTCATTGCATGATAGTGTTTCAGGTTATCATCAGATAATACCACTTCTGATCAATCAGCATAAAACCATTTTCAAAGTTCCTTGGAGCAACTACAGGTTTGACGAAATGCTTCCTGGGCTAAGGAATGCTGAAGACACCTTCCAAAGAGCCATGGCCCCTGTTTTCAACTTCTTCACTATGATATACATTGATGACATCATCATCTATTGCAAAGCTGATAAAGAGTACATTTTTTACCTAAGGAGGATCTTTGACAGAAACAAGTTTTGGAATCAAGACTCAAAGAGGAAATACCAAGGAGAGTATGGCCTGTTTGAAAATTGTTGGAAAAATCCTTACACCATGCCCTCAAATGGAGGTAACCATGTTTTCTGTTTACAAGGGCTGAATGGACAAAAAATGTTAGGAGATATTTTTGAGGACAGGATGCTCAAGTACCATTGTTGTAAAAACCCCTAATTTAAAATTTTCATCCGTTGTACATAAAAATTGCATGAGAAAAATAAGAAAAGACACAAAAACATAGAAAGAAATAAAAAATAGGGCAGATTTGAAAAGCGGTACAACCCCATACCCAAAAAATAGCAGTACTGAAAGTGTGCAAGCCTAAATGCCACTACTTGTTCAAAAAGAAGATCTTGTTAAGTCATATGGCCTAATCATGGCCGAACATGCTTTAAATTTGTGTTGATAAGTTAGCGAAAGAGAGTTTTTCAAATCATTCAAACTTGACTCATCTAAAAGAAGAGATTAGGAATGAAAGATATTGGTTCCACATGCTCAAAATTGAACCAAAGAGAAAGATGGAGATGCATACCAAATGATAAATCACAGCCCTTGGATGAGAAGAAATAAAATCTTCCCAATGGATGAGGCACTGGTCTTCATAAAACCAGAAGTCTGAAGTCTTGGACACCTCCTGAAAAGGAGCTGCCCTCCCCAAGTGGAGCCACTGTTAGTCATTAGTAATTTTTTTCTTTCTATAGATGACTGAATGTCTATCTTAGATTTATAGAAACAAAATTCATGAATATTGTGAGTTCTAGAAATCTCACTGCCTTCATTATCCTTAGGATAATTTTTTTCACTATTTTACTACTCTATCAAGTCATGGCCCACTATCACTCCCAGAAGACCAAATCATGGGATTATGCCACTCATTGTTGTTTTGCCACCTCTGACCTTACCACTCTGTTTTGACTTGCTTAACCTTTTTACTTCTATTAGTATGAATCTTAATTGCAAGTGTGCGAAAAAAATACCACTTTAGTTGCGCATAACAAACAACCCTAACAACGAAAGATGACTACCAATATCTTCAGATCTGAAGTTAGTTGATCAAGATAACGGCTGCAAAAATATAGATCTATGCATCAAAAGACATTAAGCAGTAGATAAAACAAGATTTACTCTATGCATCCAATAGACAAGACAAGAATATGTTGAATGAATTTTGTATTAATGGCACCTGGGAGGAAAAGACAGAAGGGTGTTACTAGTTCTCCTTAATTGGATGGGTTCTTGTAAGTCCTCAACACTTCAGATCTAAAATTCCTCTCTCTTGATGGTGTAGAAAACCCGGACAAAAATGGTAGCAAAATATGACTATGATGGTGGATCAAAGTCAGACCAAAAGAATAGATCCATAGTGATATTTAGGAAACAAAAGGTGGTAAATGAATGGGAAAACCCTTCTATTTTAACAAAATATTGAGTTAGTCTAGATATTGGTGCATAATTAAAATATTATTAAACAAATCAAGATCCAACTTTTATGGAATATTTTATTATATTTGTTGGAAGGAAAAGGAATTTGACTTGGGTCAAATCCCTTTACTTGTAAATAATAAATAAATAAATGATTTATTTATCATTTTAAGGATGTGGTTGAGTAATAATGAAATAAATAATAATTTATTTAATTATTTATGGGTGATTTAGTCATATTTAACAAAGAATATTATTTAAATAAGGTTTAAATAATTATTCTTTAGAAAATAATAAGACAAATAATGATTTATCTAATTAATTTCCTTGCTTTGAGTTAAATATAACCAGGAATATTAATTAAACTGCTGTTTAACTAATTATTCCTTGAGGAAAATCAAACAAATATAGATTTATTTAATATTTCCTCATGGGGTTTCCTATTTAGACCATAAACAACTTAATAAAGGTGGTTTACTAAGTTATTTTTCATAGTGAATGCAATTTTACCTAGGGTAAAATTGGTCCTACATGGTGTACCTGGGTCCATCTAATAACAATAGGTTAGATGACCAAAAAATGGTGTAACAACTTCCACCTTGGATTGCCAAGTAGCCTAACCTTTTCCCCTATTCACCAAATGCCTTGAGCATTGGTGGTTTCAAGCTACCTTTCTAGGCTTTTTAGATAAATCAAAGTCATCAATTTTTAGGTTTTCAATGCATAAGTTTTGTCAAAAACTCTGTTCTACACCTAAAAACCATATGTCAAGTTTTTATCCAAAATCCAAGTCCAAAAGGCCTCCCACTAGGTCACCTAGGGTTTCACAGGTCATGGGATTATTTTGGTGTTCTAAATTTTTGTTTTTCTTGTGCCAAGAGGCTCCAATAAAATAGGAAGAAGGTTAGCATATGATTGTCCAAAAGGTATCAAAAGTCCTTCAAGAAAATCCTCCTTGGTCAAAGCACAACTTCTGCAAAAGACATCTGCCCATATTAGACATTTCTGCAGGAATGAATGAGATGGACATCAACAGAAGAAGAGGTAAGGTAAGAGGACAAATCATCCCTAAGGGCAGCCACAACAAAGGAGAGGCAGTAGGCCTATGAACAAAGAAAATCAGGATTTTTATGGATGATTGGCTAAAAAGTGTTGCCTAGGAAGGAGCCATTTCAAAGGATCACAAGGAAAGAGGTACATCAGCGCCATTGAGCATGAATTGAAGACTTCTAGATATTATAAGTGAAGAAGGAAAAAAACCCTAAAGCCTAAAGCTTGAGAAGGTAGGAAAAGAAGTAAAATGAAGGTCATAAATCTCCATCATGATGGCAGAAGGTTTTCAAAGGATAGCTGAAGGTGACCTCCATGGTTTGCCAAGATAAAAGGGGTTTTCACTACATCAAAGGGAAAAATTGTAAAGAGTATCAGTATGAGGGAGGCTAAGCTTTCAAGTGCAGTCAAAGGTCTTCAAAATGGTCAAGATAAGGAAAGCATGAGGTAAAGTGTCAAAATGGAAAGTAATGCTAACCATGAAATCCCTATTGGGTAACTAAAGGTTGTAAAAATCCAAACACATGACAAAAGGATCAAAGGAAAATGTGTTATGGGAACTTGCAGAAATCAGAAGTGGCCAAGGGGATGACATAACATGGTATAATTTGATAAACTTTGTCAAAGTGAACATGTTATTGTCACAATCAGTAAGAAGGTGAAAACACATGTTTTAGGTCAATTACACTCAATAATGTCAAAAAGGGTAAGAACAATGGTTTTAATTTATCATAAGAGTCAGTTTGAACAGTGCCCAGGTTTTCAAGAATAAAAAGGGGACCTCTTCATCCTTTGAGTACACCATTACCAAAGAAAATCACTTGGGAAAGTTGTAAGTCATCTGCAAAAGAGTTAAAGAGATATTAGTGATAATTATAAAGTGACCAAAGGCAGACATTAGCAAAGTGCGTTTTTAGTTTTCAATTATTTTTCAAGGGTATAAGGGCCCTCTTAGTCTCCCTCCATTTCATTTTTCTATCAAAATAGGAGTTAGGAGCTTTCAAGGTGAAATTACTAAGTTCCTGGTAAACCTCAGGTAGAAAAACCCCGGCGCTATGACAGATTTGAACCTTTGAACACCAAGGAGTTGACAGCCTCCCCTACAACAGTTGCCTATTTCCAAGAGGTGGGTTGTTTTGATTTCTGTGAGAGAGTACAAAGAGTCCAAAGTCACCCTGAGTTGATCAGAATTTTTGTCCTTAACCTCCATGACCATCAAGTGCAACTAGCTGGGGTAGATTTTGAGGTATCCACCAATACAATTGCTATGGCCACTGGAATACCTTGTATGGGAGAAAAATGGTTCAAACAGGTGAATTTGGACTTGAGCCATTATCATCCTTTCTTGAAACCAAGATACCAAGCTGATTGCAAAACTAATTTTCCCTTTTTTCATTTGTTGGAAAGATATGTCCCTTTAATAAAAGTCATCATGAAGTATTTTACATGCGAGGGTAGGTTTTATAGACTTTATTCCTACCATATAAGACTTCTTATGCACTTCACTAGGGCCAAGCTACTACATTTTCCCTATTAACTTTATAGAAGTATTGATAAGATGTCATACATTGTGAAAAAGATGCCTCCTTCACAACAAATGCAGAGTCTTTTCCACCATTCTCTTATTAATATGATTATGTTGCATCAATTAGAGCAACATGGTATCCCATGGGAAACATTCATTGCCCATGATATTTTCACAAATCCACAGCCTCTTCTTTAGCAAAGTTTACCCTCATCATCTCATCCACCTTCCTCATTTCCTCCATCAACCCCCATTGACCATGTTTCCTCATACAAACATGAATCTCCTCCCTAAGAGAACTTCCCTCCTTCACCTTCTCCAAAAGAATCAGAACAAGAAGAAATTGATGAAGAGAAAGAGGAAAATTATAGTCAAAAGGAAAATGATAGTCAAGAAGAAAGGACAAATGATCAAGAAGAAGAAAGTGAAAATGAAGAAAATGATGATGAGGAAGAAACAAAGGACAGTGAGGAAGAAGAAAAAAATGATGAGACAGAAAGTGACATTAATGAGGCAGCAGAAAATGACAGTCGTGAGGAAGAAAATGATGAGGAGGGGGATGATGATGAAAATCAAGAGACAGGGGTAGATTATGAAGAAGAAGATAGTTTAGAAAAAGAAAGCAGTGATAAGGTAGATAATGCAGAGGATGATGAAAACAAAGGTAGTGAGTCAAACAGTGAAGAAGAGGACAAAGTAAATGAGAAAAATAGTGAAGAAAAAGAAGAAGGAAGTAAGTCAAATAGTGAGGAAGAAACAAATGACAGTCGAGAGACAGAGGCAGAATTAGAAGAAGAGACAATGGTAGAATTTGAAGAAGAGACAATGGCAGAATTAAAAGAAGAGGGCAGTGAACATGACAGTGATGAATATGAAAACAATGAGCATGACAGTGGGAAAAAAAATGACAATGATGAAGAGGACAATTTAGAACAAAGTGACAATGTAGAAGATATGGAAGAGGATGGAAATGATGAAAATGCACAAAACAGTAATGAAGACACTGACAAAGACAACTCTAACAGTGACAATAAAGAAAATGATGATGGCAATGATGATGCAGCAAACACAGAGGAATATGATTAAGAAGATAGCATGATGACTGATAGCCCTAAATATAATGATAACAGTGACACTATGAACCCAAAAAGCAGTCAAGAGATTGATGATAGTGGCGAAGGTCATGATAGTGATGTTAGCATGAAGGAAAATGAAAGTACCTCTCAAGAGGGCAGTCAAGAAAAAAATGAAGAAGACATGAATGTAGAGATCATTGATGAAAGGAAATACAGTCTTAAGGTCAGCCATGAAAAGGGAATGCTAGTAGACAAATGTGGTTTTCTTCCTCTCACATATCAAAAGGGGCCAAGGCTTGTGATTTGCTACCTCCAAAAGGCAAGGGACCATGCCATCCTCCTCACCTCAGCCACTAGACAAAGGGAAACAAAGGGTAAAGGAAGAAGAAGAAGACCATGAGGTTGAGAGGGAGTTTGAGATCATTCAGGTGGATAGTGATGAGGAGAATGAAGCACGAATCTCAAAGTTTCTCATCCAGGACATAAATGCACCAATCAAAGACCTCCAAGCACAGTTGGATAGGGCCAAGAGTGTGAATGATGCCCTTGACTTGGAGAATAGGCAGCTAAGAGCTCAAATTACAATCTATGAAGCTAGAGCCCTGAAAGCCTGAAAAGAGGCCCAAAAAGCACAAGTGAGACTAGAAGAGTTCATGGGCACCTATGAAGAGAGTGAAGATGAGGAAGGGCAATCTAGGAGGAGACCTAGAACCATGGGATTGAAGAAATCATTGGCCAAAAAAAGGGAGGAAGAATCAACCCTAGTAGAACACCTCCCTTTAGATGAGATTTTAGCCATGGAGATAGCCCATGAACGGGAGCCTTGGTTGGAGAGAGCCAACATACAATTGGAGGCTAAATTGAAGAAAGCAAATCAAGATCTTGACCTCCAAAGAAGAATGACTAAACATTATGGTTGAAGAAACCAAATTGCAATGGCTAAATTGAAAAGGGCTCAAACCAAGCTCCAGGAACTAAAGAAGAAAAAGGCCAAGCTACACTTGGAATCTTGGCACAAGCTTCTCTACAGGTCTCTCAAAATCCATGAGGCACACTTCCACCAAATTTGGGAAAATTTTGACAAGTTTTGGTTTTTTGCTAATTTTGAGGGCCAAGGGGGTAGCACACATGGTGCTATGATTTTTCTCAGAGCATCTTCAGGAGGAAAGGCTCACATTTTTGGAATCCTCATCTTAAATATAGAATGCTCACAAAGTTTCAGATCAATTGGAGTTGTTTTGGTCCTCCAAAAGGGTCAAAAACACCCTAATTTTCACCATTCTGCTTGCTTTTCAGGACATGTGTTGCGCCTTTACCAGCCTTGAAATTTTTTATTTTTGCTTGTTACACTAAAATTTTTCACCATGAAATTTTAGTGTCTATATGGGTTCATCGTTACTCATATATTACTCCCTTAGAAGTCTACAACATCAAAGTTCCTAAAATCAAGCCTTGAAATTGAGAGAAAATATCATAAAAGTCTTAAAAACACTTGTACCGCACTTTCTCTTAACATTGCCTATAGTGCTGCACCTATTTGTTCTAAATCATGCGGAGTTAAACTCACTTTTTGTTCATTAAAGGTTCGGAGCCCTGTAAAAGGTAAAATGAAGGTGGAAAGTAACATTTAGAAGCCCAGTCAAATCTGGAAGCTTTTGGAAGCAATTATCCGGTCAAAGGTTTGCTCTTATCATGTACATTCATTCCTCCATTATGGGAACCTATCCCTTGGTTTATGGAGCTAAATCCATTCAAAAGAGGATTCTATTCCCTCTTATGTGGAGCTGCAACCTCTTCTCTTTTCCTATAAATTGAAGCCATAGTGCAGCCTCAAAAAGGGAGAGAAAATTTGAGAATTTTTTAGGAGAAATGCTGTAGAAACTCAGACTCTCTTAACTAATCATTATGTGGGAATGATTACACACCCATGTGAATTTTAGCTGAGAGAGTGCAAAGCTTATCAGAGTAGAGGAAATGCCTGTTCCGGACCCTAGAAAGACCTGTACGACATCAAGGCAGACACAGTTGTAAGGCTCTTTCTTCATCAAAGATAATACGAATGGATGATGTTTTCTCAATGAGTTATTTAATTAAGTAGCTTTTTTATCATGTTTTATCAATGAGTTATTTAATTAAGTAGCTTTTTTATCATGTTTTATCAATGAGTTATTTAATTAATTAGCTTGTTTCTTGAATTCTGATCATCTTGATAGATATATGATTCGTGAATTAGTTTATACTATGCAGGTGCTATTGATTTTTTCCATGTTTGTGATTGCAGATCTTTGAAGACGACTCTTTAAAGCAACTGGAAAGAAGATCATTACGAACAATGCTGGACTACATGTAGGTCTTCAAAACCTCTATTGTAGCTAATTCTGAATCTAATATTATCTACAGAAAATAGTTTTTGTTTGTCTGTTTGTTGCTAGCTGTCCGTAGGACACTAGGGAGATCTGTTTTGTCAGCAAGAACGATTTATCTGTCCAACAAAATGGTGACTCCACTGGGGAATGTATCTTGAACTTCGATTTCTTTTATTTTTGACTTGTGAATTTATTTTTTCTAATTTTGATTGGTTTATACTAGCTTGGGTAGTTTATCCCTGTAGAATCCCTGACAAATGTTTTAGAGTTTTTTTATTTTTCTTTTAGTTTTCTGGTATCCGCACTTTTCTTTTAGAAACAGTGCAGACATCTCTGCTCTTTTCTTGTATAAACAGTGCGGGACCGCATCTGTTTACACTGAAACCTACGGACCTTGTGAAAATTTTTAGAAAACCTTAAAAATTCTTTTTTCTGGATCAGTTTGTTAGATTCTCAGTGTATACCAAGACTTGTATTTTCTGTCAGAAAGCTTTGCTTGAGAGTTTATTTCAGAATTTTTAAGTTTTGAATGATTTTCTGAAAGATCTATATGTTATAGTGATTTTTTCTTTGTCTTTATCCCACTCAAAGATTAGAAGCCTTGGTATACCTTTAGATCACTAGTATTTCCTTTCTTTCTTGCTGAGTTTGACTTCATAGCAGAATTTTTTTTATGAGATTTAGATCCCATTTTCTCATTTGCAAATCTTTAAAAAACTTTTATTGATAAGTTTGGAATTTCACTTAAAAAACCATAATTGTATGTTTTTTGAGTTCTTGCTGATCTAAGAAAAGAATTTCTTAGTTATATAATAAGCTAAGCAAAACATCCTCAAAATATTTAAAGTTTTAACTCAGATTTAGTCTTTAGAATTTTTAGATCTCAAAATTAGTGTTTTTTAGTTTTGAGTGTTATTTCTAGAAATTGTAGTATTCTTTTGGAGAAAATTTTGTTTGTAGTTCAATCTTGAATGATAAAGGGATTTCTTTTTGAGCAATTGATTATTTTGAGTTCTCATGAAATTAGATTTCTTTTCATTTATTCTTGTTTGAAGGAAAGAATTATTTTAAAAGATTGCATTTCTCAACTCTTTCTTTTAGATAGAATTCATTGAAAGGGAAGGAATTGTTTCTCATAATAGATGCATTTTTAGTGTGTTTTGAGTCGGGTCACTACATATCATCAGTTTCACTTTCGCACCTATTTTCCTAAGAAACAACCTATTAAAAGAAATGCTTAAATTAAAATCAATCTAGTAATTTTCATATTTCTAGGGCTCTTTTCCACCAACAGAGCCTAGGCTAGTGTCTTGGGGTAGGGAGTAATTAACTCTCCAAGACAATTAAAACAAACAAGTAGTCGATCTTGCAGTAGGAAAAAATATAATAGTCACTTGTATGCTCTGGGAAGCTCCTCTTAAAGGAGTCAAGCATGAGGTCATATCCGAACCAATGGGATAATCAATTCTATCTCATTGGGAACGATAAAAGATGTGTGCATATTAACAACGGTAAACCTCGGATAAACCATTGTCGAGGAGCCTGGGGTCACTTGTCAGTATACCTTGGATTATGTCAAGGAGCCTTCAAGGGGATTGAGCTTTGTTACTCTGCCCTTACGCGTATGTCGGATCGTAGACTGTTCCCCCAAGTATATTAGTTCCTGTTGGTAACCTTAGTGGCCATAAAATTTACGATTTTTTCCTAAGGTGACAGTGGAGGAAAGATCCCACTGTACCTGGAGCGGACGTCGAATAGACTCACTTGGACTCTCGAGAGGGTTATCTTCACTCGAGATGGTTTAAGTGGAGAAACTTTCACCGGTCTGTTTCATTAAGTAGGTTGTTGGGGTAACTGTTCCAACCGCCATTTCAAAATTAAAATACTACGATGTTGGATTTCATCACCAACTAGTGTTTTTAGTGTGGGAATTTACTGTTTGTGTGTTGTTTGATCTCCTAGATTTTTAGGCATATGATTTATTTGTTTGTTTCCTTAGCGACTTTAGGAGTTTTCATTGAAATTTTCTTTGATTGTGTGTGATTAATAATTTTTAATCGTGGCTGAATTACCGAGACAATCGCGTAGACTCTAGGGGAAACCCCCTGAATATACACCAAGCCAACTTGAAGGGCTGCGAGCTTTGGTACCACATAGTGCCAGTAGAATTAGATCAACAGAATTGGGAGAATCATCCATAATTACTCATCTTGATTAAGAATCACAAAAAACAGAATATATTCAAGAGCCAATTTCAATTTCTGAAGTCACTGACATTGCTTCTCCAACCAGTGAATTAGCTGAAGAACCTGAAATTTCTGAGCCCGAAACTGAACCTGTTGTGTTGGAACCATATTCAAGATTTGTTATTCCAACTTCTAGTGATCCTGATTCACCTAGGGTAAGACATCGCATTACTGAAAACCTTCATTCTGATCTCATATGTATTTAAGAACTTGTTGGTCCAGACGAAGACGTAGTTCTTCCCGAAACCCAAGAAAATTTGAATCTTAGGGAGCGTGAATCAATATTCTACAGTCCTTTTAGAACTGATGCTTGGTATTTATCATTAATTTTTTTTTTACAAAACACAGGTCTCACTTATTCACCACCCCAAATTCATTTTTACCCTACACCGAGAGGTTATCAACCTTCATTAGCTATGTCGGGCGAGTCATCTATGTTTTCTCAATCTCCAGAAACATATTTATACGGTGATTCGTTTGTTCCTCGGGGATACCAATTGCTCTCTGGTACCTTCTCGGGAGGTCCTCCTCAACCAATTTAACAAGTGTTATCATCTGGTACAAATGGAATGAACACTGAAACGTTGAACACAGAATAGATTTTTATGATGTCTGGAAATATTCCAAATCCTCAACCTCAAGGAAGGTACAGACCTCAAGGTCAATATCAACCTCAGGGACAGTACATACCCCAAGGTCAATATCAACCCCAGAGTCAGTTTATTCCTCAGGGTCAATATCAACCCCAGAGTCAGTTTATTCCTTAGTGTCAATATCAACCCCAGATTCATTACATGCCTCGAGGTTATCAACCTCAAGGTCAAAACCTAGCTTAAGGTTTTCAACCTCCTTCAGGTCAACCATTGTTACAAGGAACGGGAACTTTACTAGTTAATTATCAACCCTACGTTCAACCAAGTTATGGTCCTTCATATGCACAACCTTCTATGGGTCAATACCCCAGAATGAATACAGTGTGGGATCCATCTCAAATTCCACGGACTTTGCAACCCAATGTGCAGTTACCTAATCAACCTGGACAACCCATAGGTTCTGGTCTAACCCAGCAACCTGTCCAGCCTACCATTCAAGTATCTGCACCTGGTTCTGTTTAGCAGCCTGGGCCTAGTATACCTAGAAATCCGCCTCAAAATTCTACTGCTGCTGCAACTTCTGTTCAACCTACCACACCTATTTCTGGAGTATCTGCAACTCCTGTTTCTACTATCCATGTATCAGTGCAAATTCCTCAAGTATCTGTGCCATAGTCAGGACCTACAATTCAGACTATGACCCAGATGCCTACAGGACAATCTGGTACGAGTACGATTCTCACTAATAAACCACAATTTACTTATCAACCGTACCAGGGACAATATCAATTTGGATAGACTACACAAAATCCAACATATCAGTATCAGCCGTATCTTGGGTATACTTATCAAGTACCTCAATAACCCCAATATGGTCCACTTAATCCTGGTTATTCAGGAGGTTTCATGATTCCCAATGCGCATCCAATTCCAGGATATCCTAGATATCCTCCTCCTGGAACTGGTTTGATCACACAAGGTTATCAAGACCCTAGCCATCGGTTACCATTTATAGAAATTTTAGATTTACCTGATCTATTGCGCCTTATGAATGATCCCATATTTTATCTTTCGTATTGGCCGCTGATGCCTAATAAGTTGCCTAGTGATATTCCAAAGTTTGAAGGCAAGTCAGGAGAAGATCCATCTAATCACGTTATGACTTATCACCTTTGGTGTGCATCCAATTCACTAATCGATGATTCGATTCGATTGCATATTTTTCAGAGAACTCTCATTGCTCTAGCTGCCAAAATGGTACATTGAGTTACCACGAGGCTCATTTAATAATTTTAATGCACTAGCTACTGCTTTCTTAACCCATTTTTAGTTACCTGTCAGATACAACAATGGTACAAAATTGTTGACCTCATTAAAACAATCTACATCTACATACATATCTGATCACATTCATGAATGGTGACGTAGGAGGAATTTAGTGAAAGTCTTTATTCCAGATCAAATTTTTGTTGAATGGTTTATAAAATCATTATTGCCCAAAATTACTGAAGATGTGGCCAAAGGAGGCATTTTTACAGAAGAGAAATTCATTTCTTAGGCTCAGTACCTTGACCTTGTATATACACAGTCAGGTACTCTGTATCACAAAATCCCCGATTTACCAAGACCTAGTCAATTAACTACAACTCCTTCTGGCTCTCATGTCGCTGATGGTGTAATTGGTTCTGTTAACACTGGAAAAGGTATGAAGAAATCTTCCAAGACAAATTCTCCTATTATCACTTTACCCGATTCACCAAAAGGATATTCTTCCATTAAAACTTCCGCCGATATTCATGTTGTAGAATCATCTACAACCAAACCTAAAACTGGTGGTAAGAAGAAAGGTAAGAATAAAAATAAAAAATCTTCAAAAGATAAAAATGATAAAACTAAACCAACTGACGATAAATGAAAACCTCGTTATCCTTGTCTGATCTGTGATGAGGATCATTTTACAAAAGAGTTCCCACATAGAGCCGAGGTATCGAAATTCGTTAAGGGTTCACCCATCCCTGCTGTCTTGAAGAATCCCTTTCCTGCTCAAGATAGTAACATGATTGGATCTTCCTCAAATATGCTATAAGATATCTTAATGGTTACGAGGCGATCACAACATTACGGTAGTAAAAATCCTATTGGTGGCAAAGAAGCAGAAAGTTATAATTTAGCATCAACTACATCTCCCTCAGTTTCTGATCCACTCCAGATCGAGAAACAAAATCATGAATTAGTAATCAAACCACCTGCTAAAGGTGTACTTCGTAAATCAGCTTTCAATCCACATGCGAGAGTTGCTCAGAATTACAATATTGTTGAAGACTTGGCAATTTCCCCTTCAACAATGTCAGCTTTGGAAGTGCTGCAATCATGTCCAGCCTAAAGAAAATTACTATTTTCAGACATAGGAGCCGTAGACCTCTAGGATTCGAACCTCATGATCTTCGATTTAGAGAATTTTACACCCTGCCTACCCCATCAAATGGATTTTCAAATTCTGGTAATAGTAAAAAACAAATGTTTCTTTCGTACTGTTGTTGATGAAGGGGATTCTACATGTATTATGTCGTTAAAATGTTGGAAATCACTTGGTTCTTCGACAATTAACCAATCGCTGACTATCCTCAAAGCTTTTGATGGAAGAGGTTTCCATCCATTTGGTATTTTATAGGATCTACCAATAGAGGTCGAAGGTAAAACAATAAATCTATATGTGGAAGTGGTTGATGCCCCCCTAGATTACAACCTTCTCCTGGGTCGCAGTTGGTCTTATGCCATGACTGCTATTGTATCATCAGTATTTCATCTCATCCTGTTTCCACATAAAGGAAAGATCGTTAAAATAGATCAACTCTCATATTATTCATCCGACCCAGCCTCTACTGATAGCATCCAGCATATTTGAAAATCGACTATCCCTTATAAAGATGTTGGGGTAGGGTTAAATAAAGATTCTACTT
This sequence comes from Pinus albicaulis, assembly GCA_034641835.2. Lineage (NCBI taxonomy): Eukaryota > Viridiplantae > Streptophyta > Pinopsida > Pinales > Pinaceae > Pinus > Pinus albicaulis. Next base: position 62,997 of record JAXQQM020083970.1, read on the forward strand.
TACTGGGAACTTTTTTCCTGCCTGCTCCCAACGCACAACCTCCTATTGCTAATATCAATATGATTACATCAATCACTATTTCCTTTGATGATCCTTGGATAGTACCTTCAGAATCATAACTAGATTCTTTCGATGGCACAATGCCTTTGATTCCTTTTGAGTTAGCATATCAGGAAGTACAGTCATTTTCTGATACTCCTTCAACTGAATCTGATCCAGTGAATGTGATCAATGAGGAGTCACTTTCAATATCCAACTCAGCTTTGACATCAATTCCAGATCTTGGTCAACAAGTATTCAATATTGATGAACATATTCGTGAATTCTTGTCTGTTGTTGAATTACCATGGGAAGATTTTCATCATAGGTCTTCGTTTTTACCTGATCTCGATCATTTTGAGAATGATTTTTCCTTCATTTTTATTACTGATTACGTCAAAGAACCTCAGAATCCTCTCTCATCTTCCGATTCTTAATTCAATTTAGAAAACATTTCTACAGCGGTTCCCATTTACATTTCAGTAAAACCCAGAATTGTTGAAAAAATTCATATAGGTGCTTCTTGTACGACTGATGAAATCCAAGCATATAAAGCCCTATTTTAGCAATTCCGTGACATTTTTTCCTGTTCATATGAATAAATGCCAGAAATTTATCCATCGATTGTTTTTCATGAAATTAAGACATACCCGGATGCTAAACCCGTCAGACAGAGATTACGTCAGATACATCCGCGAAAAGCTGCCGCTATTAAAGTAGAAGTTAAAAAATTACTTCGTGTAGGTTTTATTTATCCGATTTCGTTAACAGATTGGGTATCTAATATCGTTCCTGTTAATAAAAAACAAGGAAAAATATGAGTATGTATCGATTATAGGGATATAAATTGAGCTTGTCCAAAAGACAATTATCCAACCCCTTATATCGATCAAATTATTGACGATTGTGCTGGAAGTGAAATGTTTCGTTCATGGATGGATTTTCCGGCTACAATCAAATCAACATACTCCCTGCAGATCAACCTAAAACAAATTTCATTTGTCCATGGGGGACTTTTGCTTATTGAAAATTACCTTTTGGACTTAAGAATGCTGGCGCCACTTTTCAAAGGGCAATGTCTTATGAATTTCATGACATTAAACACATTGTGCAACCCTACCTTGATGATTTGCCTACCCATTCCTCGCATAGAGAAAATCGTATCACTCATTTACGAGCCATTTTTATATGATGTAGGCATTATAAGATTCGTATGAATCCTCACAAATGTGTTTTTTGTGTACAATCTAGATGATTTTTGGGATTTATTGTCTCAAAGTCAGGCATTCGTGTCGATCCATCGAAGGTTGAGGCTATTATCAATTTACCTCCTCCTTCTACTCTTCGCCAACTCCAAAGTTTGCAAGGGAAAGAAAACTTTTTACATCGATTCATTCCTAACTACGTCGAGTTAACGAAAGGTTTTACCAGGTTGTTGAAATAGAATATTCCTTTATTTTGGGACGAGATCGCTAATTGATCTTTTGATGCTCTTAAATACGCGTTGACCCATGCACCGTTACTGCATCCTCCCAATTACAACCAGGATTAATTTTTGTACCTCGCCGCTTTCGATTCCACGATAGGAATGGTTCTAGTTTAAGAAGATGAATTCCATGGTGAACATGTGATTTACTATATTAGTTGCAATTTGCATCCGACTGAAATCAAATATTCACATGTGGAGAAATTGGCCTTGGCAACTGTTCAAGCTGTCCAACGTTCTCATCATTACATACTTTTACGCAAAACAACAGTGATTTTTGATTGTAACCCTATGATGTATATTTTGACCAAACAATTCCTAGGAGGGAAAATACTCCAAATGGATTGTTATCCTACAAGAGTTTGACTTTGAATTTGAAAAATCCAAATCAAAGAAATCATTGATATTTGCTGAACTTATGTGTGACTTCCCACGTATTGATATAGAAACTGTGGCAAAACAACCAATCGTGGACGGATCCTTATTTCTTATTAGTACCATTGATCCTTGGTATGGAGATATCATCATTTATCTTTAGACCCAATCTTTTCGGCCCGAACTTTCACGGTCAAAACGACGTAAAATCCGTTTCCAGTCTCAATAATATCATATTGTTGGTGACACACTATACTGTCATGGTGCAAACTCTGTTTTTCGACATTGTCTCACCCATGAAGAAGCCGAAAAGGTTTTAAATGACTGTCACTCTGGAGCATGTGGCGGTCATATTTCTGGGTATGCCACAACCCAAAAGATATTGTGCGATGGTTATTTTTGGCCGTCCTTATTTAAAGATTGTATTTAAGTGATCCAAAAATGCCATAATTGTCAAATCTTCGATCAAAAGATGCATGCACCACCTGCTCCTCTTCACCTTATAATTATTGTCAGTCCTTTTACAAAATGGGGCATTGACATCATTACATGTAACCCTCACTCGGCCGGGGGGCATGGGTATATTATTCTCGCAGTAGATTATTTTACCAAGTGGGCCGAAGCGATGACTACATTTGCAGCAGATGGAAAAAAAGTATCTACTTTCGTGTTCAATCATGTGATTGCTCATTTCGTTGTACCCCAAGCGATAATTACTAATCATAGGAGCCATTTTTGAAACATCATGATGACTGAATTGAATGATCAAATTGGCCTGTGCCATGACAGTTCTACACCATATTACCCGCAGGCCAATGGTCTGGTTGAAGCTATCAATAAAGTTTTAGTCACCATGATTAAACGAATCATTGGAATTCATAAATCAAATTGACATACCACACTTTTTTCAGCACTTTGGGCATATCGGACCTCAGCAAAAACATCAACAGGTTTTACCCCTTTTCAACTGGTTTACGGTTTAAAAGTGGTATTACTGATTGAATGCGAGATACCGTCACTCCAACTAGCCATAGAGTTACTACCAGCTACCTCTAAGGAGGAAAAACAGTTTTTGTACTTAGCTCAATTAGATGAGAATCGGCGCACTGCTGCATTAGCTACCGAGGCTCATGCGAAACGAATGAAAGCTCAGTATGATAGAAGTGTTACACCTCGTGTTTTTTTAGAAGGAGACCTAGTTTTGGTATATGATCAAGCTAACGATAAACTAGGGCTGGAAAATTCGAACCCATGTGGCATGGTCCTTATATTTTGAAGCGACAGCTTGCAAAAGGGGCCTATGAATTGATTTATTTTGATGGGGTCTCTTTAGGAAAACCCAGAAATGGGATTTATCTAAAGAGATATTACGCTTGATTCTTGTGTGGAGATATTTTCTATATATTAGTTATTTTCTAGCTGGTGTGTTGTAGATTAGAAACGTGTGCCTAGCTTAAGTGTGCTTTTACTACTATTCCTGCTTATTGGGATTACTCTTGATATTGAAAATGTCGACGTCTTTTCAAACATACATTGGTTTTGCTGATGGTGCTTATCGTAGTACACAGAACATTTCTTCTGCAGCCTGGGTTATTTATTCACCCACTAACGAGTTAGTATCTGTGCATGGGGTAAGCCTCGGTTAAACGATGAATAATATTGCAGAATATAATGCAGTTATTGAGTTATTGTTTGAATCTATTTCATTTGGAATTCGGAGTTTGATCGTTAGGTTAGATTCTGAACTCATTGTATTACAATTAAATCGAGTGCATGCAATTAAAAACCCAGTGTTGTTAAGATTATTTTTTGAAAGTTCATCTCTTGGAATGAGAATTTGATTATATTGAGTATCAACAAATTCCAAGAAATTTAAACACATTAGCAAATGCAATAGCTTCTAGTGTTATAAATAGAAATTTGCGATAATGAAAGTAGTAAATCAAAATAACATTCGATAACATGTTGGACAGGTAACTGGAAATAGTATTATATCATAGCATAGAGTAGTATTTCAAAAAAATAGTACATCGTCCTCGATCATAGGTTCAAAATTCCTTATGATTGGGGAAAAAGTGATACAAAAAATGATATGAGTCTATACAGTCAATCATCCACTATCCGTGGTAATGATAATGATAATATAATACAGCCCGTGCCACCCTGCTCAGGAATCTCCTAAACGGTCCAGGAACACCAATGACATATCTCTGCAAGCGAAGTGGAATGTCATCTATGGTAGTCTCTGGGATGTCCATAGTCAGTTGCTCCATATGGTGTTCCAAATCAGTAAGGATCTCTGTTGTCTGATCTTGTGGTGGTGGTGGTGGTGCAACTCCATCCCTTTGCCTCCTCTCGAAGGGGCGGAGAGTGATTGGTTGACGTGGACCCACATCTGCATTTGAAATTTTTGTTATCAGTTGTGGATGATTTAAAAAAAAAAGATAAAAATTAGAATTTAGAACATGTCAAAAATGGTTCTTACCTGAGTTATCCCACTGAGCTCCCAGAAGAAGTGACATATCCTGATCATCGCGGTAATCCATCCCAGCATAAGAGAAGTCTTATATCACAAAGAGTTCATTCTCTAACCAACGGAAGTAGGCCGGGGGAAATCGAACAATCTCTGTACCCTTGCTGTGACGGGCCATCAATGCAACCCATCATATCATCTGAGGCTCTCAGATTGTACCATGATCAACTAGAATATGGACATGTCCTGATCACTACGGTAATCCATCCCAGCATAAGGGAAGTCTTCTATCACAAAGAGTTGGTTCTATAACCAATGGAAGTAGGCTAGGGAAAATCAAACAATCTCTATACCCTCGCTATGACAGGCCATCAATGCAACCCATCGAACCATCCGAGGCTCTCAGACTGTACCATGATCAATTGGAATATGTTGCGGGGATAGTAGAGGAATCCTCTCTAGAGAAAAAGTAACCACAATCGATCCATATCCAAAGTTATTCAACTTCTCGTTCTTTTATCTAGTTAGTTGGCCTTTGATATTGGTCAACACTACCTCGCACCAATTGAAGATGGTGCCTCAGAAACAGTCCACTGCAATCCGCATTTGAGATCCAGTAGCAACATGTAAAGCTACACTTCCACATAACTTGGTTACGGTTAATACAACTACTTTCAACACATGACAGATGATCATTTTGATATCAATCTGTTTGTCTTTAGGATCAGCCTCATCATTACAGAACTCTAGTTGTAGGCTAGCGATAGACTAGCCACCTGGCCTAGTCCCAAATATAGAAATTGGCTGGCCTCTTTTAGACAAACCAGTCAAAAAGTATATGTCCTCCAGCTCTATTTCGAGCCAGTGGCCTCCAATCACAAAGAATTGGTCCTGTATATCCCACTTGTTTACCAACCAAGTGAGTAACTCTATCTGGGCTCTCATGCCCTGAATGGCCCGGAAATTAAATAACCCGCATGCTCTCAAAAATTGTAATGTAGGTGGATGAATCATTGCAGCTTCATCCACCTCCTCATGTTCACGTTCCCACCAGATAATCATTGTAAATATCCTACAATGAACAAAATGAAAGATTAGAATCATTTTAAAAAGAAAATTTTGGGTAATTTAGAGAGAAAATGTGTTTTCATATTCTTCATGGCACCTCTGCACTTTTTGTTCAAAGATAGGGCATAGCTACGCATGGGCTCTGTACTAAAAGTGTAGGACTATGACATTTTTCTTTGTAAGAAAATGCCAGGGTCTGCAGGTACCGTGTGTCTTACCTGCGGACCCCCTTGAGTGGAATTTTGAACCTATTTCTTCCCCAAAAATGAATTTTAAACCCTAAATTAAGGAAATGAATGGATGAAAAGCAAGGAAAGAGAATGTGGATTACCTGGAGTAGACGGTTTTTGATTTGAACGGTCGGTTTATCTGGAATATTCTCTGGAGCTTTTTTTTCCAAAAGCTCTCAAATTTTCACTCTGAACTCAAATGGTAAAAATGATTTTGGAAAAATCCTTTTTAAAAGTTTTTTCGAATAAATGAAATTTAATTTTTTCTATTTTTCACTTTAAAGAGATGGTTTTCAAAATATTTTTATTTTATTGAAAGAAGATACGTTTAATGTTTTGAGTTTTTGAGCAGAATATCGGAATTTTCAGGTGAAATGGTCATTTTTGATGAAGAGTATACTTTTATCACTTTTTCGAGCTGTTAAAAATTTACGAAAAAGAGAAACCATGGAGTCCTCTTTTTAGCCCTTTTCAGACCCTCTACATATGAAAAGAGTGCCAAGTACTTGACTATTCAAACTCGTTAAAGGAAATGAACAGTCATCCCTTCAGTATAAGTTTACCCCTTTTCTGGACTGAAATGGAATATTTACGAAAAAGGTATACGTTGACTAATCATGGTCATTAGAGTTCTCTCCCGCATTATTTTATCCTTTTTCAGGTGTAAGAGACTAAAATTACGAAAAATTACACCCATGGATTTTTCTTAAGTTTTTTTCCTCTGACTCCCTAAAAATGAAAAACACCGAGTTTCTCCTATACTGGACTCGTTAAAATTTAACAGTAAAGGACCTGTCAATTACGAACAAGAACGGAACACTCCTTCTTAGGGTTTGATTTTAAACTAAGTTGGACTCATCTGAAGGATGAGCTTATAAACAAGAAAATGTTATCCTACTCAAGCTTGTCAAAAATAAAGAGGTACTTGCCAGAAATGGTAGGGGAAAAAGAGATAAAACAAATTCATTTGTTACACTTTGATTTAAAAGAAATATACCACTCTTGAATGCAACACTTTTTGTCACACTTCTACATGGGTTGGGAAAATCTTTTTCCTATTAGTTAATCAAACCACATTGAAGGTCTTCAGCCGGTTTCTGGGTATTAGCTTAGGGAAATTGTTACCAAACCATGTGCAGTGTCGTTATGTGTTCAAGAGGAGAGTCAAACAAACCATTCATCTGCAAACATTTGTCTCCATTCACGTTGACCATCCCTGAGTCAGTCTTTGCAAAAAATTTCTTCAAAACTTGATCTATGGTTTCATGTCGTGAGATTGCTTATGACGGATCACTTTCTATCGACGACAGCTCATCATCTAGGAAGTTGATCTAGAATCCGTTAGTACCTTGGAATCTGCATGCCTTAATGGCAGGTTTCTCGCATTTGACGACAGTTTGCATCATTGACCTTCGATCGAATGATTCCGTGAAATGTTCGACTTTAGATCACTTATTCACATTTCATGGATTGTACTGATTACTTTGAGAGCCATTTTCATTATTAGTGGTTTCTCTCACACTTGTTAACAGTTCACATCATTGACTGGTAATCAGTGGGTTATACCATGTTTGACTTTGACACATTTAATCGCATGGATAGAATCCTACTAGTTCGGGAAGTAGAAATCAAGACCCTGGATCTATTTTCCACCATCCAGGCTGCGAGGAGTTTTATTATTCATTATGTAGTAGACTATTCATTACAGATGGCTGCGTCCATGCTGTGTCTACACTATTGATGTAATATTAAACTCATTTCTGTATCAGAACAAGTTTAGTTAGTTTTTGATCTAAGTATGGGAATGCCTACCTTAGTGATGATAGATATATATGTTTTTCATTGAATGTTTTTACAGGATTCTGACTAGGGTGTTCACAGGCTAATCCTTGAAATGATAAAGCACATCACTCTTTGAATGCTCTCAGACTTCACACTTTAGGGGGCAATTAGTTACACTTAAATTTGTCGCCATGACAGTTTAGTGTCTATATGGGTTCATCATTACTCATATATTACTCCATTATAAGTCTACAACATCAAAGTTCCTAAAATCAAGCCTTGAAATTGAGAGAAAAGCTCGTAAAAGTCTTAAAAACACTTGTACTGCACTTTCTCTTAGCATTGCCGCGGTGCCGCACCTATTTGTTCTAAATCATGCGGAGCTAAATGAGTTTTTTCTTCACTAAAGGTGCGGACCCCTGTAAAAGGTAAAATAAAGGCGAAAAGTAACATTTAGAAGCCCAGTAGTCAAATCTGGAAGCTTTTGGAAGCAATTATCTGGTCGAAGATTTGCTCCTATCATGTACATTCATTCCTCCATTATGGGAGCTTACCCCTTGGTTTATGGAGATCAATCCCTTCAAAAGAGGATTCTATCCCCTCTTATGTGGAGCTGCAACCTCTTCTCTTTTCCTGTAAATTGAAGCCATAGTGCAGCCTCAAAGGGAGTTAGACTTTGAGAATTTTTGAGGAGAAATGCTGTAAAAACTAAAACTCTCTTAACTGATCTTTATGTGGGAATGATTACACAGCCATGTGCATTTTAGCTGAGAGAGTGCAAAGCTTGTCAAAGAAAAGGAAACACCTGTTCCGGACCCTAGAAAGACCTGTACAACATCAAGGCGGACACGGTTGTAAGGCTCTTTCTTCATCAAAGATAATGAGAATGGATCCTGTTTTCTCAACGAATTCTTTAATTAAGTAGCTTGTTTATCATGTTTTATCAATAATTTATTTATTTAATTAGCTTTTTTCTTGAATTCCTTGATCATATTGATAGATATATGATTCTTGAATTAATTTATATTATGCTGGTGCTACTGATTTTTTCCATGTTTGTGATTGCAGATCTTTGAAGACGACTCTTTCAAGCAACTGGAAAGAATATCATTCCAAACAGCGCTGGACTACAGGTAGGTATTCAAAACCTCTGTTGTAGCTAATTCTGAATCGAATATTATCAAGAGAAAATAGTTTTTGTTTGTTTGTTTGTTGCTAGTTGTCCATAGGACACTTGGGAGATATGTCTTGTTAGCAAGAACGATTTATCTATCCAACACTAACCAATAGTGAATGGTAGTTGTGGTTGAGCATGTACATATAGGAGGTATTAAAACAAGAATGTGTTGATAAAGTTTTTAAGTTCAATTTATAATGAAATTTTGTTCATAACATGTGTTCATGAGTTGATGAAAATATCATATCAACATAAATTTGGGTCTTCTTTCTCCATGTAAATCTGTAGTTGAAGTTTGCACACTAAGTGTTTGAAAAAATTGATAAATGAGGTAGAAGGAATTTATGTTATTTTTGTTTTAATAAATCACATTCCTGAGAGTTTCTATTGCGATTCAACTTAACATTAGGGGGTATCCATACCCTTTTTCCTTGTAACCCCCTACTTGATTAAAAAAAAAACACGTTTCCAAACCCAGATCGTAAATCTGGGCGATTTTGCAGATTGTTGTTGCCACTGTGTGCTCCTGTTGTAAAGTTTTTGGTGATTGAATAAGATGATTTAATCTTTGATTTAATATTTTGTGATATGAAGAATTAATTTATAGATCTTATGAGCTAAATAGGTTGAGGGAGAATCCTATATTCATGTCAAATTTCCTTAAAATATTATGGCTTCCATGTGTTTGACAAAATGCCTCAATGGTTGTAGATTGCTTACATGCTTGAAAAGTGTTTGTAAAAAGGCATAAAAGGTTGTAGACTGCATGTTTACAAAGTGTTTTTCCAAAGGTCTCAATGGTTGTAGCTTATAGATTGCATTTTTGCAAAGTGTTTGTCAAAACTTCAATGGATGTAGTTTTTGTGCATATAAATTGTTAGAGTAAATGTCCTACTTACCATAGCTTTTATGTCTTAGAAAATTTATGAATAAATTATTTCATGGATGTAGCTTTCTATGTCATCAAGTTTCATGAATGTGAAGATGAATCTAATAAATTGCTGAAGTGTGAATAGAGAATATGATAGTTGTTACTTTTATTATCTAAAGCTTTAATTTTAAAAAAGGGGTTGTTTTTGGAAAGAATTTTATGGTGACTAATTCTGTTGGATTTTGTGCAAGTAGGAATAATAAATTTCGTTTTTAAGTTGCATGTATTTAGGGGTGCAATATTATGTTTTAATGGCTGTAACAAACAACTAGTGTGCTCAATTTTGGCAATTCTATTGTTTTATTTGGAACTTTCAAAAGAATAACATGCTTCAGAATTGGGAAGAGTTGTTTCTCTTGCTGCAACATTCATTATACAATTTTCATGATTGGAGCATTTCCTTAATAATTGGGATTGAGAAATTTTTAATTGAAGATTTTGGAATGTTTTTGGGTCAAGATATTTTGTGATTCCATTTCATAAACATATATGATTTATTAGATTTACTATTGAAGAGAGGTCTATTCTTCCCTCAGTTACCTTGTTATAGGTAGGTTAATACTCATACACTTATATGTAATTTTTGTAATAGAAGCATGATACCTTTGTGGTTATGATATCAAGAGTCAATAAGTGTAGATAATTTAGCACAATCTAGTAAATTATATAGGTTGATCTAAATTAATGTTCGAGCATAGCATTATGGTGGAATTTACTTCCAGTTTTACTTAGAGCTCATATAAAAGTATGAAAAGAGAACATGGTATCATCTTTTAAACTTGAGAGGAAATGTGTTTTGGAATTGGTTTTAAGGGAAAATTATCCCTGACTTCTTATATGATAGTCTTATAGTGAAATAGATGAACGAACATGATTACATGATAACTAAGTTAGTAATGTTACAAAAAAAAAAGAGTATAGTGATTAATGTGACTTCTACTTCTCTATATTATTGATGGTTGGTAAGGTGGGACCTTACATTGATCTTGATGTTGTACCTTTGGATATCTGTGGCATGGTATTGGGGAGTCCATATTTGTATGACAGGAAAGTGGTTTTATTTTTCCATGTAAAAAAGTACCATCTCACGAAAGATGAGGTGGAATACATTCTTAGATCTCATCGTGCCAAAATCAGTGCCAGCCTTGTAAGTGCAGGTTAGATGAAGATGTTTTTGAATTCCAACAAAGGGTGCATTCTCATGGTTGTGAGAGGAAAACATCTCGAAACATTTTAAGCTTTCCAAGGCTATGATCCCACTCATAAGAAGGACTTGTACGAAATTGTTTCTATCTATAATGGGATTATTTAGGAACCAAGTGGGTTGCCTCCAATGCATGGAATCCAACATGAAATTTACTTGCAGCAGGATGCTCCTTTACCCAACATTGGTATGTACATGTTTTCCTCGATTCAGATGGAGGACATAAAGAAACAGGTGTAGGAATTGTTGAACCAAGGGGTCATAAGACTAATTTATTTTCCATGTGGTCCAACTATTGTTTTGGTTTCAAAGAAGGATGACACATTGAGGATGTGTGTGTACTACAAAGCACTCAAAAAATAACATTCAAGAATCAATACCCTCTCCCTCACATTGATTATTTGTTAGATCAATTAAAAATTCTTGTCTATTTCACAAAATTAGACTTGCAAAGTGGCTACCATCAGGTTAGCATTGCAGAACAAGATGTATGGAAGATGTAACGTACACCTCTCCTCATATCTAGCCAAGTAACCAGCCATCTGGGGTAAACATGAGCTGAGGGAAGTTAAGAGAGGGCTCAACATCCTTTTTGACTCTAAGGAAGTGGAATCGACGCAAAAAACCATAACACAGACTCGTTGCACCTGCTAAATGATCCCCATAAGCTATCTCAATCCTAAAGCTAACTTATCCCTGGTCCCCACTTACTTTTAGGCCTCTAAACCCCCAAAAACTCCCTTGATATGGGAAAGGGTATGCCTGGGAGGCTCTGGATGCAACCAAAATGCTTCATGCCTATGTACAGGGACTAAATTTCCCAAAATTGTGCATGCGTTAGTGAGATTTAAGGAAAATTTTAAGCCCAGAATCCCATACACTACCCAAAAATTCCTGTAGCTTTCATAATCAAACAATTACATGGCGATAATGCAAAATAACTAGAAACTGACTGGAGAACTAGGCCTGACCATCCCCAAATCACACTAACATTCTGTCAAACACTTGGCATGAATGAAATATATAGGCCTAGGATACAAGATAGAGAATGAATGACTAAAAAATATTATGAGACATTACAAGAAGGATCACCACCCTCTTCCTCAACTAGATATGTCATCATTAGGTCTTGCATCCATCATGTTAACAATTAATAGTAAATACATGAAATAACCATGACATGAACCAGTCATTTAAAATTTCTTATAAACAACATAAAACCATGTAAATAATAGTGAGATAGCAACCATTAAATCCACATATTAATAATTACAAAATCAAGAGAAATGAGCTTCCATTAAATATAGGAAAATACAGACCAGGATTGGGACTTCCACGTTCCACCCAACGATAGAAATTGTTGAGCCAAATATCTCTTCAGTCATTCACCCCCGTGCCATATTACAAGCATGAATATGGGATCTCATGGATAAACCAATATAAAAAATATGAAGGGAATCCAGAGGCTAAACCACCTCCACCCTCACCATACTGTGATCATAAAAAAACTAGTGCTCTGATCACAACTAAACCAAACTTGGATTTTGATTCAGAATATGTCACTATCTTTGAGGAATTTTTTGTCTCCCTTTCTCTTAGGCTTTACCAAAATCCAATCCTAGATCCCTAGGTCCTAAACTGAGACACCTTTCTCTAGATTTACCTTGCATCCTGCTAAAAATAGTGAAGGGATTCCTAGGCCTTTGGGAATGAACCTTGAGACCACCTCTACCCTGGATTCCAAAGCTCAAAACAAGGATAAAAATCCAAACACACCATTGCATTTGGAAAAAGGAAAGGCAAGGCTGAAAAAAAATATCATAACATGGAAAAACCATGCCACCAAAAACAAGAGAACAAAATACCAACATGCATAAGCCATACATGTCCAAAAAAACTAGGAAATCACACATGCAATATGTTATTTGCAAGTATTCTTGTTGAGGATGTTAGATCTTGCTCTTCCTTGCTTGATCTTTGATTCCCTTTCGTTTCATCGTCCTTCCTTTGTTCGGTTTTCTCCTCCTTGGCACAATGCTGAATTTATCCAAGAAAACTCTGAGTATCCAATAGTGTGTGAGAGAGAGAATAATGAGAGAGCTCTAAAACTAAACTGACAAAAGATAAAAAATGATCCTCAGAAGTATTTTTATTAATGAGGCCTCTATTTTCTTCATTTTCCATTATTTTCCTTCATTTTCCTACTCACATACAACCTGTGACCTTTTACCTTCCTTTTCTCCTATTTTCATTTATTTTCATAAATAAATGCGCTGAAAATAATTTCCTCTTTAATGCCTTTTCCTTTTTCATTTCCAATTTTCCTTAGCCATAACCACATATCCAGTGATGCCGAGTAGGATATCTTTTCCCAACATTAAACTTGGAATAAGTGTCCCTAAACTGTGGTCTTATTTTTTTCTTTTATTAACTTTTGTTACATAATTTTTTTTTTGGGTCTGCTACATAACCCTCACCCTTGGGGAACACCATCCTCAATGTTAAACCATACCTACACATAAGAAAAACCACTGAAAAGGGACATACTTCTCATGGAGGTTTACAACTTAGATCAATGCAATATTTACAGTGAGTAACCCGCTCAAAAATGAAAACCATGATAACATGACCATATACACTCATACCGCTTATTGGAGCTTTATAACTTAGATTATGGAAGTATTTACATCCATATACATAATTACATCTATCAAAACATCACCAAAATATACGCTAAACATATACCAAACACCAAACTAAAATTATTTTCCTTAATCAGAAAAAAATGAAGGATACATGGCCTGCATCTGATTCACCATCTCTCATGTAGTTCAGCAGGCCCAAAGTGCTTTCATTGTATTTTAACTTGCTTGATGGCTCTGTTCCTAAGCATGAGATATTTCTGCTGCAATGTGCACTGAGATTCTAGCTAGAATTCTCCTTCTTGCTCCACATGCAATATAGACCAATGAAAAACATGATCAACATCCTTTATAGACCTTTTAAGTAATGAGACATGAAACACATCATGGAATTTCACTCTTGGAGGTGGTAGAAGTCAATAGGCCATTAGTCCAGTCCTCTCAAGGATCTCAAAAGGCCCACAATAACATGGTTCCAACTTGGCACATGATCCAATCCTCAAGGAGATCTTCTTGGTCTTGGTTCACAAATAAGCATGCTCCCTAACGTGAAATTCCTTAAATACCATGTGCTCATCTGCATAACTCTTATGTTTTCCATGTGTTGCCTTTATATTCTTATTTATAACCCAAATTTCTTGCTCCATTTCTGCTAACATGTCTGGTCCATTCAACACCCTGTTAACTGGATCATTCCAACTGATGGGAGTATTACAACTCCGCCCATACAGTGACTCGAAGAGACTCATCCCCAATGAATCCTATAACCCATTTTTGTTTGCAAACTCAACCAATGGTAGATACTCTTCCCACTTCCAATGTTGATGAATCACATACATCCACAAAATTTCCTCCAAAATCCTATTGACCCTCTCAGTCTGTCCATCATTCTGTGGATGATAAACTGTGTTGAAGGCCAAGTCGGTGTCCAAACCTACAAATTACTCCTTTGGATGATAGAAAAAACAACAATTGGCTTGGGTGAACCACAAAGGATTAACCCACATAAATGAACCTTGTTCACATACCTTAGGTGAGACACAATCATACGCCAAGACCAAGCTAACAGGGGCAGAGACCATAGAGCCCATAGAGGCGGAACCCAGAGAGACTGACCTTGCTCCAATACACCCAAATGTATAACCCCAAACTTTATTGAGGAAATTTGATGAGATAAAACCCAGAAATGAAGCTGAGAAATAAAAAACTGAAGCCCTTTTGAGGTTGGGCCAAGATAATCCCAAAGATAGACCCCATAGACAAACTCCTGATATAACCCCATCCTAGACAAAAAAAAATGCCAAAATTACAGACACAGACACAATATAAGATGTTTGGACCTACTTCAAATACCATACTGATGCATCCAGGGGCATGGAGCCCCTCTTCCTCTGAAACCTGAGTGATTCCAAACCAGACGAACGCAATTTGATCAAACAATACAACTGATGCATGGAGGAGAAAAAATAAAGGCAGGCCACATACCAGTTTACCAGTGCAAGGAGAAGCCAAGACTAATCCCACGCCTGCTACTGCTCATGCATTTACCCATAGAGCCCAACACCACCACCCCTAAAAAAACATATACAAACACAGAACAACCAACCTCACACATAGAGAAACTTCTCAATTGCGAGGAAATAATTTCATTAACACCTTTACCTAAGACCTTAATACTGCACATGCAAGAATCCAATGCTCCATATGCCTCAAGCATGTGGATGGTGGCAGGGTTGTACTTCGAGGTGACCCCCATTAAATCACCATTATGGAATTTCCCTCTAGCTCACACCCTGATTGGGGAAAATAAAGTTTTTTATGTATTTTGATGTCGTACAACAATTTTTTTTTAATATAATACATATTTAAAATTCATGATTTCAAATGTGTGTTGTACATTTAGGTAGAGGGAAAATGATAATTTTCCATGGAAATAATATCTAAAATTTTCCAAAATATTAATGTTCCAGTTACCTCCAACAAAGATACATAAAGCACTTCATGTCTTCCAATCACAACTGTTCATGTTTTATTTCTTTAAAGGTAGCTTTAGGATATGATTACTTTGAGATTTTAAAAATATTATATATTTTATTATGTTATATTTATGAAAAAATTAGGTTAAATAAAATTAACATATTGAGTGAGCTTGTATGACTCTTTTGTGTTAATGACTTGTTTGTTGATGCCTATGGTGTATACCAACCTCATTTATTAATGTTATTCTGCTAATATATATTATAATATAAGAAAATTTATATTACATTAAAGTTAATAATATTATATTAATCCAAAATTAATAAATTTAATATTAACATTAAAATATATTAATATTAATTTTTTATATTAACATTATTTCAGCATTTAATTTAATAATAATGATAACTATTTTTTAATATTAATATTAAATTTAATAAGGTTTTTAGATGACATGATAAAAAATATTGTAATAAGATTTCAAATTTTAAAATGAGGTAAAATATTAATTTTAGATCATTCAAAATTTGTTTATAGAGGCTCTATCGAGCCCCTAATAACAACTTATATTGATCAATCGAGGTTTTAAAAATCCTTCGATCGAGCTATTTGAATTTGAAATTTAGGCGCTCGATCGAGTGCTTTAAGTACTCGATCGAGCCCCTTAAGTCCTAAAATCCACAATTGTTGGGAAAAACACTAAGAGGGGGGGGGGGGTGAATCAGAATCTAGAGCTTACTAAAAAAATTTAATTTTTCTTTATGAAATTCCATATGTGACTTTAGTGAACCCAACTCATGTATACACACGGATATCCTTAAGAAAACTTGCATATGGCCATAGTTCTTATTATGCATATAATTATTTACTTAGATCAGTGCATCATTCATTGATTAGATGTTTAGTAAGCAGTAAGCATGTGCAATAAGAACATAATAAATCATCACACATAAGCAACACACATGAACACCAGGATTTAAGGTGGAAACCCAATTTGGGAGAAAACCACCGTTGTTGTCGTCTCTGTCTTCAATATTTATTATAAAGAAAACTGCTTACAATCTTGTAATGGCGCAAACTCATACCAGCACGCAGGCGCCCACCTGGAGAAGGCTACAACCTTCTCTCATTCTACAACTACTACTAGAAGGGAGCTGCAAACCCCTGATCTTGTTTACCAGCCACTCCTGGAAGTGAGCTACTACCACTTGATCTCATTTACCAACCAATTCTGGAAGGGAGCTACTACCCCCTGATCTTGTTTACCAGCAACCACTGGAAGAGATCTACGACCCCCTCACTAAAGGCTCCAACCTTTAGTACCACTGCAGACCACGTTTCATCAATTTTCACACAGGATCCAATAGCTTCCACACAACACACCTTGTAGGCCTCTTTTCATCATATTTTCAGACTGGACGCACTCCACATATTCAAGCTCAATGAACATACATCAAACTGAAACTTACAACCCCATCAATTCATTCATTGAAGCATCAATCAATCAACCAACCACTGATCTTTAATCATAATCAACTAGCAGAATAATCAATATTCAAACAACCCAGATCTGTATGAAGACATCATTGACAGACAACAGTAACACAACAAAACAGATCAGAAATTTCCTTCCACATACTTCAGCAAAACCCTAGATTCCATACGTGCTTTTTCTGAAACGAACCTGCGTATATACACGCTTTTACAGAGACAAAACCTGCGTATAGATCTGCAACTATTTCAGGACTGCACAGCTTTTCAGAATAAATAATCAGCTCAGATCTTACCCTTCACTTCAACAAACATTCGCCAGATCACAGATCTAAACATTCCATAAACAGATCTAGAAAATACATATTCATTTCAGGTCTAGAGATCATGATCCATCATTTTATTCATAGGTGTATTATTAATTCAGATCTATCAATAAACTGTAACACATTCCATGCAGATATACTTTAGAGTGAAGTATTCATTCAATACCCAGACACATGCACACCCATGCACTATGATCTTCTTCTCCTTATATAGTTTTAGGATTTACCAATACCATGAGCCAAAACCACACAAACTCTGATGGTATTATTGGATGGAATCAAATAGAAAATACAATGCTCAATACTGTGGGCTAATACCATGGTAATGCCCCTTGGTATCATAGTTTTAGAGTGCAAAAGGCATACATAGATTTTCTTCTTCTTACTCGCGTGTATGCGCAATTGCTCTTCATAAGAACTGCATATATACTAATTCTGGATGTATACGCGGGTTTCATTCATAAAAGTAGCATATACATTGCCTCCATATGTGGGTTACCTTCATCAAACCTACATATACATTGAGAAATATTTCTTGTTTCATTTCTCTGGCACATACAAGAATTCCTTTCTCTGTCACATCTGAACTGACTTGTATAGGCATCATTTTTACATCTTTAAAAAATAGGTTGCTATCAAAAGGAAACTCATCATGTAGGTTTCCATTAAGGAAAACTTCATCCAGTAGGTTTCCATCAAGACAACATATTGCATCATATTGCCAACAACAATTTTAGCACCCCTTCTGCAAAATTTCCTGCAACACCATTTTGTACCCTAGCGGACTTGGGGCTAATTTTGTGCTTAGGTGGCGGAGTTGATCACGTTGGATTCATGGAGGTAGCCTCTATCCAATGGCATATGTGTTTGACATTTTCTAATTAATAAGATATTTTCCATCTAATTTATTCTAAACATAATCCTTGATTTTTTTTGAATTGTTTTAAAGAGGTTGAATAAAATAACAATACCATAAAATATATACAACAAAAAAAATTCAAGAAATACCATTATCTTCATTTACAGCTCCTCTTCAAAAGGGTAACTTTGGTTTTTCAATTTATTTAAACAATTGTAAAAAAAACTTATGTGAAGACATGTGTGTGAAAAATGCAATTAAAATATTACTTTGCCAAGTTAGAAAAATAATATATATATATATATATATATATATATATATATATATATATATATATAGATGAAATGTTAGGCATTTTAGACTACGATATGCTACGTGAACACACATATACAACTTAAGATGTTTGAAAATTTGCAAGGACAAGCATTTCATTTAATGGAAAATTGACATATTATACAACAATAAATATTTAAAAAAAAAATCATTAGGAAAACAACATAATTCTCCAAAGTTTGTATTTTTACTATGAATCAAAATTCACAGTTCTTATATGAATTTTGAGGGCTTCAATTCAATAAAAGAGGAAAAAAATGAAAACTTGAAATTTTAATGCCACATTTGGCCCAAAAGTGTAACCCATCTTCATGATTTCACTTATATATATATATATATATATATATATATATATATATATATATATATATATATATATATATATATATATATATATATATAATGAATAATTTACTAATAATTAGTTGATCAGAGGCTCAATATTTTAGCTCAAAAATGAAAGGGCTCAAACTTAAATGAAACCGGAACGACAATGATCGGCTCGTCACAAGGAATCTAACACAACTCCTTTCGTTGAAATCCAAGTTCGAATGAATGAGTTATGGTCTGATGATCACCTTTCAGAACATGCAATTTTTTATTAAAAAATTGCGTAACAGGTACATGTTGATGACATGGTAGCCCAGTGAGCATTCAAGGAATCTTCTTTAGTTTTTGTTCAATGGGACTGTGACAAGTGTCACTACAAGTTTCACCAGTTTGGTTTGTGAAGGTAAAATTTGTCCAATGACCTCCAAGGGTTGAATTTGGGTTTATGGATTTTTGTGCTATAAATTACTATTTATTTTTAATTAATTAAAATTATATATATATATATATATATATATTATTTTATATGATTTTTAATCATATATTATTTTATATATTAATATATATATTATTTATATGAATTATTTAATTAAAGATTAATTAATTTTAAATTAACATATTATAACCACATATTAACCAAATCCAAATTCGAAATCATTTTTAAATATTGGCATTACAATTACAAACCATACATGATAATGTGCGTTGGGCATATATATTTCTGTTGTCATATGTAATACGTGGCATGGTTTCATTTTAATATGGAGGCATATTATATGTTATGCGACATGTTCAAAGGTTATGAAGTTATATGCAATGGCATATATTAAACACAAGGTTCAAATGCAAATGTATTAATGTGTTTCAAAATGGTAATGGGGGTCGAGGTATGGGTTTGAAGCCGTGACCTCCCCCCAACTAACGCGCCCCTTCACCATTGGGCCAAATGCCATTATATTGAAATTACTTTCCATAAACCAATACTTGAAGGGTGATGTAGGTACTGACGGTGGAATGGAGGGGCCAACCCCTTACCATATGAGCTCTACCTCATGACCATGTGGAGCACTGGGGCTTAGGCGCGATTAGCGCTAAGCTACAATTAGTTAACACTTTAAAACACACTTATCCTTAAGATAATGTCACAGTTAACTTGGCAATGGATTTGGCAGAGCACCATTTTTGGCGGACAAGTCCAGATTTAGTCGGAGTTAACTCCAACTCTCCAAATTTGGAGGCAAAATTGCAGGAGAATTTGTTTTTTCCATAACTGAGGCAATTTTAGACCAATTTTGGCTCAGGAAGAGTCATTTTTGGCAGATTGGGATGTTTTGGAGCCATTGGAATAGTTGTAGAGGTATAAGAGGTCATATACAAAGTTTTTTTTGTTGCCTTTAATATTTTTGAAGCCTAGGGCCACTAGGAGGGAAGGCCACGCCCAGAGAATTTGGTAACCAAATTGAGTAAAAAAATAGTCATTTATGATATATTTAGAAATTTTAAGCTCATTGGAATAGGTTCCAAGGTAATCTGATGCATGTAAATAGAATTTTGAGCACAATTGAGCTAATTCAAAGGCCCAAGTTATGGAGCTAGACTAAGGAGATGTAGCCCAGGAGGGGTGAACTCCTTCATCAAAACTCAGTTTTAATGAATCAATTGTTATTGGTTGTTTTTATTTATGTTACTGTTGTTCAACCATTTCAATTCATGCTTTATGCTTTAGAAAACACTCATAAAATTCAGTTTTAGTTACCTCTTTGACACACATAAGCAACAAGGGAACCTACACATCAAGCATAAGATCAGTAAATAAGTTTTATATCTAAAATTGAAACTAGTGTGGAAAAAATAATATTGAAATTCAGATAAATTTGGTATCATAGAAAGGTTCCTAAAGGTGATTTGCTTGATAGTTGCTTGAATATTTGTGCAAGTTTAATGGTTGCAAATTTGTGATGCTGACAACGTTAAAGTTGCAGAAAGGTGAAGGGAAATTGTTGGTTGCAGGTCCTGAGATTAGGACTAGAAGAAGGAGAGATGAAAGGGAATCGTCCTCACCCAAAATTATACTCGTAGTTGCACTAAAAGAACCTCAATTTTTGTCTAAGAAAATGAGATTGAAGAGGTGAAATCTGTACAAGAAGCTATGTTGATTGAAAAGGTACAAGCATCAGAAGTTGAGCTTGAAGCTATAGCAATCATGTCAGGTGTTAGATAGATTCAAGGAAATTTAAACGAGGAACATGTCAAGGGAGACTTCAAAGACATGAAGAGGATGGTTCAAGTTATGTTTGATGTATTCATTGTAGGGATGATAGGATGAGGTTATAAGCCTCCATATGGAGAAGTAACTTCAAATGGTAAGAAGGACGAAGAGAAGAGTTCAGAGGGAAGCAGAGGAAAGCCACCTCCATCTCCACCATCTCTATCATCCTCATTATCTCCATCTGCATCATCTTCCACTTCCACCACAAAGACCACTCACACTCACACAAGGCCACAAAAAGAAAAACTCCATTACTCAAATTGGACATTAAGTTTGAACTTCCTATGTACAATGACGAGGTAAATGCGGAGAGGCTTGAAAATTGGATATGTCAACTGGAGGTGTATTTCCGAATTCAAAACCTTCATGAAGATGACATAAAGATCCAGTTGGCTTCATTAAGGCTAGAAGGAGCAACACTAGTTTAGTGGGAAGAAAAGACTCAAGAGGAAATGGGAATCCATGGTAAGATATCCATTTCTTGGGTTGAGTTTATTTCTTCCATTAAGAGACGGTTTTATCCATTAGCCTATATGCAAAAATATATTATGGGTTGGAAAAATTCTAAGAAACTCAATGGTAAAATAGTTCAAGAATATGCCCGGGAGTTTAGAAAGAGAGTTTTTTTGTTAGGAATAAACTTGAATTCCCAATATTCACTCTTGAAATAGGTTGGGGGTTTACATTCCTATTTGAAGCATACTAATCTTATGTTTAACCAAAGCAATTTAGATGAATTTTTTTAGATAAACAAAGCATAGAGGAAAAAGGTGAAAGTGAGGGTAAAGGAAAAGGAAAGTTTTTTGGAAGATGAAAAATAAATATCTCTATAAAAAGAGAGATAGAAAAAATCACATGTAAAAATTGTTCAAAGATTGGCCATGATGAAGACCACTGTTGGCAACTTCATCCAGAATTGAAACCAAATAGACTAAAAGCCAAAGAGAAGAGGAGAACTATTGCTATAGTTGAACATGACTTAGGGTCAGATTCCAGAGATGAGACAAATATTACAACCATGGGCTTGAAATTTAAACATGTTGCAAGCACTAGTTCTTCAAATTGTTCAAATGATACTCATGATGAAGATACAAGAACATAACTTTTCCATATTAGATTTGTCTCTAAACATACCAAGATTGATATAATTTTTGATAGTGGGTCAGAAGCTAACTTGATTTCCGAAGATTTGGTTAAGCAACTAGGCCTTGAAACTATTAGACATCCAAGACCATATCCTTTGGGTTGGATATGCAAGAATGAAAACTTGCAGGTTACAAGGAAGTGTTTACTAAGATTCGCCATTAACTCGAACTTTGTTGATGAAGTTGAGCTTGATGTGGTGCCACTTGAGATATCAGGTATTGTAGTGGGAAGTCCTTATATATTTGATAAGAAATTTTTATTTCATCACCATGAGAACAAGTTTTACTTCTTTAAGGATGGTATTGAGTACATTATTAGAGCACATAAGAAGAAGATTTGTTCGTCTCTTGTACATGCAAGTGAAATGAAGAGGATAGTGAATGCAAGTCATAACTTGACATTGTTGATGATCAAACAAAGAGATTTATTGAATCACAATTTTCAAAAAGATTCTTATGCTTGTAATGAGTTGTTTCAGGATGTTAACAGGTTGCTTTTGAAAGAAGGTGAAAAATTTTTGTAGCAGTCAACAGTAGTGTTGAGCGGTGTTGGAAACAAGATTCTGGTGCAAGAGGGTGCAAAGATCAAAGAGAAAGTGACAAAGCAACTTGGTAAAGAAGGCATGGGTTCCACAAATATTGGTTTATGGTTTCCAAAAGGTACATGGCAATGGAGAAGATACTTGGTCAAGATTCGACGCAAGTACAAAGCGATATCAACTAAATATCGCCAAGGTGACAGTGTGCAAGGTGAGAAAGTTTCTAAGTTTCCATTGATTGTTGACCAAGGTAGGAATAAGATGGTTTCTGGAAAAATAGATTGTTGTTCTGCAAATTCAGAAATATTGTAGCATGACAATGTCAATGACAACAAGAGAAGGTCTCAAGGATCAAGGAAAAATTTGAGTTTTTGTGAAAAGCTCCAAATGATGAAATTGAGAAAATTTTAGTGGATAGAGACTGGAAGGGTGAGGGAACGGTACCCTCATCCACATAATCAGTAATCAGATATATTTTAATGTCCAAAATGCTTCTAGTGGGGAGGAATGATTAGAGGCTCAATATTTTAGCTCAAAAATGAAAGTGCTAAGAATTGAATGAAACCATAATGACAATAACCAACTTGTCACAAGGAATCCAACACAACTCATTTCATTGAAAACCTAGTTCAGATGAAGGAGTTATGATCTTCTGATTGCCATTCAGAACAGGAAAATTTTTATTTAAAAATTACAGAATAGGTATAGGGTGATGACATGGCAGCCAAGTCAGCATTCAAGGAATCTTATTCAGTTTTTTTTCCAATGGGACTGTGACAAGTGTCACTGCGAGATTTACCAATTTGGTTTGTGAATGTAAAATTTGTCCAATGACCTCCAAGGGTTGAATTTGGGTTTATAGATTTTTGTGCTAGAAATTATTATTTGTTTTTAATTTATTAAGGTTATATATATATATATATATATGATTTTTAATCATATATTATATTACATATTAATATATATATTATTTATATTAATTAATTTATTAAACCTTAATTAATTTTAAATTAACATATTATAACCACATATTAACCAAATCAAAATTTGAAATCATTTTTATACATTAGCATTACAATTACAAACCATACATGATAATGTGCGTTGGGTATATATATTAAAGTCCATTTTCATATGTAATATGGGCATGGTTTCATTTTAATATGGAGACATATTATATGCTATGGTGCATGTTTAAAGGTTCTGAAGTTATATGCGATGGAATATACTAAACATGTATTAATGTGTTGCAAAATGGTAATGGGGATCGAGGTTCGAGTTTGAAAATGTGACCTCCCCTCCACCTAACGTGCTCCTTCACCATTGGGCCAAAGGCCATTACATTGAAATCCTTTTCCATGAACCAATACTTGAAGGGTGATGCAGGTACCGATCGCTGAATGGAGGGGCCAGCTGGCTAGCCAACCCCTCACCATATGATCTCTACCTCATGACCACGCGGAGCGTTGGGGCTTAAGCGCGATTATCGCTAAGCTACAACTAATTAACACTTTAAACCTCACTTATCCTTAAGATAATGATGCAATTAACTTGGTGAGGGATTTGAAGGAGCACCATTCTTGGCAGACAGCCCCAGATTTAGTCGGATTTAACTACAGTTCTCAAGATTTGGAGGCAAAATTACCGGAGAATTTGTTTTTTCCATAACTGAGGCAATTTTCGACCAATTTTGGCTCAGGAAGTGTCATTATTGGCAGATTTGGATGTTTTGGAGCCATTGGAATAGGGTTTAGAGGTAGAAGAAGTAATATGCCAAGGTTTTTTTTGCCTTGAATATTTCTGAAGCTTAGGGCCACCAAGAGGGAAGGCCATGCCCATAGCACCTGGTAACGAAATTGAGTAAAAAATAGTCATTTATGATATATTTCAACATTTTAAACTTATTGGAATAGGTTCCAAGAGAATTTTATGCATGTAAACAACATTTTGAGCACAATTGAGCTAATATAGAGGCCCAAGCTATGGAGTTGGACCAAGGAGATGTAGCCCTGGAGGGGTGAACTCCTTCATCAAAACTCAGTTTTAATGGATCAATTATTATGGTTTGTTGTTATTTAGATTAATCTTTTTCAACCATTTTAGTTCATGCTTTATGCTTTCAGAAAACTCATAAAATTTAGTTTTAATTACCTCTTTGACACACATAAGCAACAATGGAACCTACACATCAAGCATAAGATCAATAAATAAGTTTTATATCTGAAATTGATATTAGCACAACAAAACTATAATTCAAATTCAGATCATTAGTCTTGAAGATTCATGTCTCTAAGGACATGATCATTCCTTGAAAATAAATCATACTCACGTAAATAACATATTTACCATAAGTTACTACCCACCATAATTTAAGCAAGTATTAAGGAAAAATATGTAAATAAATATACTAACAAGGAGTTCCTCGACACTTCAAAAAATATGGGTAAAAATACAAATGTGCAAACTTACAAGAATTTGATTTACAAAGATACGTGATCCAATTTACAAAGAGGCATGTCTCATGGGTATCTTGAGTATAAAATTCACTTGAAACTTTTTGTTTTACACAATTCACTTATCATCTCATATCATCTTGCACTTATTGTTGATGTTATATCTAGAATAACCGTCAATGATGATCTAAATTGAATGCTATTGAATTTTTAATATGATTTCTATTGGAACCTAAAGTAAAGTTATTATTGACATAATAATACATTGAAGTGATTCTTGCAAGCATAGAACATACTATAAAAATTAACAAGGACATAATTTCTTTCTCCATAGTAGAAGCAGTGTATAAAGAATAAAAAACGACATCATATGAAGTAATTTGGTTGAGAATAATTGTAGAGGATCTACATGAGCAACAAGAACAACCCACTCAGTTGATATGTGATAATGAAAGTTCTATTCAAATGACCAAGAATCTAGTTTTTCATAAGAAGACCAATCATATGATATTCAAAATCACTTTATTTAGGTTTTGGTTTAATGAGTAATCACTACAAGAAAAAGGACATTGGTAAGGGTCATGCTTGTGATGGACCTTTAAGGTCTGTCACCAATGTCACATATGGTGACGGTCCTTAACAAAGTGTCATTGTAAGTGTATATAGCGATGGTCCTTTAAGGTCCGTCACCAAAACCATTTTCAATGGCACTTTTGGTGAGGGTCATTAAAGGCCTATCTCTAATTCTCTCTTTGGTGACACCGCTAGTGACGAAATTTTAATGACCCTCATCGATGCTATTTTTTTTAGTTTTGGTGACAGTCAAAAAATGTTTGTCACCGTTGATCATTCCAATGATTTTTTATGAATTTATGTACTTGTCAATATATTTTTTGTCAAAATATAATGATTTAATACCATTATTATGGAGTATTTTGTATAATATGTCCAAGGCCATAGTGGTTAGAGTCAGCCAATTTTTTAATAAGTAATTAGTGTGTATCATTTCCATCAAGTAATGACTAGTCAAATATATTTTTCCTATGAGTCAACACATGATTCATATCTATTAAGTTTATTATCTAGAAATTCCCTTTAGATAAAGTCCCACTAGTGTGTGTAGGAAATATATTTCTAATACATAATCAAGAAATGTCAATTCTATTAATGAGAAAGAACTAACACTCCTCAAAAATCCAGACACATCTTAAATTAATTCTTTGGCACACACTAACATTTCTTAGCACCTCAAATGTCTTCGAACATCTTTTTACCTATAAAATATTGTCATGACATTCATGCCCAAACACATGGTGGCATATGCTAGCACAACATAGAACTCTCCTAGCATGTGTTGGCATGCATGTAGTCCCTGGCATGCCTTGGAACTTCTTGGTTGAATGCATTGACATACATTAGCACTTGGCACACAATGCCACTTGGCATGTATTGGGACATATTATTAGTGTGGTTAGCATTCCCCTTTTGAAAAAGATAATGTCCTGACTTATTAACCCTCTTATTGGTTCTTCCTTTTGTTTCCTTGAAACTTCTTGAGACATATTGACATATCGTGGCACCCTGTATATCCTTAGCACCTGGCATGTATTGGCATATCTTGGCACTATTTGGCACATATAATTAGCACACCCTGGAACTCCCAAGCACACTTTGAGACTTCTTTATATGCCTTGATATTCCCTAGCATGCCTTACCAATCAGTATCATACCTTGTCACTCCCTCCTTGGCATGACAACTAGCACTCATTAACACTAGTCCCTAGCACACTTTCCTCATATTCATTAACTTCCATGAATTTTGACCTAGTGCTCCCTTCATGTTTTGTCCTAGTACTCCTTAATACTCCTCAACATGCATCATCACTCTCTAGCACACCTTAGCACTCTTCAACATGCCATTCCACTTCATAGCATGCATAACACTATGTGACACATATTGGCACTTGGAACATGTTGGCGCTTGGAAATTATTAGCATGTATGGAATGTGTTGACATGCCTTGGTATAATTTTGCATGGTCTAATATTAAATTTATTTGAGATTGTTGGAAAGTAGATGAGAAGCAACAAAGGAAGACTTGGCACTTAGAATGCACTATGAATTTTCACTTTGAACCTATTGGCATGTAGTGTTGGTGTGCCTAGCATTACCCTCTTGGAAAAGGTAAATTGATGACTTATTAACCCTTTTATGTGTTCATTTCCTTGTAGTTTAACTTTTTTATCCCTTTTGCTGCCTTGACAGTCCCTAGCACGCATTGACACATCCTTGCACATATTGGAATCCCTTATCACTTGGCACATCTTAGCATGTTTGAAATGCCTTCGCACTATCTGAAACATCTTAGCATTCCCTAGCACGCGTTGTAACTCATGTCCTCATAGCTAGCCTTTAAATTTTTCATGACTTGGGAAACCAATCAATTCCTTGGCTACTATAGTTCATGTTGTTAGTCATCCATAATTTTGACTATATCCAAAGATGACTAAAGTTGAAAAACTCGGATTTCTAGAAACAATATTTGCAGAAAATTTGTGATTTCTAGAAATTTCACAGCCTTCATTATCCTAAGTTTATCAGTTCACCAAAAATCTTCATCTATGCCTCCCAAAAATATCACCCTTCTGTCTCAAAAAGAAGATTATTTTAGGCTATATTCCCCCTTTTTGATCTCCATCTCCTCTGCCAATTTTCACTCATTTGATCCTATCCTAACAAGTCCTTTTCCCCTTCTGAAAATTCCATTTCCCTTCATTAACCCTTCATTTCCCTCTAAAAACCCCTTTTTCCTTCACTAATTCTTCATTTCTTCTAAAAAACCGCTCTAAAAACCATTATGAATCCTCTATATGGCTTAAAAAACCCTTTTCCCCCTTATCGAAAGCCTTTAAAAGGCCAAAAACCCTTAGTTTTAGTCTCTGTCCGCCTTTTTATAAAATTGGACTTTAAAGCCCCTTTGGGCTTGAGCCCCAGCCCCTTTCTCCATGTGACCCGAGGGCCCAACCATGGGCTAATTATTAAGCCCTTAGCCCTTTTTATTTTCACCCTCGGTCCTCCTTTTACTCACGGGACTGCACTTCTACCTTATCTCTAGCCCCATTCCTTCATTATTTCACCCCTCCGCCCTTATTCTTTTCATAACCCGCACCTTATTAAAATCTCAAAAAACCTTTAAAAATTCAAAGGCGGAACCTTGCTCCCCCACCCCGCCTTACCTTTCCTCGGTAGATCTACACCATCAATCGTATTGATCGGACGACTCGTGCTCATTCCCTCCTCCCATTAAACCTTTTCCCCTTGATCAACAAACCTATTCATCCCTGCGAATACATCCAAACCATTGATTTTATCGATCTAACGGCTGTCGTTAAACACGAGTTTCTCACCCTGCTCACACATAAACCCACTCCATGAAAAAATAGTTGATGTCACCCCTTAGGTCCCACTTTCCACCCAAGCCTTCGCGCTCAACCTCCCATTGCCACCTGCTCGCTAGGTCCCAGACCTCCAAACCTGCACCTGGTCTCACGTCCTTTCCGCACCATCGATCTCACCGATGGAGATCTGACAGTCCAAATCGCAAATCACGTCCGATCCACCGTCGAGGTTTAATGCAAAAATGGCGGTATAGAGGTGGACAAGTGTCATCACTTGTGTGGTATCATGTTCAAAATGCGCAAAACCACTTACCGCTCATGGGCAGCACGAAAACCATTTGTGGTTTCGCAAAACCACTTTTCATTTGCGTGGAATAAATCAAATTTTAACCCATTTTCTTCATAGTTCCGCCTCCCTCCACACATTTCTCCTCCCCTTGCACTACTCCTCCACCACTCCTCAACCTCTATAAGTAGTTTACCTCACAAAAATGCAAGGTTTTATTAAAATTTTTGGTTTATTTTGCAGGTTTTATGGCGACAAATAAAACAAAATCCCTCCCAAAGTCATATTCAGTGACTGAGGCCTCAGGATGATGACCCAAGGCTTTGCAAGTGGAGAAGAAAGGGATCAAGGGTTTTATATCATGTGTGATCGATGCCTCATGACCATTGATCATATTTTAACCCTCCAACACACCAAAGAAGCCTCCTGCACATGCAGAAGTAGAAAAATCAGTGAAGTTTAAAGACCAAAAATGAAGACCGAAAGATCAAAGGTTTAAATTGGAATATTAAGGATAAAACACGGTTAAAGACACAGAATTAAAGGTTTAAAGCAATCAGATAAAGAGAAAAAGTCGGAAAAGGGGATTTATAAAGACTGAAGGAAAAATCAAAGCCTTAAAGTAGATTAATAAAAGAAATATCAAGGCTAAAAGGCCTTAAAAATAGTTTAATGATGAAATAAAGGCAAATTAGGCCTAAATATAGCCTCGGATACATCAAAAGGATAAGTTATTCCCTTTATATATCAAATTGACACCTGTAGCCTACTTTCTGTCCCAAAGGGAAGATTAGTAGTTATTACACAAAAGAAGATATTTTAAGCTGTCAAGACAGTTAATGTAAAGATAAAGATAGGCCTCAAGGTTAGAAAGTTAAGACAAAGTTATTAAATAGAGAAGTAGTTGCACACATGTTCCTACCTTATGCCTTGCATGGTTTTCAAGGTCAGGGATGCATTTACTTTGTAATTAATAACACTTGGACCCTAGATCAGTTCCACCTCCTCATTTGCAGCATAAATATTGCATTCGAACTCATTGTATGTTGGGCATTTGATTATTCTTTTGAAGTAATACATAGCTCTGCTGAAGTTGAAAAAAATTTGATGTTTTGGAACCTGTGGATGTTTGGACCTATTTTTTGATGGAGAAAGCTCTGTCATTGGATCCCTGAGCTTGGCTGTTGGTGAAGTATTCTAATCTGTTAATGTTTTTCCTATTTTCTATTTTGTTTCATCATTTCTTGCTTGCAGTAGAGTAAACATTTTAGGCTAAGAAATGTCTCCTAGAAGCACCTTAGACCTATTTACTCTTCACTGTCTTTATGTTTTCATCTGTTGAAGGTTTTATTGAGTAGTGTGACTAATTTTCAACCCTTAAGCTTGTTTATTTCAGAAATAGTTAAAACAGTTGGTTTCGAGAATGATTTATGGTTTTCCCTACTTGCTTGCTACCACTTAAAAATTGTTTCTGAAATCTCCCTTTAAAGTACCATTGTTTACAGTCTGCCAAAGAGGTCTGTTTTGATCATACCCTTTGTTCTTGCTTAAACAATTGTTTTGAAGGTCTTTATAGTTGTAATCAAAGACGTTTAGGGGTTCCCTCTTCTATGAATGCAGTTATTTGTGAATCTTGAATGTTTTTTTATCCTTGAAGTGAAATATTTGGATGAAATAGAGCATTCCTCGACTCCTAGATTTCATTTTGAAATTTTGTCTTGAAATTGTTATTTGCTGAAGTGTGATTTGTATAATTCATGGTTAGCCCTATCTATGGAATGCTTCTTCATGTTGAGATAATGTTTTAAGTCCCTTTGTTGAGAATTACATATAATTAAGGATTCTTAAATGCCCTTAGTTCTGCTTTTCATTCTAAACCCTTAATGTTCATTTCATTTCACCTGAAAGACTTTGTAGATCCAATAGCCAAGTTATATTTTCCCTTTGATATCCCTGATTCATCTGCAAACTTGTTACAAACTTCTACTTGACTCCATTTCGAAATGACTTAGAGATTTCCCTTTCCTATCTATGCTGCCTAGATCATCATGTCCCGTCAAACAATCAAACAAACTTATTCTTAATAACTAGTATAAAATCAACCTTTTATAAGCAAACAAGTCATATCTTAGCAAAAAATTGAGAGATCCCTCTCTGAAACTAGGAGGGATAGATCCTAGAGCTCTAAAGACCAGTTTATATGTTGCCTTGTCAT
Source organism: Pinus albicaulis (assembly GCA_034641835.2). Taxonomy (NCBI): domain Eukaryota; kingdom Viridiplantae; phylum Streptophyta; class Pinopsida; order Pinales; family Pinaceae; genus Pinus; species Pinus albicaulis. Next base: position 94,025 of record JAXQQM020083970.1, read on the forward strand.
TTAGTATGCGGATCTGCTAAGTCACAGGACTCCAACATTCTAGCGATCACGGTAGGACCTTTTTGAGTAAAAGTCCCTAAACAAGACACTCAGTATCCATTGAAGTGAACTATAGATTTCTTCAAGCACTACTAACATAATGGTAATCATGATAGGATCTATCTGAGTCATTGGCAATCTAAGTAACCCTTAGGATTCTAAGAGACCCTTATCAAACCTTGAAGAAATCAGCTAGTAAGTCATAGAGTAGAATCTGTTTGTTTCACCACCTTAGCTAAGTGTTGAACCAAGTATAGGACACTCTCACAACCATAGAACTATAGAAAACTCAGAAAAACCCAAAAAATTTCAGATCGGTTTTCAAATAAACCATTGGTGGTGGACCATATAACATTTTACCTTCAGAAATGCTAACAATTTCCACCTGGCGACTCCACTAGCCCCAGTAGGCCTGTTAGTCCTCTAGACCTCTAGATTTCCCTAGGATTGTGTTAACCAACCCTGAGAAAGTTTAGAGACATAGTCCCCTATTATAGAAGTCACTTTGAGAGGAAAACAGTCCAAAAAACCTCAGCCTCTCTAAATTTTGGAAATTGAACCTAGCTTCACATAGGGTCCATAATAGATCCCATCCAGATCCTAACCCTCCTACCATAGTTGACAATCCAAAGAATATTTTTTGGCAAAATTTAAGATTTGAAAAACCAACTACTAATAGGACCATCCCGAGAATAAGATCTGTCCCTGAAAATCTTACAGTCTTGAAAGATCCTCACTTTGACTTACCTTACACAGAGAATCTATTCAGAAATAAGTCTCAAAGTGATTTAAATCAAGCTGACTTTGAAACCACAGATTTGCAATAGAGCTTTAGTAGAGAAGCTTCACCTTCTACTCCACCCGATTCTTAGCTTCTTCATCATTTCAGCTCTTTCCATAAAAAATCTTCTCATCATCAGTTTTCTGGCCCAAGTGTTTCTTCTACTCCTATCCACACATCCACTATTCAAAGCACTCCATTTCAGCCCACTTTCCTTCTTGTTAATCCACCTTTTATAAACCCCCATTACTTCCTATCATGACAGCATGGTATGCTCCACTAGTGTTACCACAACCTCTGGCTCCCCTACCCAATGATTACCAATCCAAAATTCCCCATTTCACTGGAAATGAACCTACTACTGCCCAACAGCATGTAGATAAAATGAATGATGCCTTTGATTACATGGAAATAGAAGAAGAGACCATTAAGATGAGAATTTTTTCTCAAAGTTTAGGAGGAGAAGCCAAGAAATTTTTTAAGGGCTTAACTCCTCACAACATAAATGATCTCCCTTCTTTATATCAAACATTCATAAACAAATGGGAAATTAGTAAGAACCCTCTCCAAATCCTTTCAGAATATACCAATCTCAAAAGAAACATTGGGGAAGGTGTCCAAGATTATTGCACTAGATTCAATATTGTTTATAATGCACTTCCCCCAGACATGAAACCTCCATTAGGCTTAGCCTTGGCTAAATTTCCAGAGGGCTTTGATCCTGAAATGACCTACCAGCTAAGAGAAAGAGACCCCTCAAATTTAGAAGATATGCAGAGGGGAGCCTTAAGTGTAGAAGCAAATCTGATTGAGAAAAGAGATAGGTTGAGAGCATAGAAAAGAGTTAGATATAGTGATGATACAATAGCATCAACCTCGTCATCAGATACTAAAATTGATAACTTAGTGAAGGTAATGGAGAGAATTCTTGAAAAGATAAATTTGAATGATAAGGTGTCCCCTAGAGAAAACCAAAATAACCCCCAAAACAGAAATAGAAACACAAATTTCAAAAGAGACCCTAATCAAGATAGGCAAAGAGACAATGACCAACAGATTAGGCCTCCGTTTCAAAAAAACTATGTTGATTAAGAAGAAGAAAGGGAGGTTGAAAGGTTGGAAGAAAATCATGTGAATCTGAAAGGATTTGACAGTAAGACAGATGTTTTTCTCACTGAATAAGAACAAGGATTCTTCTCTTCAGAACAAATTGAAAACAACCATGAAGATTCTGAAGATTACAGATTGAGGTTTGAAAATGCTATTATGGAGGTACGTAAAAAATATAATCTTAGAAGCAAAGGGAGCCCTGAAAATTCTAAAGACAAAAACACTAGTACTACTGTTAAGAAAACTTCAGAAAATCATCCTAATAAGACAGCCAGTAACACCAACACTATGGCCAAGAAAACTGATCTAAATAAAGACAAAAACAGTCAGCAAAGTGTTGAACAAAGCTGCCCTAGTACTTCAGCTAGTGGCCCTAATAAATCTGTCCCAAATATCAGTCCAAATAAAGTTCAGCAAATAAAAATTGCTGAAAGAGATGTAAATGAAAAAACATATGTAAATATGTCAAGAACAATAGTTCCTTTCAGCCTTGAAGGGGAATTTTCCAAAATCAAAATCACCATACCCTTAGTTGAACTAGTAACTCAGGATGTATATAAAAACCAAGTTTTGAAAGCTTTGAATATAGGCAGTGACACTGAAACTTTAAACTTGACAGATGATAAACCAGAGTTATTGTTTGGTCCCGAAGTTGAAGGAAAATACCAAGAAGGGGTTGTCCCTCCCTTCTATGTCAGCCTGAATATACATGAAAAAATATTGCATAATGCCATGCTAGACTCAGGTTCTTCACACAATCGTATGCCCAAAGTAGTAATGGAAAGCCTAGGCTTAGAAATCACTAAAGCATACAAAGACCTATACTCCTTTGATTCAAGCAGGGTCAAATGGTTAGGCCTAATCAAAGATTTGTGTGTCGACTTGACACAAATTCCTACTAAGAGTCTAGTAATGGACATAGTAGTAGATGACATTCCCCCTAAGTATGGCATGCTTCTATCAAGATCATGGGGAGCCAAACTACAAGGGAGCCTTCAAATGGACATGTCTTATGCCACCATCCCAGTATTTAACCAAACTAGAAGAATATAAAGGGAATCCCACATGAAATACATGGTGAGAAACATAGATAGACCAAACAATTCTCCTATCTACTCCATCCATTCAAATTTGGATTCCTTTATCTTATATAATGAAGATGAAATCAGCCAACAAGAAAAGGAAAACGAAGGAGAATTTAGTCTACCAGAATAGTCAAATCTGCCATCAACTCAAGAAAAGAACAGTTCAGACTTTAGCAGCCTTTACCAGCTGAAAGAAAAAGAAAATGAGATTGAAATACCTTGGAAAATAAACTTTGATGGCTCCTGTAGAAAATTAAGTTTAGGGGCTGGTGTATGGATACAGAACACAAACAAAGGATTTTCCTATAAACTGGATTTTCCATGCACAAATAACATTGCTGAATATGAAGCCCTCCTTATTGGCCTACACTTACTTAAAGATTTAGGAGCAAATAGAATATCAGTCCAAGGGGATTCCGAGCTAATTATTGGACAGATTAAAGGGGAGTATTCAACCCCTACTTCAAGCCATGAGGAAAACTTTTTTAATGAAGAACAAATATCTGAAATAGAGCTGTCCTTTTCTGTTGATATAACCATTTTGAACATCCTTTTAGAGCATAAATAGTTGACAATACAAACCAGAAAGACCTGGAAGTTTTACAATATAAAATTGATACAATTCTAAGAGGTCTTTCACCATTAGAACAGATTTTATATCTCAATGATGTAGCTAAAGGACCAAGGATGGAGCCTATAGAAACAAACATAGAAGAACATAACATAGGTAGCCTAGTAGGACCCAAAATGATAAATCTATCCAGCACTCTCCCAGCTCATATCAAACAGTAATACATAAAAATTTTCAAATAATTTAAAGATGTGTTTGCATGGGGATAAAAGGATCTAAAATCATATGATACCAGCATCATTCAACACAAAATTCCTCTTAAGGAAAATCAGAAACCTGTTAAACAAAAACTCAGAAGGATAAACCCTGTTTTATCGCCTTTAGTTGAGAAAAAACTTAAGAAAATGTATGATGTTGGGATCATAGTTCCCCTCAGGTATTCAGAATGGGTTTCCAACTTAGTATCTATTAGGAAGAAGACTGGGGAGATTAGGATCTGCATTGATTTCAGAAATATAAATAGAGCCTCCCTTAAAGATAACTATCCCTTGCCAAAAATGGATCATATACTTCAAAGGGTGGTTGGGTCTAAAATAATTTCACTGTTGGATGGGTTCTTAGGTTAGAATTAGGTTTTAGTACTCCCAAGTGACCAACATAAAACTGCTTTTACTACACCTTGGGGTACATTCATGTATGTCAAAATTCCATTTGGTTTAATGAATGTATGGGCCACCTTCCAAAGGGCCATGGATATAGCCTTTTCAGAAGACATAGGCTATTTTATAATCATTTACCTTCATGACATTACTGTTTTCTCCAAAACTGATGAAGAACACTTAATTCATTTAAGAAATTTTTTTGAGAAATGTAGGAAATATGGCTTATCTTTGAATCCCAAAAAGACACTCTTAGGTCTCCAGGAAGGGAAGCTTCTTGGTCACATAATTTTTTAAGAGCGAATCAAAGTAGACCCTAAAAGGATTGATGACATATTGAAAATCAACCATCCTAGAAACCTCAAAGAATTACATTCTTTCATTAGGAAGATAAATTTTTTAAGGAGATTCATCCCCAACTTTGCTGAGCTATTAAGAAATATCACAAACATGCTAAAGAAAGAGATAGGCGTTAAATGGACAAGCTAAACAATCATTTGAACTAGTGAAACAAGCTCTTACTCAAACACTGGTTCTCATAAGTCCTGATTTCACCAAAGATTTCTATATCTTTTCCTTTGCATCTGAACATACAATAGTTGCAGTGTTACTGCAAAAGAATGACATGGGGCATGAACAACCTATATCATTTTTTAGTAGGGCCTTAAGAGATGCTCCACTCAAGTATAACATCATGGAGAAACAATCCTTAGCCTTGGTAAAAGCATTGAAAGACTTTAGATTATACATCTTACATTCTCACATCATTTCTTTTGTCCCACACACTATTGTCAAGAATATTCTAAGTCTAGACCTTGATGGTAAAAGGGGAAAATGGATTGCTATTATTTTAGAATATGACTTAGAAATCAGGCCTACCAAAATAATCAAAGGGCAGGGATTAGCAGAACTCATGGCTGAATCAAAATTCCAAGCACTAGATATGAATATGGTTGATGTTTTGGAAGAAACAGAAGAATTTACAGCTCCATTTATTGAAGAAACTTTTGTGAATTCACCTTGGTATGCTGATAACATATATGTGTTGCTTTATTTGAATACCCCTCCTTCTCTGTCTAAAACTAAAGCTATATTTTTGAAGAATAAGGCTTTAAATTATTGCATATTAGATGGGGTTTTATATTGGAAGAATGCTATTGGAATATTGCTTAAATGTTCGCTTGAGATTGATGCAAGAAAAATCATGCATGAGCTGCATGAGGGAGAATGTGGAGGACATTTGTATTGGAAGACTACAACAAAAAAAATCCTCAAATCTGGTTACTATTGGCCCACCCTTTTCCCAGATACTCAAAAAATTGTCATGTCTTGCCATACGTGTCAAATTTTGATGGCAAGAGAAAAATCCTACCTTTACCCTTACATCCCATCAGTGTTGTGGATCCTTTCCAACAATGGGGTTTGGACTTCATTGGGGAAATTCACCCATCTTCATCAGCCCAACATAAATGGATCCTCACTGCCACTGATTATTTTACCAAGTGGATAGAAGCCATACCTTCTAGGAATGCTACTGACTCTGTCATTATCAAGTTCCTTGAAACCAACATACTATCCAGATTTGGTTGTCCTAGAAAAATTATCACAGACAATGATGCTGCCTTCAAATATAAAAGAATGATTGACTTCTACCATAAGTATCATATTACCTTGGTTCATTCCATTGCCTACTATCCTTAAGGAAATGGATTAGCTGAATCCTCCAACAAAAGCCTTGTCAATATTATCAAAAAAATGTTGGAGCAGAATTAGAAATCATGGCATAGTAAGCTTATTCATGCTTTATGGGCTGATAGATTAACCACCAAAAATTCAATAAATATATCCCCCTATTAGCTGTTTTATGGCATGGATGCAATCGTTTCAACCTCTTTAGGATTTCCAATCATGAAACTCCTCCAAGAAGTACAATCTGAGGAAAATGATATGCAGAGAAGGATCAATCATACCATCCATTTACAACAGTCTAGAGAGGAAGTATATAAGAGAACACAAATAGTCCAAGAAAGCATGAAGAATTTGTTTGACAAGAGGACTAAAGAAAATGATTTCCAAGTTGGAAATGTAGTTCTAGAGTGGGATTCTAGAAGGGAAGAAAAGGGAAAACATCACAAATTTGAAAATCTATGCAAAGGGCCCTACATTATTCATTCTATCAGGGGTCACAATGCATTCCTTCTGCAAGAGTTGACTGGAGAAGATTTATTTGGAGGTATTGTCAATGGCAGGATGCTCAAGCACTACTTCTGTCAAGAGTCCCGAATTCAAAGTTTTTATTCATTATACATAACCTAGTTGAAATTAAATCATGAAAAATACAAAAACAATAAAAGAGGAAGGAGTTCAAAAGGCTAACCTTTTAATAAGAATTTTAAAGTATGAGCAAATCTAAGTGCCATTGCTGATTAAAAAATTGATATATTGTTCCGTCATCTAACCTAATCATGGCTGAACATATTTTAAATCTAAGTTGATAAGTTAGTAGAAGCAGAGATTGACAAGATTTTTTCAGACTTGGCTTATCAGTAGAATAGATTAGGATATAAAGGAAATGGTTCTAACAATCTCAAAATATGAACCAAGAAAAGGGAAAAGACAACTCTAAATAGATCAAAACTAGAGCTGGAAAAGGAATAGAAGGATATTTATAAATTTTCAGATCTTAAGCCTTCATAATTTTGTTTTAATTTTCTGCAAATAAAGTATATGTGCGGCTTGTACATACAACCATAGACACCATAGCAAACCAGATAGTCTAACCCTGATTTAACTATCTTTAAATTTCCTGTTTTAGAAATAGAGAATGAAATATTTCAAATAGCTTAATCTTGATAGATAGTAGCTTAGGTAGAGAAATAAAGAGTTCAACAGTTTAGTCTAAACTCTTGGAAGAAATAAGGGTAGCATTAGATAGTTTTATCTTCCTGTTTTTAAAAAATAAAATGTCAAAGAGTTTGCTAGTTCAAATGCACTCAAGAGAAGAAAAAATGCTAGGACAAGTAGTTGTGGGTAGGTAGAGGTACTGTCTTAAAGAGTTTTTATGCTGCAGGTCATTGGAGAATTGTCAAAATGCAAAGAAAATCAGCAAGAAAAGAAGAAATTTGGCCAATGGATAAGGCACTCGTCTACTAAAATCCAGAGATTTATAAACTGAGGTTCTGGACACATAAAAGGACAATTGTCCTTCCCAAGTGGAGCCATTGTTAGTCATCCATAATTTTGAATTTATCCAAAGATGACTAAAGTTGAAAAACTTAGTTTTATAGAAACAATATTTGCAGAAAAATTGTGAGTTCTAGAAATATCACAGCCTTCATTACCCTAAGTTTATTAGTTCACCAAAAATGTTCATATATGCCTCCCAAAAAGATCAACCTTCTGTCTAAAAAAGAAGCTTATTTTAGGCTATATTCCCCATTTTTGATCTCCATCTCCTTTGCCAATTCTCACTCATTTGATCTTATCCTAAGAAGTCCTTTTCCCCTTCTGAAAAGTCCATTTCCCTTCATTAACCCTTCATTTCCCTCTAAAAACCCCTTTTTTCCTTCACTAATTCTTCATTTCTTCTAAAAAACCCCTCTAAAAACTATTACGACTCCTTTATATGGTTTAAAAAACCATTTTTCCCCTTATCAGAAGCCTTTAAAAGGCCAAAAAACCTTGGTTTTAGCCTCTGTCCTCCTTTTTATAAAATGGACTTTAAAGCCCCCTTGGGCTTGAGCCCCAGCCCCTTTATCCATGTGACCCAAGGGCCCGACCATGGGCTAGTTCTTAAGCCCTTAGCCCTTTTTATTATCACCTCCGATCCTCCTTTTACTCACGGGACCACACTTCTACCTTATCTCCAGCCCCCTTCCTTCATTATTTCACCCCTTCGCCCTTATTCTTTTCATAACCCGAACCTTATTAAAATCTCAAAAATCCTTTAAAAATTCAAAGGCAGACCCTTGCTCCCCCACCCCACCTTACCTTTCCTCAGAAGATCTACACCATCAATCGTATCGATCAGATGACCCATGCTCGTTCCCTCCTCCCATTAAACCTTTTCCCCCCGGTCATCAAACCCATTCATCCCCGTAAATACATCCAAACCATTGATATTCTCGATCTAATGACTGTCGTTAAACCCGAGTTTCCAACTCCCTCCACACATAAACCCGCTCCACAACAAAACCGTTGATGTCACCCCTTGGGTCCCACTTTCCACCCAAGCCTTCGTGCTCAACCTCCCTTTGCCACTTGTCCGCCAGGTCCCACACCTCCAAACCTGCGCCCAGTCTCGTGTCATTTCTGCATCGTTGATCTCACTAATGGAGATCTGACGGTCCAAATCGCAAATCGCATTCGATTCACCGCCGAGGTTTAACATGAAAAATCGACGTGAAAATAGTGGTATTGAGGTGGACAAGTGTCATCACCTGTGTGGTATCACATTCAAGACACGCAAAACCACTTATCGCTCATGGGCAACACGAAAACCATTCATGGTTTCGCAAAACCACTTTTCATTTCTGCACCATAAATCAAATTTTAACCCATTTTCTTCATATTTCCGCCTCCCTCCATGCATTTCTCCTCCCTTTGCACTGCTTCTCCACCACTCCTTAGCCTCTGTAAGCAGTTTACGTCACAAAATGCAGGGTTTTATTAAAATGTTTGGTTTAGTTTGCAGGTTTTATGGCGGCATATAAAACAAAAGCCATCCCATAGTCATATTCAGTGACTAAGGCCTCAGGATGATGATCTGAGGCTCTGTAAGTGGAGAAGAAAGGGATCAAGGGTTTTATATCATGCATGATTGATGCCTCATGAGAATTGATCCTATTTGAACCCTCCAACACACCAAAGAAGCCTCCTACACACGCAGAAGCAGAAAAATCAGTGAAGTTTGAAGACCAAAAATGAAGACCAAAAGATCAAAGGTTTAAATTGGTAGATTAAGGATAAAACATGATTAAAGACAGAGAATTAAATGTTTAAAGCAATCAAATAAAGAGCAAAAGTCAGCAAAGGGGATTTATAAAGACTTAAGGCAAAATCAAAGCATTAAAGTAGATTAATAAAAGAAAGATCAAGGCTAAAAGGCCTTAAAAATAGTTTAATGATGAAATAAAGGAAAATTAGGCTTAGAGATAGCCTCAGATACATCAAAATGAGTAGTTATTCCCTTTATATATGAAATTGACACCTGTGGCCTACTTTCTGTCCAAAAGGGAAGATTAGTAGTTATTACACAAAAGAAGATATTTTAAGCTGTCAAGACGGTTAATGTAAAGATAAAGATAGGCCTCAAGGTCAAACTTTTCACCTATTTTATCGTTAGAAAGTTAAGACAAAGTTATTAAACAGAGAAGTAGTTGCACACATGTTCCTACCTTATGCCTTGCATGGTTTTCAAGGTCAGGGATGTATTTACTTTGCAATTAATAGCACTTGGACCCTAGATCAGTTCCACCTCCTCATTTGCAGCATAAATACTGCATTTGAACTCATTGTATGTTGGGCATTTGATGACTCTTTTGAAGTAATACATAGTTCTACTGAAGTTGAAAGAAATTTGATGTTTTGGAACCTGTGGATGTTTTAACCTGTTTGTTGATGGAGAAAGCTTTGTCATTGGATCCCTGAGCTTGGTTGTTGGTGAAGTATTCTAATCTGTTAATGTCCTTCCTGTTTTCCATTCTATTTTATCATTTCTTGCTTGCAGTAGAGTAAAAATTTTAGGCTAAGAAATGTCTCCTAGAAGCACCTTAGACCTGTTTACTCTTCATTGTCTTTATGTTTTCATCTGCTAAAGATTTTATTGAGTAGTGTGACTGATTTTCAACCCTTAAGCTTCTTTATTTCAGAAATAGTTCAAATATTTGATTTTGTTATCACTCAGATTTTCCTTGAAGTTGTGGAAAAGGAAATTAAATCCAAGGTAACCACAAACCAACCTTAAGATACAGAATCTAGCCAATCTATATCTAGAGAGGGCTCTCTCTTTAAAATTAAGCTTTGTCCTTAGAAAATATTAGGCTAGTTATAAGTCCAGGGGTTTTTTTTGAATTTCAATAGTGGAATCTGCCAACTGAGGGCAAGATTGAGTATTTCAGGCCATTGGGCTATGGAGTCGAAGGAATGGATTTATTGCATTAATCTTCTACACACAAGATGGCTTTGCAGGGCAAGATAGCCAAACTGAGAACAATTTTAGATCTTAAAAGGAATGGATGGTATTTTGAATGGATGAAAGGCAATTAAGAATCTTTCAACATTTTCAAAAGAAGGAAAGTGAATTATTACAAATAAAGAGCAGTTAATAATTCTTTACTATAGTAATCAAAATGTTTAAACCAACAAAACAAGAGAAATTAAGAATTCGTTGCTTATAACTAGTTTAGCAGAAAACATTTAGAATAATCACAATTGAAATCAGAGTACACTTAAGTAAATTCTGATTTATTCTTTTATGTCAATTATTTAGAAATGGAACAGAGTGATATTATAAACAGATATAAAACTTAAAACATAGGATAGAAAAGACTTATTGAACTGTAGTCGGACACATGAATCCTGCAAAAAGTCTTGAGCTTCAAATCATCATCCAGCAAGCCACAAAGAAATTTCTCCAAAGAAATTTTATCCTAAAATATCAATGTTACAGCAAAGTAGTAGAATCCACCCCAAAATACTTCCAAGAGTGAAGTATTTATACAAATTCTAAACTAAAATATCTTGAAAAAATATCAAAATTGGTTCACAAATCTCTCCAACTATTTTACATAAATAGAACTAAAGTAAAGGACACTCAAACTAATGCATCTATTTGGCACTATTTTTGATGGATAGGTGATGACAAAGAGGAGAATTCGAATTTGATCCAAATCTTAGTTGATGATGAGGCATCCAAGTCACTAACTGCTACCTTTCTTTGTGCAATCTGCTCCAACAATTCTGCAAACTTGGGGTCCAATGATATCTTCGTATTTCTCAATCCGTAATAGATATGTAAAAAGTGAAAGAGGGTATTGTGGATAAATATGTTGGTGAGATACACCTCTTTCACTTTCCTAAAATTCCTCTCCAGCTGTGCATAATATTCTCTGTAAAAAATATGTGTAAAACAGAGTTTTACAGAGTCTGAAAAATGGCCTGTAAAGATGCGCATGTATCTCTCATTATAAAACCACTGTGAAAAAACTGAGATAGGTTTTTGTAGATGGGTATCTTAGGAACAAAAACCTCCTTCAGTTTTGTGAAATGTATTTCTAATTGGCCACAATATTCTCTGCAAAATGATGACTTGACTGTAATTTTCTGCAAAACGTGCTTTCCAAAATTGTTTAATATTTCAAAAACCATAATAGCTGTTAGGAAAGTGAGAGAGTTTATTGTAGATGGTACTCTTAAGAACATAAACCTCCTTCAGTTTTGCAAAATTCATCTTGGATTGATCACAATATTTTCTGCAAAACAATGACTAAAACATGCAATTTCTGCAAAAATATTCCTTCTTCTTGTGTTTTTCATCTTTTCACTTTTTTGTTCTTTTGACTGTTTTACTTTCACTTTAGACAAAATTCGATGTTGGTAAAAGTATTTTCATTTTCTTTTTTTACCATTTTACTTCCTCTGTAATTACTTTTATTTTTTACCTTTGACTTCTCTATAACTTCATTTTAACTTTCACTCTAACTTTTACCTGATACACTTTAACCACTGATACTCTTTAACTGTTCTTTACTGTGTCCTTTTACCTTCAATGTGTAGTTTAGTTTTTTACTGTCTGTTTCAACAGTAAATCGTTTAATATCCTATTTCCTTTGCTTTTCTTTCAACTGTATTTTTTATCTCTGTTTGAATAGATTTTATGACACTCTTGGAGTAAACAAGTCTTATGACTAGTATTAAGACTATTTATCCAAGGATGTGGTCTTCTGATCACCTGTAAAAAAAAACAAATTTTTAAGAAAGAATTGGTTTGCAGGGGAGGTTGAAAAGGTTTCATTTGATTTTGAGAGGTTTGTGGAGTGAATCTAAAGTGATTTTTGGGAGGTAAACCATGCTCGAATTGGTTAACAAAGGCTTCAGCAGTTGGTTTTTGAATTTCTTTGCACGGGAGACTGGTTTGTGTACGATATAATGATAACGACGCAGGCAGAATTGTTTCATTCACAAAGTCAAAAGGTTGGCAGGTTTTTAATGATGACGTCAGCGGGTACGATGGATGCGTCACAGAGGATAGGTGGTAAGCAGTTTTTCCGCACCGCTTTTGAGGGACGCTGGTATTGAGCGGATGGGCAACGATTCCACAGAACAAATGAAAAGTGGCCATGGTACTATTTGAAAACCATCGAGATTTCACACGTTAATGTTTGGATTGGGGATGGCCAGCGGAATTATCAACAGCCGTTGGTCTTGGAGCAGCTGATCGAACGGTGGTCGGGGAGTGAAGTTGATGGGGAGTTAATAGGAGGGTCCGACATAATTTATTTTTGATTAATCGCATCGGGAATGGTTTAATTAGCGGAGTTAGGTTATTAATTAATCGTGTGGATTAATTAACCTCTGGTACAATGGATTGTTGGGAATTGTTTATTTTTATTTTTAAACACATATGTAATATGTTTAAACGTTTTTTTCATATATTTTTATTATATGGAAATTAAATCAATGCGACTTATTTACCATAGGCGGCGGGAATAATATTTAAAGTTATATTATAGCCAAAAGGGGGTATAATGTGGGTTTTTGATTTGAATAAGTGGGAATACAATACTTTTGGCTACAATAGTTATAATACATGGGTTTTGGGAATATTATTATAAAATGAATTATATATAATAGGAAAAGGTGATTTTTATGGGGAGTTAATATAACAAGGGGACAATGTAAACTCAAAATACTTAAATATAACCAAGAAAGTGAAGATTCAAAAGTAAATGGCGTTATTATACTTTCATCACTTAGACTGAGAATAAAAAGTAATTTTGAGGGCTTTTCATGAAATATTGAAGGATTTTCGTAAGTAAAATGGATTTTTACTTAGGAAAAGATTTTGAGAGGTGAATGAATGTGATAATATATGATTTCAAGTACTTAAGTTTTTCAATTATTAGGCCGAGGGTCCGATCCCTCCAAAAGTCAAGGAAATGCCTTGAGCCCATTTAATCTCCAAATACCTTAGTGCTTAGGGGAATTAGTAAAATGTTTGGGAAAATGAGATGGGAAGTTAATAATTTGACTTTGCTCTGTTGTGAACTTCTTCCAATGTAGTATCTACCTTTTCACTTTGTGATGAAAGTAAAATTGAACATATTTGGAACCATCATTCATCACATGTAATTCTGCAACAACATCTACCTACCCTACCTACTTACTCTACCATTTTCTCTTCTTTATTAGGGTGCACTTAGACTGGCAAACCCTTTTCAATCTTCTTTTTATTTTACATGGAAAACCTATCTAAGTCTACACTTATTACATCCAAGGGCTCAGATTAAACTATTGAGCACATTTTATTAACTATACCTATCTATTTATCTGTCAAGATTAAACTGTTTGGTCAGATATTTATTCTCTATTCTACAACATGAAATTGACAAAAGGAATGAGTCAAGTTTAAATATTTTGACTCTTCACAAATTGTGGCAAAACTTTGACAATCTGCACACAATTGCTTTATTACAAAAAAAATGAAATAGTAGTGGCATTTAAACTTGCACAATTTCCTGGTCTATTTTTGTTTGGGGTTCATTTCTTTCACTTTTTGACCATTTTATTCTTTTTACCCTTTGATTTTTCTTTTAGGGTATACCCTCTTTACATTTTTTATAATTTTTGATTTTTTGATTTTTTGAAAAATATGGAACACCTTTTGCAACAAGAAAAGGTTTGAACATATTGCATAGTTCATCAAGTCAATCATGAAAAATGAGACCTATTGGTATAGGATTCTAACACTGGCTCCACTTGGGGATGGCTTTTCCTGGTGAAAAGTCAAGAACAACAGGTCAGTTGTCCTCATCCATTGACCTTGGTGAACCAGTAAATGTCTTCTGTCTTCTGCAAACTGAAATCTAATCTGAAACTAAAACAACACACAAAAATTTTCAAACTAACTTAATGAAAAACTAGCTGAAAATTGAAAAATAAAAGAAAAAATGCTCAAAATCCTGAGCTTATTAGCACTCATCTACCTACTCAATCTACTGTTCAACTGCTAGTTAGGTAAAATGAAATAGCCAATGCAACCATTCAAGCATTATGTACTTTGATAGATTTTGTTACATTTTCTTGTTGATTATCAAAATTGTACTTCTGCAACCTATTAGAAACTTGTCAACAAATGAGAGGATAAGGAAACACTTGATTTCCTTTGTTGACTCTAGAAACTGTACAAATGGATCTTCCAAAATATATACACTGATGTTTAACTGATCTGAAAAACTGTACATCTGTTCTGGATGGCCTCCATACCATGAATATGAAATGTTATTTTCATCTTTATCTCCCTGTAAACTTTCAGATAAGATTTGTGATGATATTCCTACTGATTGTAATGTTTGAGTGTTGAATCTTTTATCATCTTGATTCTAAAAATCATAGTTAGTTAATAGAGGAATGCTTTGAATGCCTTCAATATTCAACATATCTGCTATTGGATCCTGAAAAACTTGGGAAAATGGCTGCAACCTATAGCATATAGGTTTCCATGGGACTTCATAAACTACCACAAGTTTCTCATCCTTTTCATTAAATATGTTATACCACATTTCCTTTAAAAGCTGAAATGGTTCAAAAAATAGTGGTATGGAACCTTCTTGTGTCATTTGATTATTTATTTCAATGGAATTTGATAATTGTAATTGTGAAACTAAAAAATCTTGATCAATAGTTTCATTATCTTCTTTGTTGTCAATCACAATTCCTAAAGATTGCTGATTATTGATGGCCTGAAATTTGCCTCTAATGAATTGAAATGAAGCAAAACAAAGAGGTAAAGAACCTTCACTTATTTCCACATTTTCTGCTCTTTCTTCCTCACTCTCATGGCTGATCTATACTGGTTGATCACTGTCTTTAATATGCTGAATTTGAGTTTCTTCTTCCCAAAAACTAGCTTCTGATTTCTCTGTAAAGTTAGCTTGAGTTTGGAGAACATAACTATCATCATAATGATCATATTTAGGCAAATCATCAAAAGAAGGAATGTCATCAAACATACACATTAGATCAACAAATTATTCTTCCTCATATTGATTTGTAAATTCATTTTTTGATCTATGATAATTTGAATTAGCAGGAATTTTTTCATGGCTACCAACATCTTCTATTTCTTCATGGTGATTTTGAATAAAAAATTCTTCTTTCATAGTGATCTCCTGTGTTATTTGATCTAGTTTTCTTACCAAAAGGTTGAGTTTTACTTCTGCAATGTTTTTCTTTTCCTCTTCTTCTGCTTATAACTTTTCCTGTTTGATTTGGAGATTAACTTCCACATCAACTGCAATGTTCTGAATCTGTAAAAGTGTTTTTGGATCTCTTTCTCTTAATCAAAATTCTATTTCTGGATCAAAGGCACTTGGATAATGCAAGAGAGCTGAATCATAAGGAGGTCTAATATTTTCTGGCAATGAATAATAAACTTGATTAAATCTGTCAGAAAATTGCTGTATTGTTTCATTTGGATGTCTTTTTAATTGATTATATTCTTCCATGATCACAAAATGATTAACTTTGATTATCCATCTATCAAGGAAAAATTTGATAAACTGCTGGAAATTTGAGATGCTAGCATTAGGTAGATTTTTGAACCAACTCTTTATTCCATTTTGCAAAGAAAGAGAAAAAATTCTAATTTTAACATCATCTTCATCAATCTCAAATAAATCCAAATAATTTTCAAAACCTTGAATATGTTTTTGGGCAGTGATACCATTCTCTCCATCAAATCTAGGAAGATACTTGTAGTATTTTTTAGGAAAGTCATGGAGTATAGGAGGTAAAATAAGGGGCTTATATCTATCTAGAACTTTATATGGCACAGGGATATGTACAGGGATTGTAAGATCAGTCTTGATTATTTGAGGCTTCTTAATTGAAAAATGATCATCTTTAGATTCATAAGAAAGTTGCTCAAAGAGATTAGGAGAATTATTACTTACAATCTTCAAAGGAAAATAATTAAAAACTAATCTAAGATCTTTTATAAAATACAATATACATTGAAAAACTTTCTTAATGAGAAAGAACATAATGTCTTGGATTTAAGATCCAAGTTGAAAGCCTGATATTTCCATATTGTTCTTTGAGGTTCATTCCTCCAGTGGAGTCTTGATTGTGAAATTGATTTGGAGTCGCCATGTGGATGATTTTAACCTTTGTGTGTCTGATCAATATCCACCATCATAGATCATATCTGAACCTGTAAAACAATTTTGAAGAAAAATTTAGATCTTCAGGAAACCAAATTTTGAGTATTTTATGATTATTTTGTTTTTTAATGAATTTTCAAAACAACTTCTATAATTTCTTTAAGAAGTTTTAGATATTGAGTTAAAAATTTCTCAAAGATTTATTGAACTAGAGAAACTAATTGATTGTCTGAAACCAAAGCTTAGTTCATAAACTAAACCGGAGATAGACTGAAGCAACATTTATTTACTTTTGCAATTGTAGAGAAAGAGCAATTTCAAAGGCTACCTGGCTAACTTCAGGCTCCATCTATAGTTCATAAAATAAACAATAGTATCAATAAAAATGATTCAGGTCCCCAGTATGGTCGCCACTATGTTATCACTCAGATTTTCCTTGAAGTTGTGGAAAAGGAAAGTAAATCCGAGGTAACCACAAACCAACCTTCAGATATAGAATCTAGCCAATCTGTATCCAGAGAGGGCTCTCTCTTTAAAATTTAGCTTTGTCCTTAGAAAATATTAGGCTAGTTATAAGTCCAGGGGTTTTGTTTGAATTTGAATGGTGGAATCTGCCAACTAAGGGCAAGATTGAGTATTTTAGGCCATTGGGCTATGGAGTCGAAGGAATGGCTTTGCAGGGCAAGATAGCCAAACTGAGAACAATTTTAGATCTTAAAATGAATGGATGATATTTTGAAGGGATGAAAGGCAATTAAGAATCTTTCAACATGTTCAAAAGAAAGAAAGTGAATGATTACAAATAAAGAGAAGTTAATAATTCTTTACTATAGTAATCAAAATTTTTAAACCAGCGAAACAAGAGCAATTAAGAATCCGTTGCTTATAACCAGTTTAGCAGAAAACATTTAGAATAATCACAATTGAAATCAGAGTACAATTAAGTAAATTCTGATTTATTTTTTTATGTCAATTATTCAGAAATGGAGCAGAGTAATATTATAAACAGATATAAAACTTAAAACATAGGATAGAAAAGACTTATTGAACTATAGTTGGACACATGAATCCTGCAAAAAGTCTTGAGCTTCAAATCATCATCCAGCAAGCCACAAAGAAGTTTCTCCAAAGAAATTTTATTCTAAAAGATCAATGTTATAGCAAAGTAGTATAATCCACCCCAAAATACTTCCAAGAGTGAAGTATTTATACAAATTCTAAACTAAAATATCTTGAAAAAATATCAAAATTGGTTCACAAATCTCTCCAACTATTTTACATAAATAGAACTTAAGTAAATGACACTCAAACTAATGCATCTATTTGGCACTATTTTTGATGGATAGGTGATGACAAAGAGGAGAATTTGAATTTGATCCAACTCTTAGTTGATGATGAGGCATCCAAGTCACTAACTGCTTCCTTTCTTTGTGCATTCTGCTCCAACAATTCTGAAAACTTGGGGTCCAATGATATCTTTTTATTTCTAAATCAGTAATATATATGTAAAAAGTGAAAGAGCTTATTGTGGATTAATATGTTGGTGAGATAAACCTATTTCCGTGTCCTAAAATTCCTCTCCATATGTGTACAATAGGCTTTGTAAAAATATGTGTAAAACAGAGTTTTACAGAGTCTGAAAAATAACATGAAAAGATGTGCATGTATCTCTCATTCTGAAACCATTGTGAAAAACGTGAGATAGGTTGTTGTAGATGGTTACCTTAGGAACAAAAACCTCCTTCAATTTTTTGAAATGTATTTCTAATTGGCCTCAATATTCTCTGCAAAATGATGACTTGACTGTAATTTTCTGCAAAAAGTGCTTTCCAACATTGTTTAATATTTCCAAAACCATAATAGCTGTTAGGAAAGTGAGAGAGGTTGTTGTATATGGTACTCTTAAGAACATAAACCTCCTTCCGATTTGAAAAATTCATCTTGGATTGATCACAATAGTTTCTGCAAAACAATGACTAAAACATGCAATTTCTGCAAAAATATTCCTTCTTCTTGTGTTTTTCATCTTTTCACTTTTTTGTTCTTTTGACTGTTTTACTTTCACTTTAGACAAACTTCAATGTTGGTGAAAGTATTTTCATTTCATTTTTTTACCATTTTACTACCTCTGTAATTAATTTTATTGTTTACCTTTGACTGCTCTGTAACTTCATTTTAACTTTCACTCTGACTTTTACCTGATATACTTTAACCACTGATACTCTTTAACTGTTCTTTACTGTGTCCTTTTACCTTCAATGTGTAGTTTAGTTTTTTATTGTGTGTTTCAATAGTAAATCGTTTAATATCCTATTTCCTTTGTTTGTCTTTCAACTATATTTTTTATCTTCCATCTCTGTTTGAATAGATTTGATGACACTCTTGGAGTAAACAAGTCTTATGACTAGTATTAAGACTGTTTATCCAAGGATGTGGTATTCTGATCACCTGTAAAACAAAACAAATTGTTAAGAAAGCATTGTTTTGTAGGGGAGGTCGAAAATGTTTCATTTGATTTTGAGAGGTCTGTGGAGTGGATCTAAAATGATTTTTGGGAGGTAAACCATGCTCGAATTGGTTAACAAAGGCTTCAGCAGTTGTTTTTTGAATTTATTTGCACGGGAGACTGGTTTGTGTATGAGATAATGAAAATGACCAAGGAAGACTTGTTTCATTCACAAAGTCAAAAGGTTGGCGGGTTTTTAATGATGATGTCAGCGGGTACAATGGATGTGTCATAGAGGATAGGCGGTAAGCGGTTTTTCCGCACCGCTTTTGAGGGAAGGTGGTATTGAGCGGATGGGCAGTGATTCCACAGAACAAATGACATGTTTCCATGGTACTGTTTGAAAACCTACGAGATTTCATGTGTTAATGTTCGGATCAGGGATGGCCAGTGGAATTATCAACAACCGTTGATCTTGGAGCAGCTGATCGAACGGTGGTCGGGGAGTGAAGTCAACGGGGAGTTAATAGGAGGGTCCGACGTAATTTATTTTTGATTAATCGCATCTGGAATGGTTTAATTAGCGGAGTTAGGTTATTAATTAATCGTGTGGATTAATTAACCCCTGGTACAATGGATTTTCGGGAATTTTTTATTTTTATTTTTAAACACATGTAATATGTTTAAACGTTTTTTTCATATATTTTTATTATATGGAAATTAAATCAATGCGACTTATTTACCATAGGGTGCGGGAATAATATTTAAAGTTATATTATAGCCAAAAGGGGGTATAATGTAGGTTTTTGATTTGAATAAGTGGGAATGCAATACTTTTGGCTACAACAGTTATAATACATGGGTTTTGGGAATATTATTATAAAATGAATTATATATAATAGGAAAAGGTGATTTTTATGGGGAGTTAATATGACAAGGGGACAATGTAAACTCAAAATACTTAAATATAACCAAGACAGTGAAGATTCAAAAGTAAATGGCGTTATTATACTTTCATCACTTAGACTTAGAATAAAAAGTAATTTTGAGGGCTTTTCATGAAATATTGAAGGATTTTCCTAAGTAAAATGGATTTTTACTTAGGAAAAGATTTTGAGAGGTGAATGAACGTGATAATAGATGATTTCAAGTACTTAGGTTTTTCAATTATTGGGCCGAGGGTCCGGTCCCTCCAAAAGTCAAGGAAATGCCTTAAGCCCCTTTAATCTCCAAATACCTTAGTGCTTAGGGGAATTAGTAAAATGTTTAGGAAAATGAGAGGGGAAGTTAATAATTTGACTTTTCTCTGTTGTGAACTTCTTCCAATGTAGTATCTGCCTTTTCACTTTGTGATGAAAGTAAAATTGAACATATTTGGAACCATCATTCATCACATGTAATTCTGCAACAACATCTACCTACCCTACCTACTTACTCTACCATTCTCTCTTCTTTATTAGGGTGCACGTAGACTGGCAAACCCTTTTCAATCTTCTTTTTCTTTTACATGGCAAACCTATCTAAGTCTACACTTATTACATCCAAGGGCTCAGATTAAACTATTTAGCACCTTTTATTAACTCTACCTATCTATTTAACTACCAAGATTAAACTGTTTGGTCAGATATTTATTCTCTATTCTACAACATGAAATTGAAAAAGGAATGAGTCAAGTTTAAACAATTTGACTCTTCACAAATTGTGGCAAAAGTTTGACAATCTGCACACAATTGCTTTATTACAGAAAAAATGAAATAGTAGTGGCATTTAGACTTGCACACTTTCCTAGTCTATTTTTGTTTGGGGTTCATTTCTTTCACTTTTTTGACCATTTTATTCTTTTTACCCTTTGATTTTTCTTTTAGGGTATACCCTCTTTACATTTTTTATAATTTTTGATTTTTTGATTTTTTGAAAAATATGGAACACCTTTTGCAACAAGAAAAAGGTTTGAACATATCGCATAGTTCATCAAGTCAATCATGAAAAATAAAACCTATTGGTATAGGAGTCTAACAGATTTCAAGAATGATCTATGGTTTTCCCTACTTGCTTGATGCCACTTAAAAACGGTTTCTGAAATCTCCCTTTAAAGTACCATTGTTTACAGTCTGCTAAAGAGGTCTGTTTTGACCATACCCTTTGTTCTTGCTTAAATAATTATTTTGAAGGTCATTATAGGTTTAATCAAAGATGTTTAGGAGTTCCCTCTTCTATGAATGCAGTTATTTGTGAATCTTGAATGTTTTCTTATCCTTGAAGTGAAATCTTTAGATGAAATAGAGCATTCCTTGACTCCTAGATTTCATTTTGAAAGTTTGTCTTGAAATTGTTATTTGCTGAAGTGTGATTTATAGAATTCATGGTTAGCCCCGTCTATGGAATGCTTCTTCATGTTCAGATAATGTTTTAAGTCCCTTTGTTGATAAGTACATATAATTAAGGATTCTTAATTGCCCTTAGTTCTGCTTTTCATTCTAAACCCTTAATGTTCATTTCATTTCACCTGAAAGACTTTTTAGATCCAATAGCCAAGTTAGATTTTCCCTTAGATATCCTTGATTCATCGAAAAACTTGTTACAAGCTTATACTTGACTCCATTGCCCAATGACTTAGAGATTTCCCTTTCCTATCTATGCTACCTAGATCATCATGTCCCGTCAAACAATCAAACAAACTCATGCTTAATAACTAGCCTAAAATCAACCTTTTACAAGAAAACAAGTCATATCTTTGCAAAAAATTGAGAGATCCCTCTCTGAGACTAGGAGGGCTAGATCCTAGAGCTCTAAAGACTGTTTTATATGTTGCTTGTCATTTACTATGCCAATCTGCTAAATCAGAGGACTCCAACACATGTGACAATATTGGCTTGCTTCAACCGCAACAACTTTACCAATTGCACCTACTACAAGTAGATTGTGCCTTGTTCAACTAAGAACTACCTATAACTCTTCTTATGCCACTCATGTCCAAGCTTAACTTATCCCAGTTTACTAGTTTCCAACACGAGGATCACATGATCTAGACATGGCCATAAAACAACTAAGCAACGTTACTCACATAGGAAATATTTCACATGTATCTTCAGTTCATATAAATAGTAGAAAAATAAGTGAGAGTTACAAGAACCACAAGATGCACAAGGCACACAAGATATAAGTTGACACAAGTCGAGTGGCCCAATACTTATACACAACAATATACAATATGGAATTATCTAGAATAGTTTAAAACATGAGAATGTAGCCAAAGTGTTGCACATCTCATATAAAAAAATGCTAAAGGAAAAAGAATGTTGTGCCTAGCACAAAGTGATATCCCTTTGTCTAAAACTGCTATGTAGAGCATCGTATAACAACTGTAGTCTTGCCTCCTATAAATTCTATTCTAAATTTCTCCTAACACACTTGAATGTGTTGACACTCTCTGGCACACACTCTTATTCATTCCTTTCCATGCATTTTTACATGGTTATCCCTTGATATGCCCCGACATTCCCTAACATTCTTCAGCATGCATTGGCATTGTTCAACTTGTGTTAGCATGCCTTTTCATTCCTAACTTGCATGCCCTGACCCTCCCTAGCTATCATGTCCTCACAACTACCCTTACTTAATTTGCAACTTGGGAACCAACCAAACCCTCGCATGACTACAAGAGCTTTACCAATTTACGGTTACTACAACTAGACTATGTTATTGAATTATGTAGCTTGGGAGGTACTCCACAAGCCTAGTGAGATGGGTTTGTGTGATTTTGGTCAAAAAATGATTTGTGGGAAAAGAAGCCAAGAAAAAGGATTTTGGAACCAAGATGGGGTTTCAAATATAAAATAAAATTAAAAAGGAAAATTAATATTTCCTGATCTGAAAATGTGAGAGCTTCTTATTTCTAATATAGAGATGGACTGTAGGGGCATTTACAAGATATGTCACCTTTAAAGAATGGATGAGATCCTGAAGCTTTCTGGCCCTTTACAGACTCTGCCTAAAGAAATAATAGAAGTAATCACTAATGATCTGATAATGAAACTCTTGTTTGTTGGTGCAAGGTATTCATTATCCATAAACTTATGTGTGAAAACTGTTTAATGTGTTTTGCAATTGGAACAAAATGCTTTTGGTGAATTTATGAGTCTTTGTCTATGTAGGAGGCTTATTTATTTTTACTGTTTAACATATTTAACTCTGACAATAAGCAGCAAATAAATCACAAAATATAACACAGCATATGATAAGGAATTTCACCCCACCTAGGGTACATCTATCGGGTCCAAGGCCCCCAAATGGGCATGTCCTTACTCTTATTATGCTCAGAAAATGGTTATACAGTGTGTAGAAAGCATAAACAGGCCAAAATAGCTACATAAATGAGTCCAGAGTGCATAAAACAATAAAGAATGACTATAGTTTCACCTCCAATGGATAACTATAATCCAATACCGCTCTCCAATCCCCAAGCCCTGGTGTCTCTTCAAGATCTCTCGCTAATAAACACATGAATAAATTCTCTAATGGCTCTGCAACCTGCTCCAGTGGCTTTGGAATGCTCCAATACCCCCAAATAAATAAAAAAAACAATCGCTCCAATTGGAATCTCCTATCCAAAGTTATGACCAAACCAAATTTTCCCTAATTAGGGCTAGAAAAACTCCTCCAAAAATGGGAAGACTGCCAGTTAACACCCAAAATTTAGGGTTTGCGCCAAATTGGGTAGAGTCCACCATAATCCATGCCAGTTGGGTGGTTAGCACTTAATGTTACTGGGGTCATGTGACCACACCCGTCGGATAAATGTTTGGAGCCAAACAGTTTTCATTTACGTTATAATTAACATTTAACTGAACCTCCACTTATACCATGTGACCCTTATCCATATAGCATTTAATCTGACCACGAAATGTGTTGACCGTTGAGATATAAGCCGTGGTTCCAAGCTTGTGGGCATATAGTAGAGGGGGCTGGCCCCCTTATGGGCTCGCCCGAAATCAACATAAACATTAAATACAAGTTTGGTCCTTACGAGGTTAAGATTCACCCTGTAGAGCGCCCAGTTGGGCCACTCGGCTGGCAGGGCCCCGACCTAGGTTCGAACCCACCGATGCATATGAAATTTTGTATAACCATTCGTTTGACTTCTTGGGGCCACGTGGCGGCCTCTGAGCAAGCCACGTGGTGCCCGCTCATTAGCTCTTCATAGAATATTCCATGGAATATTCTATGGAATATTTTATAGAATATTCTCAAAATATTCTGTGGAATATTCCTTTTTTAATATTTTTTATTCCATAGTCAAACTGAGTCAAATTGTACTTTTTCCCTGAAATTGAGAAACTTCAAAGTTGAACATCCTGCTCATACAACATCAGTTTTCAGTGTCGTTCAGGGCTATAGGATCATTTTGACAAGACCTTTCTTGTCATTATGTTTTGAACCAATTCCGAGAAAATACAATTTTGAGCATTTTTCCAAATAGGACATGATCACCTGATCACACCTCCCAAATGGGAAGCTTTTGGACCCACAAAAGCTCTCTGATTACTGAAACTGAAGATGTGGAGACTGATTCTCCACTCTTCCACCCTTGAATAACTAAAATCTTCCCGATTTCATCAAATTGAGCTTTTCACAAAATGATAAATTGTCTCTTGAATTCATTGATCGACCGTTGCTAAAACTGACTGAGTCAAGATGCAAATTTTTAAAATTTGCAGAACAAAAACTATAATTTGCAGAAAACAAACTATTTCTACATTGATCAAACTTCCAAGAAGACTTAAAATAATGTTCACCTTGCAAACCGTTCACATGGCGAATTCTTGCTAAATGATATCTGCACTTGTGTCGAATCCTGACCAAGTTTTCTCGCCATATAAATCTACCATTCTGAAACTAACTTTGCTCCATGCTGAATTGTGTGCCCTCTTTGTAGGCATGCCTTTCCACCTCATGGTATTTTACACTGCTTTGCACTGACACTTCGTTCAGGGCATCGATCGACCCCAAAGGTACCTTATGCAACATAATGTCATCTTCTTTCAAAGACGAACTATTATCAGACTTAGACATATCATTAGAAATATCACGAAAAGGTAAATGTAAAAAATCTTGTCGTTTCAACATCAACAAAGTCAGATTTTCACTTGCATTAACTAGCCTTTTCAATTGACCTGCATGGACTAAAGAAGATTCCAGCTTCTTCTTATGTGCTCTCACAATGTACTCTTTTCCATCCTTAAACAAGTGATACTTGTTTTCATGGCGATATAATATGGCCTTTCTGTCAAATAAGTAAGGACTTCCCAAAACAATTCGTGAGATATCAAGCGGCACCACATCAAGTTCAACTGTGTCAATAAAGTGTGTAGTTATTGCAAAGCACAATATGCACTTTCTTGAGACTTGTAAATTTGCATCCTTGCATATCCACCCAAGTGGATAAGGCTTTGGATGTGGAATGGTCTCAAGTTTTAACTATTTGAAAAAATCTTCTGATATCATATTAGCTTGTGACCCACTGTCAAACAGTGTGTCAATTTTAGTATGTTTTGAAACTACCCTCACATGGAATAGCTCTATCCTCCTCTTTTCATCTTGAGTATCTTTGTGACAGTTTAATGAGCTAGAACTGGGAATTGTGTTTTGTACCACTTCTTTTCCCTTTATGTTCTTTAAAACCATGGCGATACTTTTTGTTTCATCACCTGATTTTGACCCTAAGTCTTGATTTTGGCGATACTTTTTGTTTCAGCTCAGGATGAAGCTTCCAACAGTGGTCTTCATCATGGCTTGTTTTTGAATAGTTCTTGCAAAATAATTTCCCTTTTTCTTTTCTGGAATTTGTAAACCTTTTTCTTCCTTTGCTTTTAAAATCACTATCCTCATTCACAGCATCAAAAGTGTTTTTCCGTCTAGCCTCTAAATGCGTAGCTTGTACACAAAATTCGTCTAGACTAGTAGGATTAAACATAAGAATAGTGTGTTGAAGGTAACTGTGCAAACCACCTATGTACTTTAACAAAGTATCTTGGCTTTGTAAATCTACCCCAAGTAAGAGTGCTCTTCTCCTAAATTCCTGGGTATAGTCTTCCACATTCTGTCCCTTAAGCTATTTAAATTTTTGCCAGTTCATTATAGCCTTCTCAAGGTAAGCAAGAGGATAAAATTGCTTCTTCATTGCAAAAATAAACTCAGTCCATGATAAAGAAATCTTACCATGTTTCTTGATTTCCTACCTGGTCTTGGCTTCCCACCAAACCAATGCTGCTCCATCCATCCTTAATGAGACTAATTGTATTTTGGTGTCATCATCATGCATATTTTGAATCCTTAAATAGACCTCCAGTTGTTTGATCCAATTATCTAATTTGTTTGCATTAACATCACCATTAAACATTAGCAATTCAAATTTTACATCAAGCCTTAACAAAGGATTTTTAACAGTTGTTTTTGTTCTATGTGACTGATTTACAGAAGTTGAAGAGGATGAAGATGAGGAAGAGGATGACAATGGAGATGGTGGATCACCATTTCCTCCATTCCCTTTCTTTGAATTATCATTTTCCTTCTTTCCTCCTGAATAATCTCCTTCTCCTCGTTGGTTTTTAGACCCTTATCCAGCAATCCTATCATTTCTTTCTCAATAGAGGATCCTTACCATTTCAGTCATATCCATGAAAGCTTTCCTAAAGACTCTTTCTTATTCCTTGGGATCCATTTCTTCATGAACTTCTTCTTCTATTGAAGTCATGATTTTAGCTGCTTCTAAGGCTATAGAGGGTGAGATAGTAGGTGGAGATAATGGCACCCTGGCTCTCCTTGGGTGAGGATTGTCTTGTGGTGTAACCAATTGTCCTACTCCTCTTTTCAGTTTTAGCCTAGTAAGCATTAAATTTTCAAAACAAGAAAATATATCTTGCACACAAATGAATACTCAATACAAGTTTTGAGTTCAACCTAAGCTCTGATACCAATCTAATCTGAAAATGTGAGAACTTCTTATTTCTAATATAGAGATGGATTGTAGGGGCATTTACAGGATATGTCACCTTTAAAGAAAGGATGAGATCCTAAAGCTTTCTGGCCCTTTACAAACTTTCCTAAAGAAATAATAGAAGTAATCACTAATGATCTGATAATGAAACTACTTGTTTGCTGGTGCAAGGTATTCATTATCCATAAAATTATGTGTGCAAACTGTTTAATGTGTTTTTCAATTGGAACAAAATGGTTTTGGTGAATTTATGAGTCTTTTTGTATGTAGGAGGCTTATTTCTTTTTATCATATGTTGTGTTATATTCTGTGATTTATTTGCTGCTTATTTTCAAAGCTAAATATTTCACCCCTCCTAGGCTACATTTGCTGCGTCCAAGGCCCCAAATTGGGAATGTTTTTGCTCTTATTATGCTCATAAAATGGTTATACAGTGTGGTAAGCCTAAACATGAGAAAATAGTTGCATAAATGAGTTTAGAGTGTAGAAAATAGTAAAGAATGACTATAGGTTCACCTCCAATGGATAACTACAATCCAATACAGCTCTCCAATCCCCATGCCCTAGTGGCTATTCAAGCTCTCTTGCTGAAAAACACTTGAAGAAATGCTCTAATGGCTTTGCAACCTGCTCCAGTGGCTATGGAATGCTCCAATACCCCCAAATCAAAAAATAATTCGCTCCAATTGGACTCTCCTAGCCAAAGTTATGACCAAATTTTTTTTTCCCTAATTAGGGCTAGAAAAACTCCTCCAAAAATGGGAGGACTGCCAGTTAACACCCCTAATTTAGGGTCCGCGTCAAATTGGGCAGAGGCTGCCATAATCCCCACTAGTTTGGTGGTTAGCACTTAATGTTACGAGGGTCATGTGACCGCACTCGTCGGATAAAATTTTGGAGCCAAATAGTTTGCATTTACGTTATAATTAACATTTAACTGAACCTTCGCTTATACCTTGTGACCCTTATCCATATAGAATTTAATCTCATCGTGAAATGTGTTGACCGTTGAGATATAAGTCGTGGTTCCAAGCCTGTGGGTATATAGTAGAGGGGGTTGGCCCTTAGGGGCTAGCCCCCTTACGGGTCCACTCGAAATCAACATAAACTTTAAATACAAGTTTGGTCCTTAAGAGGTTAAGATTCACCCTGTAGAGTGCTCGGTCGAGCCACTCGGTTGGCAGGGCCTCGACCCGAGTTCGAAGCTGCCGATGCATATAAAATTTTGTATAACCATTCGTTTAACTTCTTGGGGCCATGTGGTGGCCTCCGGGTAGGCCACGTGGCACCTGCTCATTGGCTCTTCACAAAATATTCCATGGAATATTTTATAGAAAATTCTCAAAATATTTCATGGAATATTCCTTTTTTAATATTTTTTATTCCAAAGTCAAATTGAGTCAAATTGGGCTTTTTCCCTGAAATTGAGAAACTTCAAAGTTGAACATCTTCCTCATACAACATCGTTTTTTAGTGTCGTTCAGGGCTATAGGATCATTTTGACAAGGCCTTTCCTATCGTTATGTTTTGAACCAATTATGAGAAAATACAATTTTGAGCATTTTTCCAAATAGGACATGATCACCTCATCACACCTCCCAAATGGGAAGCTTTTGGACCCACAAAATCTCTCTGATTACTTAAACTGAAGATGTGGAGATTCATTCTCCACTCTTCCACCCTAGAATAACTGAAATCTTCCCAATTTCATCAAATTGAGCTTTTCACAAAATGATAAATTGTCTCTTGAATTCATTGACCGACCGTTGCTAAAAATGACTGAGCCAAGATGAAAATTCTTAAAATTTGTAGAACAACAAATATAATTTGCAGAAAACAAACTATTTCTACACTGATCAAACTTCCAAGAAGACTTAAAATAATGTTCACCTTGCAAACCATTCACATGGAGAATTCTTGCTGAATGACCTCTGCACTTGTGCCAAATCCCGACCAAGTTTTCTCGCCATATAAATCTGCCATTCTGAAACCAACATTGCCCCATGTTGATCTGTGTGCCCTCGTTGCATGCATGCCTTTCCACCTCATGGTCTTTTACACTGCTTTGCACTAACACTTCGTTCACGGCACCGATCGACCCCAAAGGTACCTTGTGCAACATAATGTCATCTTCTTTCAAAGACGAACTGTTATCAGACTTAGACATATCATTAGAAATATCACAAAAAGGTAAATGTAAAAAATCTTATCGTTTCAACATCAACAAAGTCAGATTTTAACTTGCATTAACTAGCCTTTTCAATTGACCTGCATGGACTAAAGAAGATTCTAGCTTCTTCTTATGTGCCCTCACAATGTACTCTTTTCCATCCATAAACAAGTGATACTTGTTTTCATGGTGATATAAGATGGCCTTTCTGGCAAATAAGTAAGGACTTCCCAAAACAATTCCTGAGATATCAAGCGGCACCACATTAAGTTCAACTGTGTCAATAAAGTGTGCAGTTATTGCAAAGCGCAATATGCACTTTCTTGAGACTGTAAATTTGCATCCCTGCATATCCAACCAAGTGGATAAGGCTTTGGATGTGGAATGGTCTCAATTTTTAATTGTTTGACCAAATCTTCTGATATCAGATTAGCTTGTGTCCCACTGTCAAATAGTGTGTTAGTTTTAGTATGTTTTGAAACTACCCTCACATGGAGTAGCTCTATCCTCCTCTTTTCATCTTGAGTATCTTTGTGACAGTTTAAAGAGCTATAACTTGGAATTTTGTCTTGTACCACTTCTTTTCCCTTTATGTTCTTTAAAACCATGGCGATACTTTTTGTCTCATCACCTGATTTTGACCCTAAGTCTTGTTCAACTGTTGCTACCGTTTTCCCCTTTTCTTTGGTCTTGTCTTTGTTTTTATATTTTTCTGGTTTCAGCTCAGGATGAAGCTTCCAACAGTGGTTTTCATCATGGCTTATTTTTGAACAGTTCTTGCAAAATAATTTCCCTTTTTCTTTTTGGAGTTTCCAACCTTTTTTCTTCCTTTGCTTTTAAAATCACTATCCTCATTCAGAGCATTAAAAGTGTTTTTCCCTCTAGCCTCTAAATGCGTAGTTTGTACACAAACTTCGTCTATACTAGTAGGATTAAACATAAGAATAGTGTGTTTAAGGTAACTGTACAAACCACCTATGTACTTTAACAATGTATCTTGGCTTTGTAAATCTACCCCAAGTAAGAGTGCTCTTCTCCTAAATTCCTGGGTATAGTCTTCCACATTCTATCCCTTAAGCTGTCTAAAGCTTTTCCAGTTCATTATAGCCTTCTAAAGGTGAGAAAGAGGATAAAATTGCTTCTTAATTGCAGAAATAAACTCAGTCCATGATAAAGAAATCTTACCATGTTTCTTGATTTCCTCCCTGGTCTTGGCTTACCACCAAACAAATTCTTCTCCATCCATCCTTAATGAGGCTAATTGTATTTTGGTGTCATCATCATGCAGATTTTGAATCCTTAAATAGACCTCCAATTGTCTAATCCAATTATCTAATTTCTCTGCATTAACATCACCATTAAACATTGGCAATTCAAATTTGACATCAAGCTTTAACAAAGGATTTTTAATAGTTGTTTTTGTTTTATGTGGCTGATTTATATAAGTTGAAGAGGATGAAGATGAGGAAGAGGATGACGATGAAGATGGTGGATCACCATTTCCTCCATCCTCTTTCTTTGAATAATATCCTTCTTCTCTTTGGTTTTTAGACCATTCTCCAACAATCCTATCATTTCTTTCTTGATAGAGGATCCTTACCATTTTAGTCATATCCAAGAAAGCTTTTCTAAAGACTCTTTCTTTTTCCTTGGGATCCATTTATTCTTGAAATTCTTCTTCTCTTGAAGCAATCACTAAAGAAATAATAGAAGTAATCACTAATGATCTGATAATGAAACTACTTGTTTGCTGGTGAAAGGTATTCATTATCCATAAAATTATGTGTGCAAACTGTTTAATGTGTTTTGCAATTGGAACAAAATGATTTTGGTGAATTTATGAGTGTTTTTTTTATGTAGGAGGCTTATTTATTTTTAATGTTTAACATATTTAACTCTAAAAATAAGCAACAAATAAATCACAGAATATGACACAACATATGATAAGACATTTCACCCATCCTGGGCTACATCTTCTAGGTTCAAGGCCCCCAAATGGGCATGTCCTTGCTCTTATTATGCTAAGAAAATGGT
This sequence comes from Pinus albicaulis, assembly GCA_034641835.2. Taxonomy (NCBI): domain Eukaryota; kingdom Viridiplantae; phylum Streptophyta; class Pinopsida; order Pinales; family Pinaceae; genus Pinus; species Pinus albicaulis. The sequence goes on from JAXQQM020083970.1 coordinate 125,299, forward strand.
TATATAGTGTGTATAAAGCCTAAACAAGTTAAAATAGGTGCATAAATGAGTTTAAAGTGCAGAAAACAGTAAAGAATGACTATAGTTTCACCTCCAATGGATAACTACAATCCAATACAGCTCTCCAATCCCCAAGCCCTGGTGGCTCTTCAAGCTCTCTTGTTGATAAACACCTGAAGAAATGATCTTATGGCTCTTCAACCTACTCTAGTGGCTCTGGAATGCTCCAATACCCCCAAATCAAAAAACAATTCGCTCCAATTGGACTCTCCTAGCCAAAGTTATGACCAAAACAAATTTTCCCTAATTAGGGCTAGAAAAAATACTCTAAAAATGGGAGGAATACCAGTTAACACCCCTAAGTTAGGGTCCGTGCCAAATTGGGCAGAGAATTCCATAATGTTACAGGGTTCATGTGACCGCACCCATCGGATAAAAGTTTGGAGCCAAACGGTTTGCATTTATGTTATAATTAACATTTAAATAAACCTCTGCTTATACCATGTGACCCTTATCCATATAGCATTTAATATGACCGCGAAATGTGTTGACTGTTGAGATATAAGTCATGGTTCCAAGCCCGTAAGCATATAGTAGAGGGGGCTGGCCCCTAGGGGCTTGCCCCCTTACGGGCCCGCCCGAAATCAACATAAACTTTAAATACAAGTTTGGTCCTTAAGAGGTTAAGATTCACCCTGTAGAGTGCCCGGTCGGTCCGCTCGGCTGGCAAGGCCCCAACCTGGGTTCAAACTCACCGATGCATATAAAATTTTGTATAACCATTCATTTGACTTCTTGGGGCCACGTGGTGGCCTCCGGGCAGGCCACATGGCACCCACTCATTAGCTCTTCACAAAATATTCCATGGAATATTCTATGGAATATTCCTAAAATATTTAGTGGAATATTCCTTTTTTAATATTTTTTAATTCCAAATTCAAACTGAGTCAAATTGGGATTTTTCCCTAAAATTGAGAAACTACAAAGCTGAACATCTTCCTCATACAAAATCGGTTTTCAGTGCCTTTCACAGCTATAGGATCGTTTTGACGAGACCTTTCCTGTCATTCTGGTTTGAACCAATTATGAGAAAATAAAATTTTGAGCATTTTTCCAAATAGGACATGATCACCTGTGTTAGGTCTTTGTAATAAGCAAGATTGGCAAAAGTCCGATCACAGAGTTAACATCATTTCAACCAACTTTGGGATTCTAGGATCTAGCCCTCCTAAATCCGGAGAGGGATCTCTCCAATATATACAAAGATGGATTTGTCTTTGAAAGCTTAAGGTAATGATATTAGGCTAGTTATGAAGTCCAAGGGTTTTGTTTTTGGATGGTTGGGCTTGATTTGCTGTTTGAGGTGGAAAGATCTATATGCAAAGAGTTTCAAAGGTGAGAAGTTGCAAGAAAATAGGAAAGCTTAGGGTAAAAGATAGATATAACGCTGGTTTTTAGTCCGTTGGGCTATGGAGTCATATCTGGGCTTTAATTGAACAACAACATCAGGGGTGATCCAAGGGGAAAGTCATCTATACCACAAGATTATTGAGATTTAAATGATGGAATGGAAACATTAAAGTGTTGGAGGGGTGGAAACTGATAATAATTTCTCGGAGGATTTATAGTCAGTCCAAACAAGAAAATCCTCTTAAGTAACTGTTTAAAACCAACCAAGGATAGGGCTAACCATAAACTTCTTGGGTAAGTTTATATTAAAGCAGCTTAATTGACAAAAAATCCAGTAATCCACATAATTACTTTCAGAAAGTATGAAAACACATAAGAGAGACAAAGTGCAACTTAAGATCAGACAAAGTACTTTTAAACCTAGTCTGCTTTCAGCCAACACCAAGGGAAACTTTCAGAATCTTCTTTTGGAGAAAAGAATCTAGGAATCAGGGCAAACCATATCTTCTCTAGTCTAACTTTAATAGAAAATAATGGAAATCACATCCAAGCACAATGTTTAAGCAAACAGAAGGACAAGGGAACGCCAACATTCCTAACTATTTAAACTGTATTGAATCATTCTTAAATAAACAAGTTTAAGGAAAACATTAAGATAAATATTTCTCAACCAGAGAAGGTTACTGATATACAGCAGATCCTAACCCTGTTTAAACTGATCTTTACAGAGGAACATGGACAATATGACATACATAGAAAGAAAACAATTAACAAAGAAAGAAGCACTTCACCAGTAATATAGACCAGGATCCCAAAGAACTTCCTTTATATTGATGTGAAACTAGTTACAATCTTCAAGTCCAAAGTTTCAGTTCAGCAATCATCTTCACTATTGGACCTAAACTTATTTATCACAAGCAGAGCTCCAAGGGCTAGTGAACACTATTTACAAACAGAAGTCTCCAGCTCAATTACAATAAAATGCTCAGCAAATACATAGAAAACAACCAACCCCTCACTCATCTTCTACTGAAGTATTTATAGAAGAATGAGGAGGTGAGATCTGATAAAATATCTCAAAATCAATTAATACAGGAATTAATGTCTTCTTGGCCTTTGAGGGGCTCAACGAAGAAACTATACAGGTGTTCCGCTGTATTAACTGACTTAGACTTATGATTTTAGCTCGGCGGGAGCTTTGTTGACCTTTTGAGGATCTGTGTACTATTAGGGTTACCCTGCGAACATTCTGTCATTAAATTTGAGGCAGAAGTAACTTCTTTGGCTGTTTCAAGGAAAAAACTCTGATCTTGTTCAATAAGTTTGGCCTTTGATTGAGTGTTTTGAGACATTAGGTGGCACTACGGTGGTTGAGGAATTAATTTGCCTCAGATATGGCGGTGGAGGCAATATGTATGATAAACACTTTTAGGTTTTCTATTTTAAACTGTGTTTTGAGTCGGGGATTAGGCTTTTGATAACTGTCTTAGCCATAATCCCCACTCATCTAATCATTAACTCTCTACCCTGGTTCATCTTTGGCTTTCTGCAATCTGATACTCTTTCTCTGCGATTTCTTTGTTGTTTCCTAGTTTAACAGGGGCGTACAACATGAACGACTCATGAAACCATGATGAATACGTGATTTTGCACCCTGTGGTTGATTTCCTTTGATGAATCGAAAGAACGAGAGTCGTCACCCTCATCCTTCAAATTTTTCTCAAACATGGCGGAAGAACCTTAAAACCTGCAAAATACGAACAAAATTATGAAATCCTGCATTTATAGGGGTAGATCTACATCGGAGGGCGTGCGGAGGAGCATGGCGATTAGAGCCGTTGATCGTGCTATGATCAACGTTCGGGGGAGATTTGAAAATTCAACAGAGGGGAAAAGTTGACCGTGCAATGGAATTTATAAATTGAATGAGGATCGTCGATTTGCAGAGATCAACGGTAGAGATTGATTTTTCGCCGCACTGGGGCCAGGCTAAATAGTACGCAACTTGGTTAAAGGTCGGGTGACTAAAGCGGATGAGAGCCCTTGGATGCGTGGGTCCGGATCGGACGACTATTGTCGATTCCGCTGGGCGGCCTTAGTTCGATGGATAACACGCGGGGAAATGGCTTTATGTGGCGGTTTTGGAATGGTACAGAGGACACGTGTCAAGAGGTGTGCGGAATCGTTGGGCCTTGGGCCAAAACAACCTTTGCCCGAAGATTGGTGTGGAGAAACCATGCGGATTTGAGAAGTGGCGTACAGTTGGGGGGTCCACATGATAAGTCACGTGCCACACCATCCGATCTGCGGAGTACATCGACGGTGTAGATTATTTCAAAATTTATATGGGCGAAGAACTTTATAAATTAATAAAAACCCGATTTTCATAGTTACCAAGGTTTTTGGAGTTTTCGGGCAGAGGAAATTTATTGGAAGGGTAAGCACCCGACGGTTCCAGTGGTTGGTTCCGGCGTTTAGGCGCATGGAGGAAAAAGAGGTAGGGGGCTTAAGTCCAGCGCATAGAAAAAATGTGTTTTCTATGGCTATTAAAAGGAAATGAAGGCTTCTGATAAGGTCAAGAAGGGGTTTAAGACCTTAGGAAATAAATTTTATGAGGGAAAATAGAAGAAATGTGGAAATGAAGGATTTCCAGGGGAAATGGGGAAAAAAGGAACTGAGTTAGTTGTGAGGAGAAGAAAAAGGGAGAAGGAGTCCTTTGCAGCAGAACTCAACTGTGGATTTTTGTAGGGTTTCAGAGGCTTTTGAATTATGAAACAGTAGTATTAAAGGATTGGGACCAAAGGAAAAGGCAGGAGGCCCTACAGAGACGTCAAGAGCGAACAAGTTTTAATGGTAAAATTTGTTCCTTGGAGGCTCCAAAACGTTTTAGCCACCTTTTGGTCTAAAAATATTATAGGTGGCTAACAACCTGATCACACCTCCCAAATGGGAAGCTTTTGGACCCACAAAAGCTCTCTGATTACTTAAACTAAAGATGTGGAGACTGATTCTCCACTCTTCCACCCTTGAATAACTTAAATCTTCCTGATTTCATCAAATTGAGCTTTTCAAAAAATGATAAATTGTCTCTTGAATTCACTGATTGACCGTTGCTAAAACTAACTGAGTCAAGATGAAAAATCTTAAAATTTGCAGAACAACAACTATAATTTGCAGAAAAAAAACTATTTCTACACTGATCAAACTTCCAAGAAGACTTAAAATAACGTTCACCTTGCAAACCGTTCACATCGCGAATTATTGCTGAATGATCTATGCACTTATGCCAAATCCCGACCAAGTTTTCTCGCTATATAAATCTGCCATTCTGAATCCAACATTGGCCCATGCTGAATTTTGTGCCCTCTTTTCATGCATGCCTTTCCACCTCATAGAATTTTACACTTCTTTGCACTGACACTTCGTTCATGCACCGATCGACCCCAAAGGTACCTTGTGCAACATAATGTCATCTTCTTTCAAAGACGGACTCTTATCAGAATGAGACATATCATTAGAAATATCATGAAAAGGTAAATGTACAAAATCTTGTCATTTCAACATCAACAAAGTTAGATTTTGACTTGCATAACTAGCCTTTTCAATTGACCTGCATGGACTAAAGAAGATTCCAACTTCTTCTTATGTGCTCTCACAATGTACTCTTTTCCATCCTTAAACAAGTGATACCTTTTTTCATGGCGATAGAAGATGGCCTTTCTATCAAATAAGTAAGTACTTCCCAAAACAATTCCTGAGATATCAAGCGGCACCACATCATGTTCAACTGTGTCAATAAAGTGTGCAGTTATTAAAAAGCATAATATGCACTTTCTTGAGACTTGTAAATTTGCATCATTGCATATCCACCCATGTGGATAAGGCTTTGGATGTGGAATGGTCCCATGTTTTAACTTTTTGACCAAATCTTCTGATATGAGATTAGCTTGTGACCCACTGTCAAATAGTGTGTCAATTTTAGTATGTTTTGAAACTACCCTCACATGGAATAGCTCTATTCTCCTCTTTTCATCTTGAGTATCTCTGTGATAGTTTAATGAGCTAGAAATGGGAATTGTGTCTTGTACCACTTCTTTTCCCTTTATGATCTTTAAAACCACGGCGATACTTTTTGTCTCATCACCTGATTCTGACCCTAAGTCTTGTTCAACTGTTGCTCTAGTTTTCCCCTTTTCTTTGGTCTTGTCTTTGTTTTTATATTTTTCTGGTTTCAACTCAGGATGAAGCTTCCAACAGTGGTCTTCATCATGGCTTATTTTTGAATAGTTCTTGCAAAATAATTTCCCTTTTTCTTTTCTGGAATTTGCAACCCTTTTTCTTCCTTTTCTTTTAAAATCACTATCCTCATTCAGAGCATCAAAAGTGTTTTTCCGTCTAGCCTCTAAATGCGTAGCTTGTACACAAACTTCATCTAGACTAGTAGGATTAAAAATAAGAATAGTGTGTTGAAGGGAACTGTGCAAACCACCTATGTACTTTAAGAAAGTATCTTGGCTTTATAAATCTACCCAAAGTAAGAGTGCTCTTCTCCTAAATTCTTGGGTATAGTCTTGCACATTCTGTCCCTTAAGCTGTCTAAAGTTTTTCCAGTTCATTATAGCCTTCTAAAGGTGAGCAAGAGGATAAAATTTCTTCTTAATTGCATAAATAAACTTAGTCCATGATAAAGAAATCTTACCATGTTTCTTGATTTCCTCCCTGGTCTTGGCTTCCCACCAAACCAATGCTGCTCCATCCATCCTTAATGAGACTAATTGTATTTTGGTGTCATCATCATGTATATTTTGAAACCTTAAATATACCTCTAGTTGTCGGATCCAATTATCTAATTTCTCTGCATTAACATCACCATTAAACATTGGAAATTCAAATTTGACATCAAGCTTTAACAAAGGATTTTTAACAGTTTTTTTTGTTTTATGTGACTGATTTACAGAAGTTGAAGAGGATGAAGATGAGGAAGAGGATGATGATGGAGATGGTGGATCACCATTTCCTCCATTCCCTTTCTTTGACTTATCATTGTCCTTTTTTCCTCTTAAAGAATACCCTTCTTCTCTTTGGTTTTTACACCCTTCTCCAGCAATCCTATCATTTCTTTCTTGATAGAGGATCCTTACCATTTCAGTCATATCCAAGAAAGCTTTTCTAAAGACTCTTTCTTCTTCCTTGGGATCCATTTCTTCATGAAATTCTTCTTCTCTTGAAGTCATGATTGTAGCTACTTCAAAGGCTATAGAGGGTGAGATAGTAGGTGGAGATAATGGCACCCTGGCCCTCCTTGGGTGAGGATTGTCTTGTGCTCTAACCAATTTTCCTACTTCTCTTTTCAGTTTCAGCCTAGTAAGAACCAAATTTGAAAAACAGGAAAATATATCTTGCACACAAATCAATACTCAATACAAGTTTTGAGTTGAACCTAAGCTCTAATACCAATATGATCTGAAAATGTGAGAACTTCTTATTTCTAATACAGAGATGGACTGTAGGGGCATTTATAGGATATGTCACCTTTAAAGAAAGGATGAGATCCTGAAGCTTTCTGGCCCTTTACAGACTCTGCCTAAAGAAATAATAGAAGTAATCACTAATGATTTGATAATGAAACTACTTTTTTGGTGGTGCAAGGTATTCATTATCCATAAACTTGTGTGTGCAAACTGTTTAAAGTGTTTTGCAATTGGAACAAAATGCTTTTGGTAAATTTATGAGTCTTTTTGTATGTAGGAGGCTTATTTATTTTTACTGTTTAACATATTTAACTCTGAAAATAAGCAACAAATAAATCACGGAATATAACGCAACATATGATAAGGCATTTCACCCCTCCTGGGCTACATTTGTTGAGTCCAAGGCCCCCAAATGGGCATGTACTTTCTCTTATTATGCTCAGAAAATGGTTATACAGTGTGTAGAAAGCCTAAACAGGTCAAAATAGCTGCATAAATGAGTTCAACGTGTAGAAAATAGTAAAGAATGACTATAGTTTCACCTCCAATGGATAACTACAATCCAATACAGTTCTCCAATCCCAAAGCCCTGGTGGCTCTTCAAGCTCTCTCACTGATAAACACCTGAATAAATGATCTAATGGCTCTGTAAGCTACTCCAGTGGCTTTGGAATGCTCCAATACCCCCAAGTCAAAAAAAAAAAATCGCTCCAATTGGCCTCTCCTAGCCAAAGTTATGACCAAACCAGATTTTCCCTAATTAGGGCAAGAAAAACTCCTCCAAAAATGGGAGGACTGCCAGTTAACACGCCTAATTTAGGGTCCGTGCCAAATTGGGTGGAGTCTGTCATAATCCCCGCCAGTTGGGTGGTTAGCACTTAATGTTACAGTGGTCATGTGACCGCACCCGTCAGATAACAGTTTGGAGCAAAATGGTTTGCATTTACGTTATAATTAACATTTAACTGAACCTCTTCTTATACCATCTGACCCTTATCCATATAGCATTTAATCTGATCGCGAAATGTGTTGACTATTGAGATATAAGCCATGGTTCCAAGCCTGTGGGTATATAGTAGAGGGGGCTGGCCCTTAGGGGCTCACCCCCTTACGGGCCCACCCGAAATCAACATAAAATTTAAATACAAGTTTGGTCCTTAAGAGGTTAAGATTCACCCTATAGAGTGCCCGGTCGAGCTGCTCGGCTGCAGGGCCCCAACCTGAGTTCGAACCCGCCGATGCATATACATTTTTTTATAACAATTAGTTTGACTTCTTGGGGCCACATGGCGGCCTCTGGGCAGGCCACGTGGTGCCCGCTCATTGGCTCTTCACATAATATTCCATGGAATATTCTGTGGAATATTCTATAGAATATTCTCAAAATATTTCGTGGAATATTATTTTTTAATATTTTTTATTCTAAAGTAAAACTGAGTCAAATTGGGCTTTTTCCCTAAAATTGAGAAACTTCAAAGTTGAACATATTCCTCATACAACATTGGTTTTCAGTGTTGTTCATGGCTATAGGATCGTTTTGACGAGACCTTTCCTGTCATTCTGGTTTGAACCAATTCTGAAAAAATTAAATTTCGAGCATTTTTCCAAATAGTACATGATCACCTGATCATTTCCTAAGGTCTAAGTAGATAAATCTTGTAAGTTCTTGAGGGTTCCTAAGAGGTATATGAAAAACTATTTAAGGAGGCCTTAGGATGAAGGAAGGAACATGAAGTGAGAAGGAGCTCATTTGATCAAGGGGGTGAAGAGAGATGTAGTCCTAAATTAAGTCGAGTAAGAGGGTCGAGTAAGGCTTGCTAAAGGGAGGTCATGATCATCCTCCAAGAGAATATCATCATGTGAGGGTTCACAAGAATCTTGCATATCTTAATGGTCGATTTGAGCTAGGAATTAAGATGGCATATTGTTGGTTCTCTTACGGTAGATCAAGCTTAAGAGAGGTTGCTCATGAGAATCTGGGCATGTAATTTCAATGGTGTCTTTGTGTGAAGGCCACATCAAATTCTGAAATGTTGAAATTTGAAATAAGAAACATTGAAATTGGAAACCTAAAAGGACAAAAAAAAATGCACCCACATTGGTAAGGAATTTTGATGCACCAGGAGTGAGGAATGTGGGGCATCTAATTTATTTTTCCCTTGAATAAATTGGACAATAAATTCTAATTTCATCTCATAACAAATTTTTTCAATTAACAAAGTCATGATGACTGAGTTAGCTCAAGGAATTTTAGTTGAGGGTCTAATATGAGGCATGTAGAGGTATCAATCTAATATTTTTTTAGTCCAGTTGCATTTGATGCATTAGTGGGGTGCAAGTGTGAATTAGTTAACTCAATTAAATGAGTTAAAATTATTTTAAATAGTTCTAACTAAGTGATGAGCTAGTGAGAGGTCGGACAATGAGTTAAATTAGAATGAATTCACAATGAGTGATCAATCAGATAATTGATAATTCACTATTCATAACTGCATGCATGTCATTTCCGAGGAAGACCTAGTTGAGACAGAATGTTAAAGGAAACATAACTATCTGTTGTATTTATAAAAAAAATCCAATGTGCAATTGTAAATTCATTGGGATGCCATGATGGATTGCGCAATCAAGGAAGAATTATTTTCCTAATTAATAGGGAGATAATTCCCTAGGAACTACATGATTAAGGTAGGCTAAAGGAAGGTTGAGAATTGGCTAAGTACTAGACCATGTTTTCCTAGATGAGCGGGAGACAATTGGCAGAGTGTTGGAGAATCTCATGAGAGATTAAGCATTGTATTGTTTCATGATTCTTTGAATTAATACACAATAGAGATTGAGTGGTTTTGGGAAGTTTCTTTCCCCAGATACATCTTGTGTTATGCGATTGATAATTTATTTATCTTACTTATATGTGATTGTGCAATCGTGTTTTGTTTATGAAAATTGTAGGAAGGATTCAATATCTTGTTTTAGTACATTACAAGATCATATTGAATCTCATTGGATAGATTTTCTACATCGTATAAGAGCAGTAATTTTTTGGGCGATGAGTTTGCAGAGAATATCTGAACATTTTGGTGTGAGTTTTAAAAAAAAATAGCATATTTGGATTCCTTGCAAAAGCCTACCCAAATGGAAAATCAATTCGGAGCTCGGATGCGGGAGATATCGTCAATTTAAAATCAAGTCCTTTTTAGAATTCCTTACCACTACCAAGCATGCCTTGTCACTCCTCCTTAGCGCACTTGGAACTCATTTACACTCCTTGTCACACAATCGTATTCATTCATTTCCATGCATTATGACATAGTGCTCGCTTGTGTTTCTCTAACACTTGCTGCACTTCCTAACACCTTCGCACACACTGGTACATCTTGGCATGATTTCCTAGCATTCTATCATCCCTTGGAATTTCCTAGCATACGTTGTCACTCCATCCTTAGCACACCTAGAACTTTCTAACACTCCCTATCACACACTATTATTCATTCATTTCCATGCAATTGAAACTAATCCTCCCTTTTGTTTCCCTGGCACTCCCTATCATTCATTGGCGCCAAACCATAGAACCTAGCACATATTGGAATGCCTAAAATGCCTTGGAAATTTCTAACAGGTGTTAGAACTTCATGGGATTCCCTTCACACTTTTACACTCTCTAGCTGTCATGCCCTCATAGATAACCTTACTTTTTTTGTGACTTGGGAACCCAACCAAGTCATTGAAAAAATAGTGTTGTGTCTAGCCCAGAGTATCCCTTTGTCTGAAATTTCTTTGTCCATCCCTTATCAAAATCGTAGGCTTGCCTCCTACAAGTCCTATTGCAAAATTATCCTAACACACTTCTTCCATTGGACACCTTGAATTCACTGACACTCCTTGGCAAACGCTCTTATTTATTTGCTTCCATGCACATTGAACTAGTTCTCCCTTGTGATGCCTTGTCATTCCCCAACACTCCTCATCATGCATTAACACTAATTGGCATGTGTTATCACACCTTTTAATTTATTGGGATGCCATGAAACTCATTATATGTCATTTCCTCATAACTACCCTTATTTTTTTAAGACTTGTGAACCCAACCAAGTCCCGCCTCGACTACAACTACTTGACCAACTTTCATTTACTATAACTAGACTATGCCTTGTTCACCTAAGAATGGATTATAACTTATCTTAGGCTACTCATGGCCAATGATAACTCATCCCAATTAACAAGTTACCAAGTCAAGGCTCACTTCCAATCATGGCCATAAAACAACTAAGCAACATAGTTTACATCTTGACATGCCATAACATCTAGAATGTCTAACAATTTCTTGGCACTATGTGGCACGGGTTAGCATCCCCTGCATTCCTTGAAATTATTTGGAACTCCCTAACACACCCTACCATTCCCTGACATGACTTGGCACTCTAGCATGCCTTGGCATTGCCTAGCATATAACCTTGTCATTCCCTTTTTAGCACAGTTGGAATTCGCTAACACTCCCTATCACACACTCTATATCCATTCATTTCCATGCATTTTGAAATATTTCTCCCTTATGTTTAATTTGCACTCCCTAACACTCCTTGACACACATTTCCACACCCTTTCACTCGGAACATCTTTGCATGTCTCCCTGACACTCTAACACTCCTTAACACTACCTAACATACATTTATGCTCCCACCTTAGCACACTTAGAATTTGCTAACAATCACTGTCACACATTCTAATTCATTCATTTCTATGAATTTGAAACTATTTATCCCTTGTTTTTCCCTGGCACTCCATAACACTCCGTGATATGCATTGGCACACCCTAGCACCTGACACATCTTGCCATGTTTCCCTAACCTCTAGCATACCTTGTCACTCCCTCCTTAGCACACCTGGAACTCGCTAACACTTCATGTCACAATCCATTAATCATTCATTTTCATGCATTATTTTCACCTTGTGCTTCGTTGTGTGTCCCTAGGACTCCCTAACATTATGTATCATATGTTGGCACACTTTGGCACCTGACACATCTTGGGCACCTACCACTCTGGCACACTAGCATGACTTAACACTTCCTGGCATACCATGTCACTCCCTCCTTATTACACATATAAATCACTGACACTCCTTGTCACAAACTCTTATTCATTAATTTCCATGAATTTTTACATAATGATCCCTTGTGTTTCACTGGCCCTTGCTAACACTCAAAGCACATTGGCATTTGGCACATCTTGGTATGCTTCCCTAACACTATAACATGCCTTGGAACTATTTAGCATGTATTGTCACTCCCTCATTGGAAAACATGGAACTCCATAACATGCCCTATAACTGCTTGGCACATGGCACTTGGTGGCACTTGAAAATTATTGGCATTTTTTTGCATGTCCTAGAATTCCTTGACAAGATAAAGTTTATTTGAGATCAACTATTCACAATTAAGAGAGAAGTAATAGAGGATGATTTGGCACTTAAGACATGCTAAAACTTGGCCCTTGGCATGTATTGGAACTAGTGTTGGTATGCCTAGCATGCCCCTCTTGAAAAGGTAAGGTCTTCAATTATTCACCCTCATATATGTTCATTGATTTGTGTTTTAACTTGGTGTTCCCTTTTGTCGCCTGACACTCCTTGAGACACGTTCACATACCCTAACACCTGGCACATCTCGTCATGCCTTAACACATGGCATGTATTAGTATGCCTGGAATGCATTGGCATTCCTTGGCACTATCGGCACATATTAGCACACCCTAACACATCTTGACATGCCATAACATTTCATAGCATGCCTTGTCACTCCCCCCTTTGCACATGTGAAACTTGCTCACACTCCCAAAAAACCCTCTTATTCATTCATTTTCACTTGATGATTTATGTTTGATGGGGTGCATGTCTAGAAAGAGTTCCTTTAAGAGAATAAAAAAAATGATCGCACCATTACTGACATAAGTAATTGTGAGATTATAATTGAATGACATTAGGAAACTACACAAGAAATTTTAAGAATGAAATTTTTAGGGTTTGTGTTATGGTGTGGGAATGGTAAGAAGTGAGTGGTAAATATGGTGTGTGAATGCTTAGAATACCTTATGACTCCATCCTTGGCATGAAAACTAGGCACACTCATTTCCACTCCCTGAACACCTTGGCACTCCCTAGTTGTCATACCCTCATAGATAGCCTTACTTTTTTTAAAACTTGGGAACCCAACCAAGTCATTAGCAAAACAATGTTGTGCCAAACCCAAAGTCTTGCTTTATCTAAAATTACTTTGTCGATGCCTTATCACAACAATAGGATTCCCTCTTGCAAGTCCTATTCTTAACTTCTCCTAAAACACTTCATCCTTGGGACACCTGGAATTCACTAACACTCATTGGCACACACTCTTATTTGTTCATTTCCAAGAATTTTGATCTAGTTCTCCATTGTGTTCCCTTGGAACTCCCTAGCACACCCCAGGATTCATTTAAATTTTTTTCCATGTGTTAGCACACCTTTTCATTCCTTGGCATGCCTTAGCACTCCTTAGCTATCATGCCCTCACAACTACCCTTACCTTCTTTTAGACTTGGGAACCCAACCAAGTCTTTCCTTGAATATAATAGCTTGACCAAGTTATAGTTACTACAACTATAATATTCCTTGTTCACCTAAGAACTTCCTATAACTCATCTTAAGCTACTCATTTCCAATCTCAGCTCATTCCACTTAACAAGTTACCAAGTCAAGGCTCACATCAAACCGTGGCCATAAAACAAATAAGAAACATAGTTTACATCTTGACATGTCATAACACCTAGCACTTTTAACACTCCCTTAGCACTATGTGACATGTGTTAGCATCCCTCAAATTTATTTGCATGTTTTTCACCCCTTAGCACACCATAGCACTCCTTGACATGCTTTAACACTCTAGCATGCCTCGACACTACCTAACATATAACCTTGTCACTCCCTCCTTAGAAGACTTGGAACTCACTGACACTCCCTATCACACACTCCTATCCGTTCATTTCCATGCATTTTGAACTAGTTCTCCGTTGTGTTTCTATGGAGCTCCCTAATACTCCCCGGCACACATTGGCATGCCCTGACACACTAGCATTCCTTGGAACTACATGTCATACCTTGTCACTCCCTCCTTAGCACACCTAGAACTCATTGACACTCCCTGTCACACACTCTTATTCATTTCCATGCATTTTAAACTAGTGCTCCCTTGACATTCCTTGGCACTCCATAACACTCCCTAACATGCCTTGGTACACCTTATAAACTCGCACAACTTGGGATGTTTCCCTACCCTCTATCATACCTTGTCACTCTCTCCTTAGCACAGTTGGAACTCATTGACACTTCCTATCACAAGCTATTATTTGTTCATTTCCATTATTTTTTCTCCCTTGTGTTTCCTAGGCACTCTCTAACACTTCCTAGCACATGTTGGCACATGACACATCTTGGTGTCCGACCACCCTGTCAATATAGAATGACTTAGCACTACCTAATGCACCTTATCACTCTCTCCATAGCACACCTCAAACTTACTGACACTCCCTATCACACACTCTTATTCATTCATTTCCATGAATTTTTACCTAGTTCTCCCTTGTGTTTCCCTAACATTCCCAAACACTCCTTAGCATGCATTAGCACACCTAGGCACTTGACACATCTTGGTATGCTTTCCTAAGACCCTAACATGCCTTGGAGCTACATAACATACCTTTGCAATCCCTCCTTAACACACCGGTAACTTGATGACACTTCATTCCCATGCATTTGAAACTAGTTCTCTCTTGTGTTTCCCTAGCACTTGGACCTAACACTCTTTAGCATGTGTTCACACCACACCTTAGCACCTCGCACAATTGGTGTGCCTTAACAATTGGTGTGCCTTAACAATTGGATTGTATTGGCATGCCTAACATGCCTTGGAATTGTCTAGTATGTGTTAGTACTTCCTTACATTCTCTAGCACACCTTAGCACTCCCTAGTTGTCATGCCCCCATAGATATCCTTACTTTTTTTGTGACTTGGGAACCCAACCAAATTCATTGGAAAAACAATTTTGTGCCCAACCCAAAGTATTCCATTATCTGAAACTTATTTGACCAGCCCCTTATTTTAACCATAGGCTTCCCTCCCACAAGTCCTATTATTACCTTCTCCTAAAAAACTTTGTCATTGAGACACTTGGAATTCGTTGACACTTCGTGGAACACACTCTTATTTGTTCATTTACATGAATTTGGACCTTGTTCTCCCTTGTGATACCCTGGCACTCCCTAACACTCTTTAGCATGAATTTCCAATTTCTAACATGTGTTAGCATGCATTTTTATTCCTTAGCACACCCTGGAAATCCTTAGCTATCATGCCCTCACAACTACCCTTAATTTTTTTGGGACTTTGGAACCCAACCAAGTCTTATCTCAACTACAACAACTAGAGTCTTCCTTTTTCACCTAAGAATTGACTATAACTCATCTTAGGCTACTCATGTACAATTTCAACTCAACCCACTTAGCAAGTTACAAGTTACCAGGTCAAGGCTCTTGTCCAACCATGGCCATAAAACAACTGAGCAACATAGTTTACATCTTGACAGGTCATAGCACTTGGCACGTCTAATAATCCCTTGGCACTATATGGTGTGTGTTAACACCTCTTGCATTCCTTGGCATGCTTTCGCACTCCTTATAATAATCCACCACTCTCTGACATTCTGTGGCACTCCAGCATGCCTTGGCACTACCTAGCATATAACCTTGTCGCTCCCTCCTTAAAACACCTCAAAATCAATGACACTCCATATCACTCAATCTTATTCGACCTTCATTTCCATGCATTTTGAGCTAGTTCCCCCTTGTATTTCCATGGCACTCCCTAACACTCCCTGGCACACATTGACACAACATGGCACTTGACACATCTTGGCATGTCACCCTGGTAGTCTAGAATTCCTTGGCACTACCTAGCATACCTTGTCATTCCCTCATTAACACACCTAGAACTCACTAACACTCCCTTTCACACACTCTTATTCATTCATTTCCATTAATTTGAAACCAATGCTCCCTTGTGTTTCTGTGGCACTCCCTAACACTCCTTAGCATGCATTGGCACACCCTAGCACCTAGAAAATCTTGCCATATTTTCCTGACCTCTAGCATGTTGTAGCATTGCCTAGAATATCTTGTCACTCCATCCTTAGAACACCTGGAACTCACTGACACTTCTTTTCACAAAATTATATTCATTCATTTCCATGAATTATTTCGACTTAGTGCTCCCTTCTTTTTCCTTGGAATTTTGTAACACTTCCTAGCACGTGTTGGCACACCCTCACACCTGGCACATCTTGGCTACATGCTTCTCTGGCACTCTAGCATTCCTTAGCACTACCTAACATACCATGTCACTCCTTCTTTAACACACCTAAAACTCGTTGACACTACCTGTCACACACTCTTATTCATTCATTCCCATGCATTTTGACCTAGTTCTACCTTGTGTTTCCCTAGCACTCACTAACACTCCTTAACATGCATTGGCACACCTTTGCACTTGGTACATATTGGAATGCTTCCTTAGCACTCTAGCATGCCTTGGAACTGCCTATCATACCTTATCACTCACTCCTTAGCACAACTGGAACTCGCTAACATTCCCTATAACACACTCTTATTCATCATTTATGTGAAATTGAAACCAATGCTCCCTTGTGTTTCCTGCCACTCCCTAACATTACCTAGAATGCATTGGCACCACACCCTAGCACCTGGAACATTTTGTTATGCCTTAGCACTTGGAATGTATTGTGATGCCTAACATGCCTCATAATTGTATAGAATGTGTTAGCACTTCTTGGCATTCCCTGGCACACGTTGGCACTCCCTACTTGTTATGCCCTTACAGATAGCCTTACTTTTTCTACGACTTGGGAAACCAACCAAGTCACTGAAAAAATAATGTTGTGCCTAACCCAAAGTCTCGCTTTATCTGAAACTGATTTCTCCAACCCCTTATCACAATTGTAGGCTTGCCTCCTACCATTAATATTATAAAATTTTCCTAACACACCTCATCCTTGGGACACTTGGAATTCACTAACACTCCCTAGCACACACTCTTATTTGTTCATTTCCATGAATTTTGACCTACTTCTCCCTTGTAATGCCTTGACACTTCCCAAAACTCCTCAACATGCATTCACACTCCCTGTCATGTGTTAGCACGCCCTTTCATTCCTCAGCACACCTTGGCACTCATTATCTATCATGCACTCACCACTACCCTTACTTTGTTTCCAACATGGGAACCCAACCAAATCTTGCCTCGACTACAAAAACTTGACCAAACTACAATTACTACAACTAGACTATTCCTTGTTCGCCTAAGAGCTTCCTATAACTCATCTTAGGCTACTCATGTTGAATTTAAGCTCAAAAAACTTAACAAGTTACGAAAAAATTTCTTAGGCCCCAAATGATCTTTAAAGAATTTTCCCCAATGCTAGTGAGTCAGACATTTATTATTATGTTTTTATTTAACCCACTAAATTTTTTTATGTATTGCTATACAATATGTTTGAAATATGATGTAAATGTGCCCTTTTAATTTTATGGACTCTGTAAAAGCATTAGGTAGATATTGAGATTAGTGAATTTTAGTGCAATATGTAGCCATGAAGGCATTCACATCCAAGGTGTTGTTTTGAAAGAATTGTTGTCCTTCAACAAGTTGTCCTCAACTATTAGGTAAATATTGACCTTGGAAAATTTTATTCCAGGGCATAGTTTTGAAAGAATTCATGTCCTTTAACAAACTATCCTCTATTATCATTTAATGTTTCTTTATCATCTTGCGTCTAATAAATTTTTTGGATAAATATGTTCCAGTCTTTGATATTTCCTTATTAATGAATAAATTTTCAAATTTTCAGGTAATTTGACAAAGTATTGCATGTGATCCAAAATTAGTGTTCCAAGCTATGTGTCAAATATAGATAAACTATTCACAAATGTGCTCTTCCTTAGAGATTGACCTCTCTTCTCAACACATCTTGGGGTTGAAACTATCTGGTCACTCAAATATACAATCAATTTGTTCCTTCCAATTGCAACATCTAGAGTGAATCTCGGCCATATATCCTATTTCAAATTTGTGGTCATGTTATTGGTTTGGCATTCATACATAGGGTGAAATTTGACATGGTCCTAGCTCAAACATTTCTTCAAACAATTGGTTGGTCTCTATATCTCCTAGGAAGGTACACAATAAGCATATCCATAATTGTATTCAAGTTGCAAGGAAATATTGGAAATGGATTCGGATATTCTAGAATCGGATCTCCTATGACTCATGTTTGTAACATGAGTTAAAGAACTGCGTTCCAAAAAGGTCATGAAACTTTGTCAAGCAGGTAGGGACTTGGCTGTAAATACTAAATAGTATGAATTGAAATTAATATGTTAAAATGTTGATTCAATGTCATTTTGTGACCCCAGTTGTAGAGTAAGTTAAATTCTTTGCCTAGGGGTTTTTTTATTTTCTTGGAAATTCAACACTAAAATTTCTTCTAGCTTTATAGGTTGAATATCTGGATCTAATTTTGTATGGGAAGGGTCAATATTTATGTGTACAGGATTGGAAAGACCATATGGAGTATCATGAATACATTGAAGTTGATGATCAAATTAATTGGTTTTGGTAGGTATTATTACTTTTTCTTTTTCTTTTTGCATTTGTAATGAAGTGAAATTTCATGTATGTCCTATGTGTCTACAAGAGGAACTTAATTTTACTTTGATGGAAATATTGGGATTCCAATATTCCATTTTGATTAGAGTTTTCATTAATATCTTGGAATAAATTTTTATTCTTTACTTTCTATATGCCATAAGTTCATTGTATGTTGTAATATTTTATGAATATATCATTAATTTGACTTGGAGCTAGTGACACCTATAAAATTATACTAATTAGGTGCCCACATTCTCCCACTCTCTTGGTTGCAATTTTACTTTTATTTGGACATGGTTGTTTGTGTTCCTCCATTGTTGTCTCATTATTTTCTTAATGCTAGGTTTTTCCTCCTAGGGAAAAACTTCTTTTACGCTTAGGCTTTGATATGTTGTTGTTTCATTTATGGTTATTAGCTTACTAGTTTTCTAGTTCACTTCAATGGTTATTTATTTTTCATCTATGTGGGGCCCCTTGCCCACACACCCCACCTTTTTATATGGGATATCAATATAAATTTCAATTTCAAATTTTCCATGGTTTGGTAGCTCAAATTGGCCATGTGTGTAACATGAAACAATCTTGGTGATTTGGGCATTGTCCAAATTTCTATCTCTCGCAAGATGACAAATTGTAGAATTCAATAAGATTTATTTATCTTAATTATCAGGAAATCAACTTATTGTGTTTATCTTTTAATTTTTACATATTTTCCATAAATTATCACTAATTATTTAAATAATTTATTTGTATTTACATAATTTGTAATTTGTAATTAAAAATAATTAGTTCAATACCATAATCTTCCCTCCCCACTTTAATCCATTGTATATAAAAAACCTTAATTTAAATTAAAAGCAATGATTTTAAAGTTTCACCTTTAAGAAAAAAATAAAACTAGAACAACTTTTCTGACTTACGCTATGAAAAAAACCATACCCAACCCAAAAAAAAGGAAAAGAAAAGAAAAACACATCGTCCCGATAATAAGTTAGCCAGTTTTAAGTGGGAACATAAAAAATATTTCAGTCTGGCGAATGGGTTTATCCCTAATAATGCACTTCGTGGGTGCAAGCAATGAGTAGAGAGGTCAGGAAGAAGTGTTGTTAAATATCTGCAAGGAGAAGCCCCAAGATGCTTTGGCCCTGAAGCTCGTTCATGTCCAACGGTCATGCGTTCAGTGGAAAGCCCTAAAATGGTTGTGCTTCTTAGGAAGCCGATCACACGGATTGGCATTACCCACACAAACTGCCATCAAGGTTGACCTACTAGTTTGACTTGAATTCCACCAATAAGGTATTATTCCCATTTATTTCTCTGCTACTGTATGTTGTGGTTAGAATATTGTTTGAAGAAATAGAATACCAACAGAGATTAATCTTCTCATAAAACCCATAAAATCACCTTTGGAAATATCGCAATATTACTTTATGGTACATCATTGAGGTTTATGCCAACCTAGCCACTTGTGCAAAGCCTCTATCTCCTCCCGATCGAGATTCCATTGTAGCCATGACAATCATTGAGGGTTTATGCCAACCCAACGACCTGTACAAAGCCTCTATCTCCACTCGATCGAGATTCCATTGTAGCCATGACCATCAAGCCAAATATGGCCCTCTTCCATGATGGCAACGGTGTATTTGGACCAACTTCTGAGTTGTTTCCTATGTATTTCAATGCAATCGATTGCACAGTTGAGTCAGTCGATCTAGTACAAGCAACCCCACTAGTAGCACCCAGGTGATCATGCGTGGCCAATGAAAAATATCCTTTTACAATTTTTCAAGGAATGTTGCAAAATGGATGGGAATGGTGTTTAACTGGTTCCCTCCTCTACGGGAATGGTGAAACACGCGATACCACCTATGTCTCCCCACGCCTCTTTCCACCAAAAATATGCGCAGAATGCTCCATTGTAGTAAATAAGCTCAATGCCTATTTGCAGGATTAAATCCTCAGGAAATCATCCCATGATATTCCAGCCATCTGTTTTCATCCCACAGTGGATCCCAACAACTACAACTTCATATGTAGTGTCATCCATGACAATGACAATGAAATCTAAGTGCTACCTGAGATACGCATTCCCTAAATTTTCATATGAATATACAAGCCCTTAGCTGGTGAGACATGCCTTACCTACTCGAATGAGATAACCGCTACCATTACCTGATTGGATTAGTGGTGGTTTTTGTGTTTTGACTGGGGGGGTCTAAATTCGAAAGGAAGAGGATAGTAAATTTAGCTTGCCTCTATATTTTTATGGGAACCGCTCTCCCCATAGGATATATATGAACTGGAGGGCCCCCTATCTGTACTTGTGGGAGGAGTCTGTGCCATTCCATTTGCAAAAACAATCAAATCCATCCCTGGATCAAAATCCAGAAACAAGCGCTAGGTTTCAAAGAAGTTCAAATTCCCAACGTAGTCTTCTCTACCAAATTTTCTATTTTTCTTGTATCTACATTCATTAAAGGATGAAACACTTTATTTGGTTGGTTTGGCGCTTGGTGAATGAATGAAATGGCTGGATAAAGAACCAGCTGGGGAAAAAGAAAGACGACTTGCCTTGCTTGCCCAATGGAATGTACGGAAAAATCCAACTAGTGGTTCTGCTTTCCGTGTATAAGGATTGAAGACCCTGGGTAGTCCATAATTTCTGACCAAGATGAGTCCTCCCACAAATTGTTGCAAATAATCGATTTTCTGCCTTTGATTTTCTGCCAGAGGTTATGATTTAATTTTATGACACCAGCAGCCACTTGTCCAACTCATGCACATACCCATCCAATGGTAGGGTCTCACAAAATGCAAAGGCATGCTGCGTATGGCCTGTATGGTCTGTTTATAGCATCAAATGCCTGTATGGTCTTTTTATGGCCCATATGGTCTGTATGGTCTATTTACAACATCTTTTTGCATTTTTTTAAATTTTCTTATTTCTATGCCTTTTTTTGGTGGTGGGATTGGGGTGTGAGGGGGTTGCTCAACACTCTACTTTGATTTGGAAAACATTGGAAGTTGATCTATGTTAAATCAAAAAATTGGAATTTGATCTATTTTTCACTTGGACAAACAACTTCAATACTTGGTGGTTTCTCTGGAAATTCACTCTATTGTTAGACACTGAAAAAATACCACTATACCTTCACAAATTAAGATTGAGTCTTTACATAGAAATTTTGTGTTAACCACTGAGCCTAAGTGATTTGGCTCCCTTAATATTTCTTTGTTGACTATATCATTGGGACATTTTTCTCTTACATCTGTTATAAGATCATTTTGATGAATTTGAGAAGGTTCAATTAGAGGATTTTCTAGATCCTTTAGATATTCTTTTGGAATATTTACTTCCATACCACTTATTTTTCCACTTTAGTGACATTTGCATCTCTACTAGTTGACTCTACAACAATTATTTATTCACATGGCTCAGCTCTTCTTGATACTTTATCATCCTCTCATTGATATTTCTCACAGTCTCTGCTAGGTTGACACATACTACTCATTTTTATTTCCATTTGAATTCTCTTCCACATATGCACTATTCATCTCTTGCACATTGTATCTATGGCCTAGTTTCTATTATTTGGCTTAAAAATTTGCATGTTTTCTTGTAATTGATAGAATGTAGTTTCTAGAAGGTTGGTGCTTCAATGATTAGTCATTAATGTACTATGGATTCCATTTCTATCTTTATTGATCTACAAATATGTAGGTTTTCATATATTCTACAACCAATTTGGCATTCTAGATATTTTTTATGAAGATAAATTCAATATAACTTCTCTCTCTCTCTACACACACACACACACACACAGAGTTGTGGGGATTAGGGAAAATGATGCTCCTTACAATCTCACTCTCAAACACTATCTCACTCCTTCCAACCTTGGATGTGCCGTTTATTATGTGGTTTTGATATTTCATATTAGAAATATTAATTATTTAATGTATTATAATAGTTATAATATTGTATTGGAATTTTATAACAAGTCTCTCTTTTTTGCATTGCTTCATCCTCAAAATAAGATTAGAGCCTTACTTGAGTAAGAAATATGTTGTATCCTTGATCCAAAATATAACACTTTGATTCAAAAATTGATTTTCTATTGTGCATAACAAGAAATTATATTGAAAAAGGTGGTTAGGAGGATATACTCTTGAAATTTGTCATAGTTGATTGTGATAAATTTACATTCAAATCTTATTAAATGATTTTTATAATATCTTCTTAGTCTTTTTCTTATATAGACAAATGATTCTTTATGCATATTTCATCAGTGTCTAAGATACATGATTATCGCAAAATCACCATGAGCTTGCATAAGTAGTGATTTAAATACGATTACTATTCATTATGTGCATCAAATGGAGAGGAGACAAGAGGAAGGGCTAGAGGATACCTATGTGGGAAGATGGCTAGAAGTATTTCAGAGGAAGGAGGTGTGTGGCCACCAAGTGTAGGGTTCAATGTTAGTTGATAGTAATTTATTTTGAATGTGCCAAAGGGGATTGGGAGATCTGTGAAGGAGGGGAAGGAGATCTCTCCTCTTGACAATTCAGGAACCTATGTTTCTTCTATGTAAGGTGAATTATAATCCTTATGGGTGGTTGTGGCTATCTTTGGATGAAGGTCTAGATCATATTTTATCCTTATATATATAGCTTTACAATCATCATCATAATACCATTTTTTAATAGTTATTTAAGCTCAGAGGGCATGTGAGTCATTGTGTATGAAGGTAATGAAGGAAGAAATCTTTTATAGCTTCCCAAAGAATGTGTCCTTGATGATGGGTGGTGAGACCAATAAAAATGTAAGACATTAGTAAATATACACACAACATTTATCTATAATCTTACATAAACTAGATTTATATAAGTTGTGGGTGGAGTGAAGAAATGAAGAAGTTTTTGATGAAGTCGATTTTCATAGTGGGGGAAAAAAATATTCAAAATTGAATGTGATGTAAGGTAAGGAAAAGTTTGTGTTGATAGTGCACAACATTATATTCATCATACTTGGAGTTCCTTGACCTCTTGAAAGGTTCACCATTTCCATTTCCATTTCGATCAAAGGGATCCTTCCTCTTTCCTTTGAACATGTTGTTCCTTTGATTTCCATTCCCCCTGAAGTTGTTATTGCTTTTGTAGTCATCATCTTGAGGAGATTTCCTTTTATTGATGCATTCTCTTACATAGTTAAAAAACTTGTTACAATTGTAACATTTTCCCTTTCTTCCTTTGGGACCCACTCTTCCATGATTTTGATTTCTTGAACCAACATTGTTCTGCTTCTTTGCATGGTCAGTGAAGGCAGTAGGGTCACTTCCATTCCCATTTGAGGGATGGTCTCTCTCCATCATCCTTGTCTTTTCTTGAGTGCATCTCATCAACAATGCATCAAAATCATGAATTATATTATTATTGAGAATGGTGGTATTAAATACATACCATGGTCGGGGAAGTCCTCTAAGAGCAATGAGAGTGAGCTCTTGGTCAGCTATGACCACTCCAATAGATAAGAGATCATTCTTGATTTTGGTGAGCCTCATGAAATATGATTGGATGGACTCTCCCTTTTCCATCTTGATGTTCTTCAACTTGTTCTTCAAAAAGAGAATTTTATTAGCATTTCTAGCTCTGAACATGCCAACCAACTTATCATACATTTCCTTAGATGTGCCCAACTCAAAGATATAAGCAACCAAGTGATTATGAATAGAATCCATGATGAGTGCACATTTCTTGCAAATGGCCATCATAAAGACTTTCAGGTAGCCCATGAATATCTCTCCAAAACTAAAATGCTCCCCTTGCAACTATCTGGGAGCATACAGTATTGGTTCTACTGTCTCAAATTTAATTCAAATGTTGTAGGATAAGGTAGGGCCTTTGTCATATGAAGAAAATCATCCTCATAAATTTTTGTCTCGGCATGAAAACATAGTGTTGGAATCCTCAATTCAATGACATCCTCAATTCCCTATACATGAATAGGGTCCAGAGATCTTTGTCACACCCCACATTTATGGGTGTGTAACCCAACACAAATTCCATCGTACTTCAAAATTGAGATAACTTCTGAGTGCAAATTTTTGCAAATGGCCATCATAAAGAATTCGAACCCATGAATACCTCTCCAAAACTGAAATTATTCCCTTGCACCTATCTAGGAGGATACAATATTGGTGCTACTGCCTCAAATTTAATTCAAGTGTTGTAGGATAAGGCCGAGTCTTTGTCATAGGGAGAAACTCATCCTCATAAATTTTGTCTCCGTGTGAAAATATGGTGTGGAATCCTCAATTCCCTGTACATGAACAAGGTCCAGAGATCTTTGTCACACCCCACATTGATGGGTGTGCAACCCAACAAAAATTCCATCATACTTCAAAACCGAGATAACTTTTGAGTGCACATTTTTGCAAATGACCATCATAAAGACTTCTAGCCCATGAATATCTCTCCAAAACTGAAATGCTTCCCTTGAAACTATTTGGGAGCATACATTACTGGTTCTACTTCCTCAAATTTAATTGATGTGTTGTACGATAAGTTCGAGCCTTTTTCATACGAAGAAACACATCCTCATAACCTTTTTCTCTGCGTGAAAACATAGTGCTGGAATGAATATCATCAGCCTCACGATCATTTTCTAGTCCCTCACTAACGATGGCATTGTTTAGCTTCCCACTCTTGTTGAAATTGAAAATGGATTTCTTGTCTACTACTCCCTCAGAGATGTTGAGATGATTTAACCACAAGATTTTGCTTCAGTCCTACCAGAAAATTAAACTATATTCTCTCTATCTAACCATTCTCCCTTTTTTCTAACATTCACTTGTTAACTATTTAACATTCCAAGAGTATCTTGAAGCTAGAGTGGTGTCTGAATGTGCACCTGAACATAAGGAAGTGACTCATTTTTCAATGATCAAACTAAATTTCTATGAAAATATGTCTAGGATAGGGCCATTAACCATAATTCTCGACCCTAATTTTTAGTCTGCTTTATTTTTCCATGAACTTCTTTATCATAATACATGTAGGTGTTATAAATGGGAGAACCACTGAAACACACCACATATGATTAGATATTGTTTTTCTTGAGAAAATTCTCTATATCTCGTTGCATGTCGTGGTATCTTCCCTCTAGATCTGCAACACTCTCTACAAATGTACCAATAGTGTTGTCTCTTTCCAATTATATGTTGCCTTCTCCATCTAAGATAGAAATAACTTCTTCAAATTATGGCCTTAAAGCTTCCTCTGTAAGCTTGTAAAAAAATTAATTTATTTTTTCTTTCATCAAATGTACCATTCAATGTTCACTCCTCTCTCCACTCACCCTTTGCCAACCCTTTCAACCACAATGCTTTAATAAATATGCTAAACCATGAAGTAAACTTTAAAGCTACACCTAAATAATTTCCACAATGTTCTCTCTTCTTATTCCACTAAATTTAGCAGCTTTATATTTTGGAAGAAGTTTTCATATTATTTTTTTATTTTAACCTTGTGACATCTTACATAATCTATATAACTCATGATTTTTCTGGAGTACCCATAATTGTGTATGTGTAATATCCCAAAAGGGAGAATGCAGTAATACTTAAACACAATATAAGAACTAAAACTAAATAAACAATAAATCTAAAGACACCATCAGAATATACAGAGAATCTTAGACATTTTATTATATGGAGATGAATTAGTTACACAATGTACAAAATATGAGTAGATCTAGCCCAAGAGAAGGCCTAGAATCACCCTACAATGGTGCCACAACTAGCACTACATAATTGGTGAGCTTACTGAAGCAATACTGCATTGTACTTTATGTTGTTGATATACATGTAAATGTTGCAAAGGAAAATTTAGATCTAGGGAGCTTATGAGCTTTGACGATGCCAAGATTCAAGATTTGGCCCATGTGATGGGTACCCAAGTGAACCCAGAAAAGATTTTCCAGATCTACAACTTTGGAAAATCACCCTCCTAGGGTTTGATCCTTTATCTGCAGGGATTATAGATCTGAAGCTAGATCTAACAAATAGATGGATGAAATGTGTCAGAACATTAGATATAATATTGAAAGGATGATCCATCCCTAAGATCTATAAGATAGAAGCTCTAGATCTGGCTTCTCAATCCTCCAATGATGATTATAATTGTTGCTACACAACTTCTCACAAAAACTACACTGCAAGTGAAAGAGAGGCTCTATGCCTACTGAAATATGCTGCAATAAATTCTAGGCTGATGTAAATACTGATGGCAGGGTGAGGGGATGATCCCTCACAGTATTATTAGCTGAAATGCTAGCAACTTCCTTCCTCCTTCGGATCTGCAATAATGGACAGCGTAATTCTAGATGGAACTACTGCTGCTAGGAGGTAAATAACTTTTGGCCTGATGCCAGATCTAAAATGAATCTCTCAGAATGGTGATCTTTAAGCCTAAGGTGATAGGAATAATCCTACACCGATTCCTCAATTTTAATATTGAAGGACAACCTCCTCCTCTCAAACCGATCTTCAGAAATCTACAATTTCTAAATATGGATGTTCTACAAAAAGTAGGAAAATATATGTGGCACCAATTCCTGATGAATAATGAAGTACAATACTCTTTTAAGAGCTACTCAATGAAAGAGGTAGGATTCCCGGCCAAGAACACCCTCTGCTAAACAACACTTGCAATATTTGCTAAACAACCCAAGAAAGCAATGGAATGTCACATGACAGTTCTAGATCTAAACAAACCTCAAAATCTATAATCAATAGCCTCCTTAATTTTTTCCTTCATCTAATTTATATAGTGTTTGAGCCTTCCCATGCCTTGGCCCTCATCTAAACTGCGTTGTGCATGTGGACAATATCCTCCATGTTTGACTACGCTGTCTCTCCAAGTCATCCATCATTTCTAGGTGCAATGCACACCCTCTCCATCATGTGTACATTAATTGCATAAATTCCTCCATCCTCTTATCATGAATTCTCCATGATCTTCTATTTGATCCCTTCCAATATCTTAGTTGATTGTATAAACCTCCATGATCTATCTCGTTAATAAGACATGATCTCCAATTCCATTTACACTAGTAGTTGCTCCACTACCTCATTATGTATATCTAGGCTTAATTAATCCACATTCACACATAAAAAGTTGATATTTATTCAAATTGAGTGTAATGTTCCTAAATTAGCTTCAGCTAATAGGAACATTAATTTTGCCTTGTTTTTTTTGCATTTCATAATTGATGAATAAATTGTAAAGGAGGACATGTAAAACTCCTGAAAACCAAGAATAAATCAATGCCTATGTGAACAAAGAAATATTTGGGCTATCTAAATAAACTCCTGCAGGTGTGAATGGGTTAAATCACAAGAATGGGTCGTCTTTGACCAAGTCAAACAACGCAGTCTAGATGCATTGAACCTCTTTAAGGGATAGTGCAGTTCTAGAAGGAGGTTGTAATGTGAAAAGAGTTAAGTGATTCAAGGTGGTTAACGGTTTGGAAAGACTCCTATCTTATAAAAGGAAGAGGATGGCAACAAGGAAAGGGTTGTTGAAGATCCACAACTGCAGGGTGTTTTGCTAGCATTTTGGAGGAGAGATCTCCGGTGTTGTGGTTCTTCCTCTCACTGTGATGATCCATGGATTGGCCATCCATTCCATGTTTGTTTCAGATATGATCTTCTATGTGTTAGCCTCCTATACCAATAGGTTTCATCTTTCATGATTGTCTTGATTGAAATTATGGAATATGTTCAAACCTTCTTTCTTGATCAAAGGTGTTCCATATTCTGAAAAGACCAAAAAATCAAAAAATTTAAAAAATGTAAAGAGGGTATACCCTAAAAGAAAGATCAAAGGGTAAAAAGAATAAAATGGTAAAAAAGAAATGAAAGAAATGAACCCCAAGCAAAAATAGACCAAGGAAAGTGTGCAAATCCAAATTCCACTACTATTTCATCTTCTGTAATAAAGAAATTGTGTGCAGCTTGTCAAACCTTTGCCACAATTCATGAATAAGTCAAACTGTTTAAACTTGGCTTAGTCATATTTTAATTTCATGTTGTAGATTAGAGAATAAATATCTAGCCAAACAGTTTAATCTTGGCAGATAAGTAGATAGGTAGAGTTAATAAAAGGTGCTCAACAGTTTAATCTGAGCCCTTGGATGCAATAAGTGTAGAATTAGATAGATTTGCCTTGTAAAAGAAAAGAAGATTGAAAAGGGTTTGCAAGTCTAAATGCACCCTAATAAAGAAGAGAAAATGGTAGTAGTAGATAGGGTAGGTAGAAGGTGTTACAAAGTTTTATCTGATGAATGATGCTGCTAAATGTTTTTAATCCTTTACTTTCATCACAAATACTGAAGCAGGAAATACACTGGAAAATCACAGCAAGCAAAGTCAAAATCATTAACTTCCTTCATCATTTTCCCCTTAAAAAGCTTTACTAATTTCCCCCAAAGCACTAAGGTATTTGGAGATCAAAGGGGCTCAAGGCATTTCCTTGACTTCTGGAGGGACCGGACCCTCGGCCTAATGATCAAAAAGACCTAAGTACTTGAGATAATTCATCATTATAATCATCCATATTTAACCTGGTCCTAAGTAAAATCCCATTTTACTTAGGAACATCATGCAAAATTCCATAAAAATCCCTCAAGATAACTTGCTATTCTAAGTTTAAGTGTTGAAGATCAGATATTGCAATTTACTTCAAAAGTTTTCACTTTCTTAGATGTGCAAAAATATTTTGAGTTTCCTTGTCCTTTATCATATTAATGTTTAAACTTTATTTACTAAATCCCTAGTCAAATACCCTATCCTAAGTATATAAATCCCTTTTTATAAATAACCCAAAAAACCCCCTATTATAAAATTTAACCAAAGTATTTTATATCCCCGCGCATTTAAAACAAAAACCCATTATATGCCCTTTGGTTAAAATTATCAATATATTATAATCCCGCCCTTATGGTAATTAAATAACGTTTGTTTGTTACCATATAAATAAAATATATATACAAAACTTTAAACATGCGATATGTGTGTTTAAATACAAAAATATGAATCAAGCTTCGGAAAATTTCGTGCCACCATGGCTTGTCCACATGGCATTCCATTTCACCAAACCCCGCCGCAACCCCTTTTATTACGCACATGGGATTAATTAGTCATCAGGACTAATTAATAACCTTTTCCGCCTATTAAAAATCTCCCGGGGTGATTAAATTACACGTTAAACTGTTTTAAAACCCGACGGGCCCACACCTGAACCTTCTGCTTGTTCCCCCATCTTTTCAGCCGTCGGATCACCCCGTCGTAGATCAACGGCCAGTGTTCGCCCCGCTGCCCATCCCTTTTTAGCACTTTAACCAGCGGGGGATGGGTGGTTTTTGAAAATTCTACCGTCTACGTGGCGATCATCCTGTGGAATCGCTGCCCTTCCGATATAAACCACCCTTGACCAAAAGCGGTGCGGGCACTTACCGCTTACCGCTTACCGCCCAACCTTGCATACGTCAGCACCTACGTCGATGACGTCATACCTCGAAAAAATAAAAACCCTTTTGACTTGTAAATAAAGCCATTTTTATATGTTTTTCCTGTTATTTTCATTATTCTGAAAACGACAGAGCTCCCGCTGCGATTTTCAAATTTCCACTGCAATTGACCAATTCACTCCAAAATTTCGCTGCGCCCGTATTGAAGAACAGCCGCGCCATTACCTGTTACCTGTTAAAGAACCAGTTTCCGTCTAAAAGCAGGTATTTATCCTTTTCCGCCCCGACTGCAAATAAAGCTCAGTATTCTTGTTTTCCGCTGAAATAGTGATTAAAAATCATCACTGAGTCTTCCCTAGAGGTTTTAAAACTGTATAATTGTTCCCTGAACCGGCGAGTTGTGCCAATTTCCTTCATTTTTAGAAATTCCGCCCGGCCTGTAAGGAAAACCAAAACCTCCATTTTGAATCCACAAGAACCAAAATGGAGGCCCCGGCAGCTCTGAATATTACTCCATTGAATGCTCCTCACCGGGAATTAGACTATTTACCTTTGATAGATGAAGATTTCCAAATTGAAGACTTGGTTTTTGATGAAAGTCCCCTATTGATTTATTGTCGCTGCAGAGATGAATACTCAAAGGGGCAAGATCTTATAGGGTTATGGGAATCCAATCTCCCAAGGTATCTCATCCCTTCAGTTGTTCCATTCCCAGAAATCATCCATTATTTCCAGGCAAACTATGATCCCGCACGGAGGGCTGTAATAGCTCCTGATCAAAGTATTCTGTTTCCCATCACTCCCCAGGCTATCAATGCCATGTTACACTTTGAACCAGACCAAGAATTAGCACCATTGTCCATGGAAGGACTGATTGAGAAAACCAGGCAATTAACCCCAGAAAAGCTAAAATCCATGTGTCAGCATTTCATGTTACCTGAGCATCAGCCAAAAGAGTCTCCTCCCTATGGTTTTTGCTATTTCAATACATTGGGAAGGCTCATTGTAAATATAATATCTTTTGTCTTAGGATTCAACACCAGTGAGTATGTGGATGAGATACCCTTGGCTTTGCTATCCATTTTTACTCCTGGGCAACCTCCTGAGATCAAATATGACTTTGCTTCCTTCATAGACAACAAGATTCATGATCAATTCATAAGGCTAGATACTGAAAAAGTTTTTAAGTACTCCTCCGTTATCTATCATCTTATGATCTTTTATCAGTCAGACAGGTTCCCTTTCCCAGTTCAGAAACTTGATGCCAAGGGAAATCCCAGATCAGTCATATTTTGGTCCCCCATCATTCATTTTTCCTCTGATTCTCCCTACTCCTACTCAGAATTCATTGATCAGTTTGTATATCCTGCAACAACTTTGTTAACAGGAATTTCTCCCCCAAGACTCAGTAATGAAATTAGAAAGGCCTTGCAACTGTCAAAGAGTTATAAAGTTGGGGATTGGTATTTGTATCAAAACCATACAGTCATCAGGATTTATGGATGTGAATTACATCCATTCAAGTTACCCAGATATGTACCAATGAGGATTTTTGCCTTGGAATACTTTAGGCAAATGAACAATTCAGATGTGATCCATTTTTGTAATGTAAATAAGAAAGCTCAGTTAAGGATCAAAAGCCAATTAGGTCCTTTCATCTCCAATTCTAGGGAGGCTGAGAGAGAAGCAGAAAATCGATTACAGAGAAAGTTCCAAACATCTTTCCGTTGGGTTCCTTATGATCCCTTTGGTTTTATTTGTGAAAAGAGATTAAAGAATAAATCATCTCCTTATATACACCACAAGATTCCTGATCTAGAACAGTATGCAAATCAAGATGAATGGGTTGAAGGAACACTTGTTGAGAAAGAAAGTGAAGCAGACAAAATGAATAAAATTATGAAAGATGTTGAGAAGAACTTTGACCTAGAAACGTGTGGTCAAATGCAGGTACCCTACATTGGCATATCTTCAGCAGCCACTCTACAGCAAGCATTACAGGAAAGCAGTCTATCAGTAGCAGCAGAACCCAAGCGTAAAGGAAAAGAACCTGTAGTTCAGGTCATTGAAACTTTGGTCATGGCGGAAAAACCACAGACTTCCAAAGCACCGGAACAATCACAGGTTTCTCCCACACAGGTAAAGCACATCCAAGTTCTAGAGTTGCAAACTCCATTAAATGTGGAAGTAGGGAAAAAGAGGCAGGTTCCAGATACCACACCTCCAAAAGGAACATCACAGGCACATCCAACTAAAAAACACAAGTCAGATCCTCTTCCAGATGTAGAAATTATAGATGAAGTATTTGATGATGGGAGGGAAGATAGTCAACTAACTGGCACAGTTAGTGAGACAAATACAGGACAGAAAGGAAAGGCTTTACAGAAGCAATTAAGCACTGAGGTATCCTCCTTCAGACCGCCAAAGACAGATACAGGGGATATTAAAAGAACCTTCATTAATATTAAAGCCAAGAATGACCCATTGAAAATGAAGGTATATGATCAGTACATGAAGATGACTCCCCAAAATCAAGAAAGGCTAATGTCAGCGTTTGACCTGTCACAAGGTAAAATGTTAATGAGCCACTTCAAAGCAAAGGTGCCAAAGCCCACTTCAGCAGCTGATTACCTGAGGACAAATTTTGAAGTTTTGGCAAAAGATATCCATCCTCTGGATCAGATAGAGCTACATAGGCAAACTGGGGAGATGGTCTACTCTACCCTTACCAACAAGGCCATGGCAGCTATAACGCTGCAGGATTCTTTGAATAATACTACCACACAATTGAAAATTGAGAAGGCCTCATCACAAGCCAAAGATAATAGAATAAAGTCTTTAGAAGAAATAATCATTGGTTTGGGTCATAATCCCAAAGACATTAAAAGTATTGAGGCATTAATAAAAAAGAAAGATGATGGCATAGTTGCACTCAGAAAGCAGCTAAAATTGCCAGCCTCAAGGCACCCTCAGACCCAAGAAGTTATGAAAGGGAATTCACAAGAGGAAATGATGGAGTTGCTCTTAAATATGACTGAGCGACTAAGTGAGACGGAGAAGGAGTTGGAAAAATCTTTGCAGGAGCAGGAAACTACTAAGCAGACATCAACAACAGGTACTACAACTACAGGGCAGCAGACACAGCCATCCCAAGTAAATTCTGATGAAATAATAAAGCAGATGGAAAGTCTCCAACTCAGGGTCACAGAACTCCAAGAAACAAAGTTGAAATTAGTAAAATTGGAGGAAAAATATGAGACATCTAAAAAGACAGCTGCTAACAACACCAGGGAGATAAAAAGATTGGAAAAATTGGTTCAGGCTCTGGAAAAGGATCTCTCATTGGAGAAGCCTTTGAACGAAATAAATGACATTCTTTGGGGTAACATCATTGAATTAATAAAGGGTATTTGGCCCTCTATTCAAGCTATTTTTGAACAAAATGAGTTGGTTAAAATAGCCCAAGAAGAAATAAACAGAACCAGACATGAATTAAGAGGCAGGCCTGAGCAGGCCAATCAACTCATTCAATTTCCGAACACCAGGACAAAGCAACAGCTTGCAGGGTTAGGGATTGATGACAGGACAGGCACAGTTTTGGAAATAAAGAGAGTTTTCATTAAGAGAACTTTCATGCAGAATTTAGAGAGGAAGTGTACAGACATTTTGGTTGATATCAACATTTTCAGAGAGAAATTTCAAGCTTTTTTGGATAGTGGGTTACCAAGTCCCATGCTCACAGAAGATCAAATAATAGACTTGGAAACCTATGAGAAGAGAATAAAGGCTCATGCTAAAAATACAGCTGCTTGTTCTACTAGCTCGTCGGAATCGACATTACCAACCGGGAAAAGTATCTATGATAAAGTGAGGAATTTATTTCATCTGGAACATGAAATAAAGTATCTATTTCCGTATGAGCCCACCTTTCATAAACTTACTGAAGCAGATGAAACTTTAAGAAAGCTCAGAAGAACTATGATACCAGATGATCAATGGTGGAAGGAAATGTTGGAAATTCTATAAAAGTTGTTTTCAGGATGAGAATTTATCTTTACTATCAAGTAAATGGTAAAAACAGGAAAACAGATGAAAGAGTATCAGGAAAACAGATGAAAGAGTATCAGGTGAAAAGGTTAAAGAGTATCCGTGGGAATAAAGAGTGTCCAACAAGCCAAAGAAATACTGCAAGGGACAGCACAGAGCCCTGTTTCAGCACTTACCTCCAGCACATCCACGAAGAAAGGAACAGCACATCGGCAATTGCCCATTATTTTATCCACGAGACCATTTGTCTCTTGTTTGTTTGTAAATTATGCTTTAAGTCAGCCTAGATTATTGGCTAAGATAGTGTAAGATTGTTTAATATTATTTTGTGTATAAATAAACCCTCAAAGAGAGTGTTGAGGGTGGATTCTATGACTCTGCTGTAACATTGAGATTTTCGGAATAAAAGCTTTTGGAGAAATTTACTTGTGGCTTACTGGATGACGATTTAAAGCACTGGACTTGTTGCAGGATTCATGTGTTGGACTACAGTTCAATAAGTGTTTCTACCCTTTTTCTGAAATTTTATATTAGTTTATAATACCATCTTATCCATTTCTGAATAATTTACATAAAGGATTGAAACAGAATTTGCTTAATTGTACTCTGTTTTCAAATGTGGTTATTCTTAATGTTTTCTTCTAAATTAGTTATAAGCATGAATTCTTAAATGCTCCTACTTTGCTAATTTAAACACTGTTGATTACTATAATAAAGAATTCTTCATTGCTCTTTGTTTGTAGTCATCTCATTTCTTTCTTTTGAACATGGTGAAAGATTCTTAGCTGCCTTTCATCCCTTCAAGATCATCCCATCCACTTTAAAATTTAAGGATTGTTCTCTGTCTAGCTATCTTGCCCTGTAATACCATCTTGTGCTTAGAATAGAAATCCAGTAAAGCCATCCTTTGACTCCATAGCCCAATGGACTAAAAGCTCTCAACCTTGCCCTTAGTTTGTGGATTCCACCATTTTCCCAAAACAAACTTTGAATCTATAACTAGCCTAAAACCTTCCAAGAACAAAGATAAATCATAAAGAGAGAGCCCTCTATGGATGCAGATTGGCTAGATTCTGCATCTAAAAGGTTGGTTTGTGGTTACCTCGGGTATACTTTCCTCTTACACAACTTCTAGGAAAACCTGAGTGATAACATAGTGGCGACTCCACTGGGGATCTGAATCATTTTATTAATACTATTTTTTGATTTATAAGCTATAGACAGAGTCTGAAGATCAGCCAGGTAGCCTTTGAAATTGCTTTTGCTCTGCAATTGCAAAAGTAAATAAATGCTGCTTCAGTCTATCTCTGATTTAGCTTATATATTGAATCTTAGTTTCAAATTTTTCAATCAGACTCTCTAGTTTAAACAGATATTTGAGGAAATCTTAATCACATATCATTATTTCTTGAAGAATTTGTAGAAGTTGTATTTATTTTTCAATTAAAATCCAAAATCCAAAAACACATAGTCTAGGAAAGCTGGCTTCAGAAAGGATTTGACATACTAGGTCAAACCCCGACCCCAATCCACCACCAATATTTGAAAATCCAAATCTGATTCCCAGGATTCTTAGAAGACAAGGAAGTCAAGAAAGTTCTGAAATAGGAAGTCAGGAGAGTACAGGAAGTTCTAGACTACTTTCTAGATCTGCATCTTGTCCTGTGAAAATTATATATATTGATGACATTCCTTTCGATGCACGATTTGAAACATCTTTGTTTGTGAATTTTTCTGAAACTGAATTATCTAGATTAGTTCCAGATCCATTGTTCTTTGAAGATTTGCAATACAGATTTGTTTCACATCATCTTGACAGAGAATTGCATAACTCTATTCAGTCTGAACAAACCTTTGAAGAAAGTTCAAACATTTCCGTGATTACTGAAGCATCCCCAAGTTCAGTCACTTTTTCTCAAACTTTTCAAACACCTGTTATCCCTTCTACTCCTCCATCTCCTCCTGCCATATCATCAACTCCTATTACCTCACTTTATCTTCCAATGGCTAATCGATATGCCCCTCTACAGTTACCAGCCAACCCTCCAGCTTTACCTCAGGACTACCAGAGTAAGATCACACCTTTTGATGGATCAGGAACTTACACAGCTCAACAACACACCAAAATAATGACTGATTACTTTGAGTTTTATGAGATTGATACTGATAATATCCGAATGAGAATTTTCGTTCAGAGCCTTACTGGAGAAGTTAGAACTTTGTTTAGAGCTCTTACTCCAAACAGTATTGCTGATTTAGAAGCTTTGTATAGAGCATTTCTGAACAGATGGGAGAAAAATAAGGATCCTCTTCAGATCCTTTCAGAATTTGAAAAATTAAGAAGAAGACCAAACGAAACCGTACAATATTACATCATAAGATTCAATGAATCATATAATGCAATTCCTCAAAACCTAAGACCCCCACCTAACAACGTGTTGGTTAAATTTCCAGATGGTTTTGAATCTGATATAGCTTATTCCCTTAGGGAAAGAGCTCCTCAAACACTAGAGGAAATGCAAAGCATAGTGGTAAGTGTAGAAGCAAATCTGATAGAAAAACGGGCCAGAGCTAGGGCAGAGAGAAGAATGCCTATGAATGAAGAACCTTCAGCTTTCGAAAAGAAGCTGGATGTAATCATTAAAGGTATGGAAAGATTAGGAGACAGAGTAGAAACCATTGAAAGAAAGTCTTCTACTGACAATCAGAATGTTGCAAGAAACCCGAACTTTAGGAGGAATCTGAATCAAAATAGTGGAAAGAATGTTCCTGATCAGAACATTAGGCCACCCTTTCAAGAAAACTTTGTTGAAGGTTCAACTTATGAAGAACCTACAGAAGATGTAGAAATAAACAATGTAACAGATGACAAAGATGAACCAGAGGTTTTCCTATCCCAGGATGATCAAGAAAATCACATCCTTGAAACATTCCAAACTCATTCAGGTGAGACTTTTGATTTCAAGGAAGGATATGACACAGCAATCTATGAGGTTCATAAACAATATAACTTGAGAAGTAGGCGGATTGAGGTGCCAGAGAACACCAAACAAAAAACAGCAAAACAAAATGTCAAAGGTAAACAAAACATTCCCCCTGTACAAAACATTTCCCCTATACAAAATATTCCCCAAGTACAAATTTTGTCTAGGATAACTCCCAATTCTTCAAATCCAATAATTGAAGATGTCTCTGACAACCAACCAAACAACAAACAACAGTCTAATACATCTCCTCTTGTAGTAAATGTAGAAGAAACAGCAGAAGTTAGTCCTGAAACACCTTCAAAACAAAACTTCATTCATGAAAAAGAGAAAAACAGAGAAAACCCAACTGTGCAAAATACTAAAAATCAAACAGAAAAACCTTTTAATCTAGAGGCTGAAATAGGCAAACTCAAGATAGCTGTTCCTTTATCAGAATTGGCTAAACATGATGTATATAGGAGTCAGATTACCAAGTCCCTAAACATTAACATTACTGGATTAGATGATTCAGTAAACATTCTTGATGATCAACCCAAACTTCTTTTTGGCCCTGAGGTTAATGGCAAACCAGAAAGTGGAGGAACTCCTCCATTTTATGTAAGCCTGAATGTTCATGACAAGATACTCCATAATGCAATGCTAGATTCTGGAGCATCTCACAATTTGATGCCAAAAGAAGTAATGGAAAGATTGAATCTAGATATTACCAGACCGTACAAAGATTTGTTTTCATTTGATTCTAGTCAGGTAAAATGTTTAGGTTTGATTAAAGATCTGTGTGTCACTTTGGTACAATACCCTGCTAAGTCTGTTTTAATGGACATAGTAGTTGTTGATATTCCACCTAAATATGGTATGTTATTGTCTAGATCTTGGGGTGCTAAACTTGGAGGATCTATTCAACTAGACATGTCATATGCAACTATTTCAGTATTTGGTCAGCCTAAAAGATTATATAGAGAAACTTTGATGAAGTACTTAGTGAGTAGCCATGAGAAGCCTGAAAACTTCCCTATTTATTCTGTACATTCTGATATGGATTCTTTTATTTTATACAATGCTGAATTAGATCTTCCTACTGAAATAGAAGCTCCAGAATTGGAAATCATAAACAAAACCACTGTTAAAATTGAAGAAATCTCTGAAAACAAAGAAACAACAGATGATCAAGAAGTACCTGAAGAAACTAAACAACTAGCTCCTATCAAGAAACACTTTAAAACAATTGATGAGGATTATGAACATGAAATTCTATGGCATTTAGAGTTTGATGGCTCAGTAAACAGACTAGGGGCAGGAGCTGGAATTTGGTTACATAATGTTGAGAATAATAATGCAGAGGGTCATGCTTATAGGTTGAATTTCAAATGCACTAACAACATGGCAGAGTATGAAGCTCTTTTATTAGGGCTTAAACATGTCAAGAAGTTAGGAGGTATTAGGGTATCAATCATAGGAGACTCCGAACTAATCATCCAACAGATTAAAGGAGAATTTTCAACAAAAGACATGAGACTGAAACAATATCGAGAGACAGTTGTAGAGATTCTCAACACATTTTTACAAGCCCAACTTGCCAAGATTCCCAGGAAACAAAATTTGCATGCTCACAGTTTAGCAATGTTTGCTAGTACAGGCAAGTTACCTTTCGACCCTAATCATCAGTTTTCAGCTGAAATTAGGCATAGGCCTGCTATACCAGACAATCTTTTGAATTGGAAAGTATTTGTGAATAAAAATCAAATCAATAATTTTTTGACACTTCAAAGTGAGTTTTCTAACTGTAATATAGATGAGGATATAGCTATTGATGAATCTGATCAAGGAAAAGAACAAAAAATAGAAATTTCAAGAGAAAATGAAATTCATATGCTACATCCGACCACATTCATTGAAAAGGACATGCAAAATTTGAAACAAATGGAATCTGATGAAATCATAGAAGATGAGACAGAAATCATCAATTTAAAAGATAATCATTTGCCCAAAGGATTAACTCCTTTGGAAGATCTGTTTGACTCAAATGATATTCCATTTAGACCTAAAATGGAACCTGTAAAGGCTGATATGGAAGAATGCAACTTAGGAACCCCAGAAAATCCCAAAATGGTCAAGTTGTCCAAGTCTCTTCCAAAAGATCAGAAGGTTAAATATGTTGAACTATTAAAAGAATTTCAGGATGTTTTTGCCTGGAGTTATGAAGACCTCAAATCTTATGATACATCTATCATTCAACACACTATACCTTTGAAACCGTACCAGAAACCTTTTAAACAAAAGCTTAGGAGAATAAATCCTGTTTTATTACCCTCAATTGAAAAGGAAATCAAAAGGATGTTTGAAGCAGGGATTATAGCTCCTATCAGATTCTCAGAATGGGTTTCTAACCTGGTACCAACAAGAAAGAAGACAGGAGAAATTAGATTGTGTGTCGACTTAAGAAATTTGAATAAATTTTCTTTAAAGGACAACTATCCTCTGCCGAAAATGGACCACATTCTGCAAAGGGTGAAGATCTCATCATCACACGGATGATTTTCTGTGGTACAACTAGCACTGTTCATCCTGATGACTGGAATAACTTAGATTCACACATCTATGGGTATTGCTTTAAATAGTGTCAAATGCCATTTAAATGGGAATGCAGGAGCTACATTTCAAAGAGCACTGGATATTGCTTTTTCTAAAGAGATACATGATTTTCTGGTTATTTATTTAGATGATTTAACTGTGTTTTCTAAAACAGATCTAGATCATTTAGATCATTTGAGGCAAGTATTTATAAAATGCAGAAAATATGGAATTTCTTTGAATCCTAAAAAATCATTGTTTGGTTTGGAAGAAGGAAAGCTCTTAGGACACATTATTTCTAAAGATGGCATTAGGATTGACCCAGTATTCCAAGCACTTCTGCAACACCCACCCTAAACATATAAAAAGAATTCAGCAAGTATCTAGTAGGAAAACAAATTTTGAGAAGATTCATTTAGTCTAGCGCAGTTACTAGATTACTAACCAACATGTTGAGGAAAAGATCTTAAGCATTGACTGATCAGAGAAGCTAAACAATCATTCGAGAAATTAGTCATTTAAACAAGAACACCGCCTGAATTACTTAAATTCATAGAGACTTTATTATTTTTCATTTGCTTTCGAAGACACAACATCATAAAATTACAGTTTCTCAAAAAGAAGACCAGGGTGTGAAAAGCCATTAGCATTTTTAGTGGTAAGCACTGAAAAGGGTCCAAAAAGAGCAATATTATGGAAAACAAAGCTATTGGTAAAAGCAATCAAATATTTCAGAGTTTACATATTATATTCTCATGTGATAGCATATGTGCCTAATGCAGTAGTTAAAGATATTTTGACTCAAGATGGCATAG
Organism: Pinus albicaulis; assembly: GCA_034641835.2. NCBI lineage: Eukaryota > Viridiplantae > Streptophyta > Pinopsida > Pinales > Pinaceae > Pinus > Pinus albicaulis. The sequence goes on from JAXQQM020083970.1 coordinate 165,879, forward strand.
AAGGTAAACAAGGTAAGTGGATAGCTACCATTTTGGAATATGACATTGAGATCAAGCCAACAAAACTTATAAAGGGCCAAGGTTTAGCACAACTTATGACAGAAACCAATTGCCAAGCCTTAGACCTCAATGAGCTGGATAACGAGCAGGAGATGGCGACTCCTCAGATCAGTCAAGCTTTCTTAGATTCACCCTCGTACACTGATATAATTCATGTTTTATTAAACCTGCAAGCTCCTCCAGGGTTGTCCAGAACCAAAAGAAGATTTTTAAAAATGACATCTTTGAAATATTGTATTTTAGATAGCACTCTATTTTGGAAAAATCAAGTAATTTATCAATTGTCTCTAAAAGATGACGCCGACAGCGTTTAATGAATTTAAGCGTGTGGATTGTGGAGGACATCTAATAGCATCGAAATCTATCATAAACAATATTTATATCAAGTGTAATCGCCAACTTTATTCTCTCGATGTTAAGAAATTAGAAATAACTTGTCATAAGGTTTATATTTTGAGGGTGTAAAGAAATACTCGCTTTAAAACCAATTTCCACAGAAAGACCTTTTCAACAATGGGGGTTAGATTTTATTGGGGAAATTCATCCTCCTTCTTCAGGGCAACATAGATGGATTTTAACTGCTACAGACTATTTCACTAAATGGATTGAAGCTATCCCATGTAGACAGTCCAATGATTCTGTGATTATTGGGTTTTTAGAAACCAACATACTTTCAAGATTTGGTTGTCCAGAAAAGATTATAACAGACAATGTTGCTGCATTTAAATCAAAGAAAATGATCAGTTTCTGTAGTAAATATCATATTACTCTAGGCCATTCAACAGCCTATTACCCCCAGGGTAATGGACTAGCAGAATCCTCTAATAAAAGCCTTATCAATATCATCAAAAAATTATTGGAAGAAAACAAAAAGAATTGGCACAAGAAACTGATCAATGCATTGTGGGCAGACAGACTTACAACTAAGAAATCTATTGGGACTAGTCCATATGAGTTAGTTTATGGCATTGAAGCAAGATTCCCATCATCTTTAGGAATTCCTGTTATGAAATTACTTCAGGAGGCTCAAGTAGAGCCAAATGACATTCAAAGAAGAATTAATCAAACAATCCACCTGCAACAAACTAGGGAAGAGGTATACCAAAGATCACAAGTCTTGCAGGAAAAGCTAAAGAAAATGTTTGATAAAAGGACTAAATCACAAGATTTTCAACTAGGTGATAAAGTCCTGAGATGGGATTCTAGAAGAGAAGAAAAAGGGAAACATGGAAAGTTTTATTTCTTGTGGAAAGGGCCTTATATCATTCATGCCTTGCAGGGAAACAACACTTACTTTTTGAAAGAGTTTGACAATTCAGAAGTTGAAGAAGGACCAGTCAATGGTCGAATGCTCAAGCATTATTTTGATCCCATTTACTAGAGTGTTTCAATGTTTCTAACTTGTACATAATATATTGTTTTTTTTTTGTTTTTTTTTTATTAATGCAGTTTGGATTGGATGGTGACTTCTGGAAGTTGAAGCCCGAAATGAAGGCCCTAAGCTTCAAGAGTTTCACTATCATATGTAAAATAAAGCTACCAGAAAGGAGGAAGGTTTCATACTTTCAGTTTGGAGACATTTTGAGGCATCTGACCTGCTATTCTTGACTTTTCACAAGGAAAAGCCATCCCCAAGTGGAGCCAGTGTTAGCCTCCTATACCAATAGGTTTCATCTTTCATGATTGTCTTTATTGAAATTATGGAATATGTTCAAACCTTCTTTCTTGAGCAAAGGTGTTCCATATTCTGAAAAGACCAAAAAATCAAAAAATTTAAAAAATGTAAAGAGGGTATACCCTAAAAGAAAGATCAAAGGGTAAAAAGAATAAAATGGTCAAAAAGAAATGAAAGAAATGAACCCCAAGCAAAAATAGACCAAGGAAAGTGTGCAAATCCAAATGCCGCTACTATTTCATCTTCTGTAATAAAGAAATTGTGTGCAGCTTGTCAAACCTTTGCCACAATTCATGAATAAGTCAAACTGTTTAAACTTGGCTTAGTCATATTTTAATTTCATGTTGTAGATTAGAGAATAACTATTTGGCCAAACAGTTTAATCTTGGCAGATAAGTAGATAGATAGAGTAAATAAAAGGTGCTCAACAGCTTAATCTGAGCCCTTGGATGTAATAAGGGTAGAACTAGATAGATTTGCCTTGTAAAAAGAAAAGGTTGAAAAGGGTTTGCAAGTCTAAATGCACCCTAATAAAAAAGAGAAAATGGTAGTGTTAAGTAGATAGGGTAGGTAGATGATGCTGCAAAGTGTTACCTGATGAATGATGCTGCTACATGTTTTTGATCCTTTACTTTCATCACAAGTACTAAAGCAGGAAATACACTGGAAAATCACAGCAAGCAAAGTAAAAATCATTAACTTCCTTCATCACTTTCCCCTTAAAAAGATTTACTAATTTCCCCCAAAGTACTAAGGTTTTTGGAGATCAAAGGGGCTCAAGGCATTTCCTTGACTTTTGGAGGGACCGGACCCTCGGCCTAATGATCAAAAAGACCTAAGTGCTTGAGATAATTCATCATTATAATCATTCATCTTTAACCTTTTCCTAAGTAAAATCTCATTTTTCTTAGGAAAATTATGCAAAATTCCATAAAAATCCCTCATCATAACTTGCTATTCTAAGTTCAAGTGTTGAAGATAAGATATTGCAATTTACAGTTTTCACTTTCTTAGATGTGCAAAAATATTTTGAGTTTCCTTGTCCTTTATCATATTAATGTTTAACTTTATTTACTAAATCCCTAGTCAAATACCCTATCCTAAGTATATAAATCCCTTTTTATAAATAACCCAAAAAACCCCCCTAGTATAAAGTTTAACCAAAGTATTTTATATCCCCGCGCATTTAAAATAAAAACCCATTATATGCCCTTTGGTTAAAATTATCAATATATTATAATCCCGCCCTTATGGTAATTAAATAATGATTGTTTGTTACCATATAAATAAAATATATATACAAAACTTTAAACATGCGATATGTATGGTTAAATACAAAAATATGAATCAAGCTTCGGAAAATTTCGTGCCACCATGGCTTGTCCACATGGCATTCCATTTCACCAAACCCCGCTGAAACCCCTTTTATTACGCACACGGGATTAATTAGTCATCAGGACTAATTAATAACCTTTTCCGCCTATTAAAAATCTCCCGGGGTGATTAAATTACACGTTAAACTGTTTTAAAACCCGACGGGCCCACACCTGAACCCTCCGCTTGTTCCCCCATCTCTTCAACCGTCGGATCACCCTTCCGTAGATCAACGGCCAGTGTTCACCCCGCTGCCCATCCCTTGTCAGCATTTTAACCAGCGGGGGATGGGTGGTTTTTGAAAAGTCTACTGTCCACGTGGCGATCATCCTGTGGAATCGCTGCCCTTCCGATATAAACCACCCTCGACCAAAAGCGGTGCGGGCGCTTACCGCTTACCGCTTACCGCCCAACCTTGCATACGTCAGCCCGTACGTCGATGACGTCACACCTCGAAAAAATAAAAAACCCTTTTAAATTGTAAATAAAGCCATTTTTTTCGTGTTTTCGGTTATTTTCGTTATTCTGAAAACGACAGAGCTCCCGCTGCGATTTTCAAATTTTCACTGCAATTGACCAATTCACTCCAAAATTCCGCTGCGCCCGTGTTGAAGAACAGTCCCGCCATTACCTGTTACCTGTTAAAGAACCAGTCTCCTTCAAAAAACAGGTATTTATCTTTTTCCGCCCCGACTGCAAGTAAAAATCAGTTCACTTGGTTTTTCCGCTGAAATAGTGATTAAAAATCATCACTGAGTCTTCCTTAGAGGTTTTAAAACTGTATAATTGTTCCCTGAACCGGCGAGTTGTGCCAATTTCCTTCATTTTTAGAAATTCCGCCCGGCCTGTAAGGAAAACCAAAACCTCCATTTTGAATCCACAAGAACCAAAATGGAGGCCCCAGCAGCTCTGAATATCACTCCATTGAATGCTCCTCACCGTGAATTAGACTATTTAACTTTGATAGATGAAGATTTCCAAATTAAAGACTTGGTTTTTGATGAAAGTCCCCTATTGAGTTATTGTCACTGTAGAGACGAATACTCAAAGGGGCAAGATCTTATAGGGTTATGGGAATCCAATCTCCCAAGGTATCTCATCCCTTCAGTTGTTCCATTCCCAGAAATCATCCATTATTTCCAGGCAAACTATGATCCCGCACGGAGGGCTGTAATAGCTCCTGATCAAAGTATTCTGTTTCCCATCACTCCCCAGGCTATCAATGCCATGTTACACTTTGAACCAGACCAAGAATTAGCTCCATTGTCCATAGAAGGATTGATTGAGAAAACCAGGCAATTAACCCCAAAAAAGCTAAAATCCATGTGTCAGCATTTCATGTTACCTGAGCATCAGCCAAAAGGGTCTCCTCCCTATGGTTTTTACTTTTTTAATACATTGGGAAGGCTCATTGTAAATATTATATCTTTTGTCTTAGGATTCAACACCAGTGAATATGTGGATTAGATAACCTTGGCTTTGCTATCCATTTTTACTCCTAGGCAACCTCCTGAGATCAAATATGATTTTACTTCCTTCATAGCCAACAAGATCCATGATCAATTCATAAGGCTAGATACTGAAAAGGTTTTTAAGTACTCCTCAGTTATCTATCATCTCATGATCTACTATCAGTCAGAAAGATTCCCTTTCCCTGTTCGAAAACTTGATGCCAAGGGAAATCCCAGGTCCGTCATATTTTGGTCCCCCATCATTCATTCTTCCTCAGATTCTCCTTAATCCTACTCTGAATTCATTGATCAGTTTGTTTATCCTGCAACAACTTTGTTAACAGGAATTCCTCCCCCAAGACTCACTAATGAAATTAGAAAGACCTTGCAACTGTCAAAGAGTTATAAGGTTGGGGATTGGTATTTGTATCAGAACCATACAGTCATCAGGATTTATGGATGTGAATTACATCCATTCAAGTTACCCAAATATGTACCAATGAGGATTTTTGCCTTAGAATATTTCAGACAAATGAACAATTCAGATGTGATCCATTTTTGTAATGTAAAGAAGAAAGCTCAGTTAAGGATCAAAAGCCAATTAGGTCCTTTCATCTGCAATTCTAGGGAGGCTGAGAGAGAAGCATAAAATCTATTAGAGAAAAAGTTCCAGACATCTTTCCGTTGGGTTCCTTATGACCCCTTTGGTTTTATTTGTGAAAAGAGATTAAAAAATAAATCATCTCCTTATATACACCACAAGATTCCTGATCTAGAACAGTATGCAAATCAAGATGAATGGGTTGAAGGAACTCTTGTTGAGGAAGAAAGTGGAGCAGACAAAATGAATAAAATTTTGAAAGATGTTGAGAAGAACTTTGACCTAGAAACGTGTGGTCAAATGCAGGTACCCTACATTGGCACATCTTCAGCAGCCACTCTACAGCAAGCATTACACGAAAGCAGTCCATCAGTTGCAACAGAACCCAAGGGTAAAGGAAAAGACCGTAGGTTCAGCCTGTTTGTAACTCTTTGGGTCAGCATTAGAAACTACAAACTTCCCAAAACACTCCAATCACATGTTTCTCCCACTCTAGGCACAAGAAGATTCACAAGTTCCCAGAAAGTATTCCCATTAAATGTAAATGAAGAAGCAGACAGTTCAGACTACACTCAAAAGGCCCATGGCATCCAACTAAAAACACAAGTTGATCCTCTTCCGCATGTAGAAATTATATGCAGTTATCGATGATGGAGGGAAGATAAATAAATAACCCAAAATAGTAGACAACAACGGTGATGTGCAGCTAGTGCAGTTTTACAGAAGCAATTGCTGTGACTGAGGTCTTCTTTCACCACCAAAATGTATTAATCGAGATATTAAAAGAACCTTCATTAGTATTAAAACAAAGAATGATCCATTGAAAATGAAGGTGTATGATCAATATATGAAGATGGCTCCCCATAATCAAGAAAGGCTAATGTCAGCGTTTGACCTGTCACAAGGTAAAATGCTAATGAGCCACTTCAAAGCAAAGGTGCCAAAGCCCACTTCAGCAGCTGATTACCTCAGGACAAATTTTGAAGTTTTGGCAAAAGATATCCATCCTCTGGATTAGATAGAGCTACATAGGAAAACTGGGGAAATGGTTTATTCTACCCTTACCAACAAGGCCATGGCAGCTATAACGCTGCAGGATTCTTTGAATAACACTACTGCACAACTGAAAATTGAGAAGGCCTCCTCACAGGCCAAAGATAATAGAATAAAATCTTTAGAAGAGATAATCATTGGTTTGGGTCATAATCCCAAAGACATTAAAAGTATTGAGGCATTAATAAAGAAGAAAGATGATGACATAGCTGCACTTAGAAAGCAGCTAAAATTGCCAGCCTCAAGGCACCCTCAGACCCAAGAAGTTATAAAAGGTAATTCACAGGAAGAAATAATGGAGTTACTTCTAAATATGACTGAGCGACTAAATGAAACAGAGAGGGAATTGGAAAAAGTATTGCAGGAACAGGAAACTATCAGGCAGACTTCAACAACAGGTACTACAACAACAGGGCAGCAGATACAGCCATCTCAAGTGAATACTTCTGGCTTGAGTTCTGAGGACTTAATAAAACAAATGGAGAGTTTGCAACTAAGGGTCACAGAACTCCAAGAAACAAAATTGCAATTAGTAAAATTGGAGGAAAAATATGACACATCTAAAAAGATAGCTGCTGATAACACCAGGGAGATAAAAAGGTTGGAAAAATTGGTTCAGGCTTTGGAAAAAGATCTTTCATTGGAGAAGCCTTTAAACGAAATAAATGAAATTCTTTGGGGTAACATCATTGAATTAATAAAGGGTATTTGGCCCTCTATTCAAGCTATTTTTGAGCAAAATGAGTTGGTTAAAATCGCCCAAGAAGAAATAAATAGAACCAGGAATGAATTGAGAGGCAGGCCTGAGCAGGCCAATCAGCTCATTCAATTTTTGAATTCCAGAACAAAGCAACAACTTGCATTGTTAGGAATTGATGACAGGACAAGCACAGTTTTGGAAGTAAAGAGAGTTTTCACCAAGAGGACTTTCATGCAAAATTTAGAAAGAAAGTGCACAGACATTTTGGTTGACATCAACATTTTCAGAGAGAAATTTCAAGCTTTGTTGGATAGTGGGTTACCAAGTCCCATGCTCACAAAAGATCAAATAATAGACTTGGAAACCTATGAGAAGAGAATAAAGGCTCATGCTAAAAATACAGCTGCTTGTTCTACTAGCTCGTCAGAATCGACATTACCAACCGGGAAAAGTATCTATGATAAAGTGAGGAATTTATTTCATTTGGAACATGAAATAAAGTATCTATTTCCAAATGAGCCTACCTTTTATAAACTTACTGAAGCAGATGAAACTTTAAGAAAGCTCAGAAGAACTATGATACCAGATGATCCATGGTGGAAGGAAATGTTGGAAATTCTATAAAAGTTGTTTTCAGGATGAGAATTTATCTTTACTATCTATTAAATGGTAAAAATAGGAAAACAGATGAAAGAGTATCAGGTGAAACGGTTAAAGAGTATCAGGTGAAACGGTTAAAGAGTATCCGTGGGAACAAAGAGTGTCCAATAAGCCAAAGAATACTGCAAGGGATAGCACAGAGCCCTGTTTCAGCACTTACCTCCAGCACATCCACGAAGAAAGGAACAGCACATCGGCAATTGCCCATTATTTTATCCACGAGACCATTTGTCTCTTGTTTGTTTGTAAATTATGCTTTAAGTCAGCCTAGATTATTGGCTAAGATAGTGTAAGATTGTTTAAGATTATTTTGTGTATAAATAAACCCTCAAAGATAGTGTTGAGGGTGGATTCTATTACTCTGCTGTAACATTGAGATTTTCGGAATAAAAGCTTTTGGAGAAATTTACTTGTGGCTTACTGGATGACGATTTAAAGCATTGGACTTGTTGCAGGATTCATGTGTTGGACTACAGTTCAATAAGTGTTTCTACCTTTTGTCTGAAATTTTATATTAGTTTATAATACCATCATATCCATTTCTGAATAATTTACATAAAGGATTGAAACAGAATTTGCTTAATTGTACTCTGTTTTCAAATGTGATTGTTCTTAATGTTTTCTTCTAAATTAGCTATAGGCATGAATTCTTAAATGCTCCCGCTTTGCTAATTTAAACATTGTTGATTACTATAATAAAGAATCCTTCATTGCTCTTTGTTTGTAGTCATTTCACTTCTTTCTTTTTGAACATGGTGAAAGATTCTTAGCTGCCTTTCATCCCTTCAAGATCATCCCATCCACTTTAAATTTTAAGGATTGTTCTCTGTCTAGCTATCTTGCCCTGTAATACCATCTTGTGCTTAGAATAGAAATCCAATAAAGCCATCCTTTGACTCCATAGCCCAATGGACTGAAAGCTCTCAACCTTTCCCTTAGTTTGTGGATTCCACCATTTTCCCAAACAAACTTTGAATCTATAACTAGCCTAAAACCTTAAAAGAACAAAGATAAATCATAAAGAGAGAGCCCTCTCTGGATGCAGATTGGCTAGATTCTGCATCTAAAAGGTTGGTTTGTGGTTACCTCGGGTATACTTTCCTCTTACACAACTTCTAGGAAAACCTGAGTGATAACACTATGTACTTGTATTATTCAAAAATTTTGAATCATTCTGCAAATCTGAAGTTTTAGATCTCAGATCTACTTCCGGTGCTTCATGTTTTTGAGCAAAACCCCAAGGGGAATGTATAGATCAACCTCTCTTATACATGGATCTATATTGGATCTATCATTTTATGTAAATATCTGATATAGATCTAAATAATCAATAAAATTCTTCTTCAGCCCTAAAAATAACGCTATCATGGTTATGGATACTTTTTTCATGGTTGTAGCACCTCATTTCTAAGGATTTCTACTGTATTATTTCATTCTTTCTTTTGTAAAATGTATGATTTATGCCTCTGATATTATTTTTCAATGTTCAGGCCTTATCTTAGTCAAACCCTTTAGAAAATTACGCTCTCATGCTTCAGTAAATTTCTGCATACTTCTAGTCATGGGAAATCAGGGTTTTCTAGCCTAGTTAGGAAAGGAGGAATTGTTTAACATAGAAACACTTTTTTTTTTCTTTCTGAAATTCGACATGGGAGTCCCTCATAACCCTATATATTATATCCAACCACTTTACCATCTTATTGTTACACATATCTCTGAATACACACGTTTTAGGGCCTAAATCCTCACTTTTCCCCACCTTTTGGTCTATAAAACACTGTATAAGGTTGTTGCTGCATATTTAACTGAAGGTTAAGAGTTTTTAAATCTGTATAAGACATATTTATGTATCTCCACATTGGTAATAACTCATATTATTCCCAATAGTGTAGTTGTTCCAATTTGGGAACATTACAGTGGTATCAGAGCAAGATCTTTCACTCAGCCTGTGGCTTCAAGACAAAGTGTTGTACAGAAAGGATCAAGTTAAGAATGATGAAGAATATGGGTTTACTCTCATCAGCTTTCATATCTAAGAAGAACCTCTCCAAGGAGGTTGTACAAGAAGAAGAAAGAAGAAGCAGTGAAACTTCCTGGAAGTTTCAAGAGAAGAAAGATCTTCTGATCAGATCTACAAGATATATAGATGAGGAAAATTATAAATCCTCATCTCATGGATATGTGCACTCAGCCATATCACCAAAGCTTCAATGTTCTATGTGTGATTTCTTCATGAAGAGGAAGAAGGGAGGTGTACCCAAGAAGGAGACTCTTAGAGAGTATTTGCAGGAGTATGAAGATCAATCCAAGGAGTTCAAAGTTAACTTGAAATTCCAAGGGTTTTGCAAGATCAAGGAGAACAAAGGCACAAAGGAGGAGCATCATGGTAAGGGTAGATTCTACCTATCTATCTTTGATGGATCATCTAAATGTCCAGTAAGGGTTTGGGTGAAGGAGCTAGACAACTTTGTGCAACAACATCAAGTTTTAGAAATTGAAGCCATCAAAGTGGTAGTGCTGAATGTTGAAGGTAAAGCATATGCTTGGTGGTTATTTCAGTATTTTTCCTTGAAGAATGCAAATACACCTACTTATGCAAGATTTATTTGAAGATTGATAGAGAGGTTTGATGAAGCTCCATGTGTAACATCTTTTGTTGACACTATCAAACCACATCAGACAAATCTTTTGCATGAGTTGGAAGGGTCTATGAATCCAAATCCATTTATGAAAACCAAGGAAGAAGGTGTAAGCTTGTTTGACACCTTGCCAAGGGCAAGATATCCATTGGATGAAGGGCTTCCTTCTAAACAATAAGGCATGAATATTCCTCCTTCAATAGAGAGCCAAGATCTAAGGTCTCTTATTGAGGGTGAGGAAAATTCAACTATTGAAGAGGAGGATGCGGAAAAAGGAGCTAATAACGCAGTCATGACAAGAGAACCTCAAGCATCTCATGAAGAGGAGGATAAATCACTTTCTCCAAGAACATAAACTCTTGCACTCTTGCAAGGAGCTCCAAAAGATCTCACACATGGAGATCTTGATAGAACACAAGAGCAACATGCATCATCATTGTCAAATGATGAAGTATTGAAGATACAAGGAGGAAGAGAGGAGGAAGAGAATCTCAAGAAGAAGAGCATATACCCTTCTATGTTTCAAGGGTTGGAAGACCAAAGAAGGCAATAGAATCCATGTAGAAATTGTAGGGGTAAATCTGTCCACCTACATCCACATTATTCTCTATGCCTTGATGCCTCTTTGCAAGGAGGAATTCCACTAGGAAGACCTCCTGATTGGAGGAAAACTAAAGTGTTCTCTCAAATATGGGCAACATTTTCATACTTGGCTAATGAAGGAGCCTTGGGAGAAGCAAGCACAGCGTAGAGGATCTTTCATGAATTCAGAAAAGAGGTAAAAATTTTTTTGAATAGGACATAGTTATCTTCCATTCATTCATCTGTGCTGAGAAATAAAAGATCAGAAATCTACGATGGTATGGATATGAGGATACATGGCAAAACCATATATTTGGCGCATCCCATGGTCTTATCAATTACAAAAGATATTTTTTAACATGACAAGAGGATCTTAATACTCTTGCATGCATGGGCCAAATTGAGGAAGTATTGGAGGACAAGAACTTTCCAAGGGGAAGTTGATTTCCACATGCTTCAATCTTGTCTTGAGCAAGATCAGCTGCAAGGGAGGCAGCAAAAGAAAATTTATGGGACTCCAACATGTGACCTTGGCATCAAGTATGTCAAAGAGGAGAGTCATGACATGATAGGGGCTACATTTCATATATCTACAACGTTATCATTCTTGGGGAGCCTAGATCCTTATTGGGATTCTCAAATTTTGATGGAGTACAAAAAGGAACCTTTCACATGTGAGGTTCATGATGGGAAGGTAATGGATGGGAGGTATAAGGTAGTTGGAGCAGTCATCCATTTCCATGATTAGATTTATTTGGTTAAAGGCTCCAAGTTCAAGGAGAAACTGCCTAATGCAACCTATGAGATCCTGCTTTCCAAACCCACTGGTTTCATTGGAGCATATCATACTATCTTGGATGGATTCATGTGGGAGAATTTCAAAGAGGAGGTCCATTCTCATATGAAGAAGTTCATGGACCATTTTTTAGATGAGGAGGAACATAGCTCTTGGGAAGAATTATCATCTACACCTCCTTATTCATTGAGTGTGAGAGGAGGCTCATCCATGAGCAACCTTGATGATTTTAAACAAGTGTATGAAAAATATCATATTGCTGAATCTCATGATGTATACTTGTATTTTTCTAACACTCATTTGCAGGGCTTTGCTCCAAGAGCGAGCACTATTTACGATGGGCTTCATGGGCCCATGAGCTTTATTGATGATGATCATCCTTTAGAGGATCTTGGAGGGGAGATACACTTCCCATGGTGTGACACTTTTACACCAATCATAAAACACCTTATCCAAGCATGCAAGAAGGATGGGGCAGCAAGCAAGTGTTTGAGGAAACACTTGTCATCTTCTATTCTATGGCAGTTGAGGGTAAAACTGCATTGGTTCCACATGAGGAGGCATCTTCCTTCTCCTTTATCATATATGGCAGCTAGCATGATCTTAATCATGATTCCACATGCTGAAGATGTTCTCATTCTTGGGAACATGGTTGGAGGAGAGACACATTTGTGGAATGTGTCCTTGGGGAAAGGAGTTTCCCACATTCTTTGCACTACATGTTCTAGGGGGTGCATGGAAGACCATATGGCCACTATAGCACATTACGTGTCTCTTTATGATGTGGACCATATGATTGTATGTAGCACTTGGAGCATGACTCTCATGGGCATTTGGGAGGAGCTTCACTATGAGTTACCACGTTGGAAGGTAATCCATTTCATTTGGATGATAGCATGGAGGTGGAAGACCTTCATTGATGGTGAAATTCCCCATTATGACCATTACTTCTATCATGATGAGGCCATGGATCAGCAATAATTTTTCCATATAGACCTTCCTTTACTTCATAATGAGAGCTATTTGGTTTATCTACCAAAGGCCACTTTGCACACTTGGGAGGAACCATTGGGAGATGGAATTATTGCAAAAAAATTGAAGCAATGGTGGGGACTATTGAAGGAGGAGGCCACAAGAATAAGGGGGGAGATTTTGCAGCACCCTTGCAGTTGCTTGAGGACAAGCAACATTTGGGAGGGGGAGACTGTAATGTTCCTAAATTAGCTTCAGCTAATAGGAACATTAATTTTGCCTTGTTTATTTTTTCATTTCATAATTGATGAATAAATTGTAAAGGAGGACATGTAAAACTCCTGAAAACCAAGAATAAATCGATGCCTATGTTAACAAAGAAATATCTAGGCTCTCTAAATAAAATCCTATAGGTGTGAATGGGTTAAATCACAAGAATGGGTCATCTTTGACCAAGTCAAATAGCGCAGTCTAGATGCATTGAACCTCTTTGAGGGACAGTGCAGTTCTAGAAGGAGGTTGTAATGTGAAAAGGGTTAAGTGATTCAAGGTGGTTTAGGGTTTGGAAAGACTCCTATATTATAAAAGGAAGAGGAGGGCAGCAAGGAAAGGGTTGTTGAAGATTATCATTTCACAAGGAATGGTCTGCTAGACATCCCTTGTTAGGAATTCCTGTTCAAGAATGCCACCTCCTTCCTTGAGCAGCTCTTGGAGGAGAATTGTGCTAAACTTGTCCACTATCAGGCTTGGGCCAAGCTTCACCTTACATTACATCGTTGCTCATGTTGAGGGTTGAGCTGTCTTGTGAGTTGCAGCAAGTGGAAGACTATATCTATTCAGATCTATATGATAGCAGTGGCTCTTCTCAGTGAGTGTGTCTTTTAACCTCCTGGAAGAGTTCAATAGCTGATTGTACTTCATATCTACATCTTGGCATCAGGCCAAATCATTCTCAGGAGCTACAACACTGTTCCTCTCCCTAGGGCAGTGTTATTTGTAGATCTATAGTCGCAGGGTGTTTTGCCAGCATTTTGGAGGAGAGATCTCCGGTGTTGGGGTTCTTCCTCTCACTGTGATGATCCATGGATTGGCCATACAATCCATGTTTGTTTTAGATATGATGTGCTATGTACTTTTATTATTCATAAATTCTGAATCATTCTGAAGTTTTAGATCTCAGATCTACTTCTGGTGCTTCATGTTTTGAGCAAAACCCCAAGGGGAATGTATAGATCAACCTCTATTGTACATGGATCTATATTGGATATATCCTTTTATGTAAAGATCTGATATATATCTGAAGAATTAATAAACTGCTACTTCAGCCCTAAAAATAACGCTATCATGGTTATGCAGACTTTTGTCATGGTTGTAGCACCTCATTTCTGAGGATTTCTCCTATATTCTTTCATTATTTATTCTGTAAAATGTATGAGTTATGCCTCTGATCTTATTTGTCAATGTTTAGACCTTATTTCAGTCAAAAACATTAGAAATTTATGCTCTCATGCTTCAGTAAATTTCTGCATACTTCTAGTCATGGGAAATCATGGTTTTCTAGCCTAGTTAGGAAAGGAGGAACTGTTTAACATATATATATATATATATATATTTATATATATATATATATATATATATATATATATATATATATATATTTTTTTTTTTTTTTTTTTTCTGTCTGAAATTCAACATGGGAGTCCCTCATAACCCTAGCTATCAGATCCAACCACTTTCCCATCTTATTATTATGCAGATCTATGAATACACAAGTTTTAGGGCCTAAATCATCACTTTTCCCCACCCTTTGGTCTATAAAATGCTGTATAAGGTTATTGCTGCATATTTAACTGAATTTTGAGTGTTTTTACATTTGTATAAGACATATTTCTGTAGCTGCAAATTGGTAATAACTCATATTATTCCCAATAGTGTAGCTGTTCCAATTTGGGAACATTACATTGAGGATTATGGGTCCCTCCACATTTTTATTTACTTAATTAAGTAGGTTTATTAGGAACTTTAAAATTCCAAATATCAGGTGAAAATTTTGGAATATTATAGTCCTTCCCGGAAAATTTTTTCTTGTCCTCAAGCAACTGAAACAAGTGGATTCTACAACAAACATCCTCCCTCCAAATGGCATCCTCATGTGGAAGGCCTTCCAATCTGTGACAATGTGTCAGGTATGTCTGGCTCCAAATTTGCCTCTCTATAATGTCTAGAATGGCCTCCAACTTAAAATTTATATACCCTTCTTCATCAATGAATCTCCAAGTGGCAACCATATGATGATCAAAGTTCTCCTCTATACATGAGATACATAAGATAAAGTGGTTCATTCTCGAAGTGGAAAGTCCCAACTAATGAACTATCCCTCCAACCCATGATACATAGAGTAGATTACATACATCAATTCCCTCATCACTAGCCATGTTGGCCATATAGGAATCAAACATCACATCATCATAGTGAAAAACAAGAAGTAGAGACATATGGGAAAACATGAACAATGTCAAACCATATTCTCCTAATAACAACCAACGCGGCAAAGCCTTCTACTGCCATGCTAGATCATCATGAAAACAAGTAAGAGAGCCATAGTCTCTCAAAAGAATCCACCGCAACAATGCTTCTTGTTGCCATGCCAAATAATCATTGAGAATATTAGAGCCATACTCTCTCAATAGAAGCCACCTCAGCAATGCCTCTTGCTGCCATACCACATCATCATTGTACCAAATGTAGTGGCCATCTTCTCTCATGAGAAGCCATATTAACAAGGCATCTTGCTACCCCATCGCATCATCATCATACATGTACAATGACCATAATCAGCAAAGAGAAGCCAATGATGTAAGGCCTCTTGTTGCCATCCTTCAACAATGTCATGAAATGTATGGGAAGAATTAAACCCATACTCTCCCTATAGTAACCATAGCAACAAGCATCCTTCTTGCCACCTTACATTATCATAGTGCAATTCATGGAGCAACAATATAGTAGTGGACAGGTAAAATATCTCATCAACATAATAAAAACAAGCTCCCTTATGCCACATCAGGTGAGAGTTATGCTTTCTCCCAAACCCAAGTACATACATGAACATGAGATACATCCCAAATAGAAATATATGTAAATACATGAGACATATACCCAAGAAGAGAAAATACATGGACATAAGATATAACATGTGACATCCAAACTCTTTCATTAATAACCAATGTAACCATTCCTTTTTCTTATGCATTATCCCAGTGATGTATAAGGCATGAATAAGAAAATTATGACTTATTGAGTGGTAACCATACTCACCCAAGAGAAACCAGCATAGCCATTCTTCTTGTTGGCCTGTGTCATAGATTTGCAAGTTGTTTAGCAACCCCTTGCTCCATATCATCAACCATTCATCCCAATGAGGATGATGGATCTCATTCTACAAATTCTTGGCATCGCCCCATTGTAGGATACCATCCTTCCCAAACTGATGAATATCTTTGCACTCCATGAGATGTTGAAGTGCACCTCCAATGAGATCTCTTAATGAGACCTTCTTCTCATCCATGGCCTTCCTAAACCAATGAGGTTCTGGATTTGCTGCAGGTAGAAGTCTCTCTTTCAATTGTGAGATGTGTTGAGCTCCAACAATGTTCTTTCTTCCACCAAATTTCACTCCATTTAGTTTATCCATTATTAATCCCAGGCTCAAATGATCAATGAAATTAGTTAAAATTGCTTTAAGAAGGAATATCGTGGCGAACTTGCTATGTTTTTATGGTTGTGTCATTGTAGTACTTTTTAAACTGAAACTAGCTATAGAATGCAGACATTATGTAGCTAGTTGCCAATTCTGCAGCTAGCTTCATGTTTATACAGGTTCTAGATGTCATCCTGGAGAAAATCACACATGGGCGTATTCCACGTCATGTCCTAATCGTTTTTTGCCCTCCATGGAGATTGAACGGAATTATGTACGTGGTTAAGCACGTGGAAACTCAAACTAGGAGGTAGACTCCTAATAGAATAAGGGCAGTCCAGATTCTGTTACGTGATCATGATCAGAGTCCTAGTTTAGTTTCTATTAGGAAAGACAATAATCCCCGTATTATCTCAAGTTCTGTTATGTAAATTTTCTATAAATATTCTTGGGAAGCCGAGAGACAAAGGTTAGATTTTTGTTAGATTTTATGGTTGACTGCTAGATCTTTGAAGTCCGTGAATACTATGTTTTGAGGTGATTCCTCTTTAATGAAAGAAGCAGTATTTCCTTGAACACATTGAGTCGATTCTGAACTAGATTCCGTGCTACTCTGGTGGTAGAGGGCCCCTGCCTCCTGAGCGGCCTTGTTTATATAGTAGATAAGTATTTCAGTTTTTCTTTTATTTCATCTTATGTTCATATTTGTTTATATTTACTATCACAGCCAAAATTAATCTAATAAACTCTTCCAAAATATCATTATGAAGAATAAGGCACAACTGTGATAGTGTAGGTTTAGTTGCATTTACTTTCATTAGTTATCACAGTTAAGACTTACTCTAATAAACTTTTCCAAAATATCATTATGATGGATGAGGCATAACTGTGGTATTGTAGGTTTTAGTTGTTAAGTTTACACCAAGTAGCATAGCCAATCTTACTCTTACAAAGCTCTTCCAAAATATCATAACAATGAGTAAGAAGTAACTGTGGTGTCTTGGACTTTAGTTGTATTTGCCTTCAGTCTTGTGTTTATGTTCAATTGCTTTGAATGATACAGCCATATTTGTTCTCACAAACTCTTCCAAAACATCATTCATACTGAACGGGATGAACTGTAGAATTCCTTAGGTTAGTTGCATGATAACTTAGTTATAGCACTCCGGAGGTAGAATGCATGTGGTTCAGTTTTGCCATCTCATTTTCAGTTTGATAATGGATTTTAATTTAACATTGTTCACTACAGACTAGTAGTACCCTAGTTTAGTCTTAACTTAGCTTACTGTGTTAACATTCCAGTGTAGTTGCCATCCATTGCATTTCAAATTGTATTAGTTGTTAAATTTAAACACCACAGTCTTCATTATTTACAAAACTTCTTTTGTTCCAAACTCATACTAACACATAATTATCTGGACAGAAGGTAGTATCAGTCTAAGGCCTGGAGTATTTTTGCAACCTTTTTACTATTTCACAAACAAGCCTTTTCTCAAAGACCATTCTAAAAAGAAATCTATAACTTTTGTGTGAGGCCTAGTGGTGCTAGATTGGGTTGCAGAACAAAGTTAGAAGCTAGTTTAGAATAGAAATCTTATGGTGCTACAAATGTTCTTTTCCAAATATATTTTAATAGACCTTTAATCATGGATGAGATGTTGTAGCATTGTAAGTTGATTATTTGATTGTTTAGTTAGGAGAACTTCATTTACACTTAACTGCCCATTTCTCAAGCTCTTCCAAAACATCTTTAATAAATGAATTGGACAAGTTAAGTTCATGTTGTGATTTATTTCCTTGAATTCATTATCAAGCTTTGTAATTTGCTAGCCATAGTTTAGGCTTTGTTTTGTTTCAGTATTTGCATTTGTCATTTGTCATCCATAATTTAGGCTTCACTATGTTTTTAACTAGTAGCTTCTTTCCACCGGCATTCAGTTCTTTCCCTTGTAAACATAAAACCATAAAAAAATCCAAAAACATCATAAAACACTAGACACAACGTAGTGAGAAACAAACACCTAGGCACATATAGTGCACCACACTTCAGCAGTTTACCAACCCTGGTTGAAAATTAATGAACTCAATTTAGGAGACATTCTTCTGCATATGCATGGGAGTACACTGATATGAAAGGGATAAGTCCTAAGACTTGCACTCAACACATCTATATAGAGGAAAATTGTAAACCAATCAGACAACCTCAAATAAGGATGAATCCAAATCTTAGGGAGATTGTTAAAGAAGAATTGCAGAAATTGTTGAATGTCAATTTCATTTATCCTATTTCAGATAGTCAGTGGGTTTCTCCTTTGGTAATTGTTCCAAAGAAAAATGGTAAATTGAGGGTATGTATTGACTACCGAGAATTAAATAAATCTACTCTTAAAGACCATTTTCCCTTACCTTTCATAGATCAGGTGTTAGATACATTAGCTGGAAAAAAGTACTTCTCATTTTTAGACGGGTTTAGTGGTTATAATCAAATTCAAGTAGCACTTGCGGACCAAGACAAAACCACATTTACCTATCCTTGGGGTACTTATGCTTACCGAGTATTGCCATTTGGATTATGTAATGCACCTGCAACATTCCAAAGGGCAGTATTAGGAATTTTTTCAGATCTAATACATGATTGTGTAGAGGTATATATGGATAATTTCACAGTTTATGGAAACACATTTGAAGAAACTTTAGCAAACTTGGAAAAAGTTTTAAAGAGATGTCAAGAAGCAAATCTTTCACTTAGTCATGAGAAATGTTTCATGATGTTTACTGAAGGTATTGTTTTGGGGCATCATATTTCAAGGGATGGGATTAGAGTTGATGAGTCAAAAGTTGAATTCATCTCTAACTTATCTATTCCAAGTTGTCAAAAAGATGTTAGGAGTTTTCTAGGATTTACAGGATATTATCGGAGGTTTATAGAAAACTTCACCAATATAGCATCTCCACTCTTTAAATTTCTTACCAAAGACTGTGAATTCAAATGGAATTCTGATTGCCAGTTAGCCTTTAAGACCCTAAAAACAAAAATTTCTGAAGAACGTATTTTAAGGGGTCCTAACTGGAAGTTACCTTTTCATATTTCAAAATATGCCTCAGATACAGCTCTAGGAGCAGTATTGGGACAAAAAGACTTGATTCCTTATGCCATCTACTATACCAGTAAAAATTTGACTCCTGCAGAGTTAAAATATACTGTAACTGAAAAAGAGTTTTTAGCTATTGTTCATGCCATAAACAAATTTAGACACTATATAACAGGCTATGAAACTTTTGTTCACACTGATCATTCTGCAATTAGATATTTAATGAAAAAATCAATCACTAATGGCAGAGTTATAAGATGGTTGTTGCTCTTACAAGAATTTAACATTACTATTCTAGATAGGCCTGGAAAACAAAACACAGTAGCTGATTTCCTATCTAGACTCCAAAATATCAAAGATGACACTCCGGTTGAAGATCAATTTCCCGATGAATATCTTTTTGCAATCTCTACTCAAACTCCATGGTTTGCTGATATTGCTAATTATTTAGTTTTAGGAAAATTTCCTTCAATTATGAATGCAAGGGATAAAAGAAAAATCATTTGTGATAGTGCAAAATATTCATGGGTTGCTAATGAGTTGTACAAGACAGGTCCAGATTTGATCATTAGAAGGTGTGTTCGTGAAGATGAGATGCTTGAGATTCTCAAAGCATGTCATGATGAACCTTGTGGCGGACACTTTGCTGATAAGAGGACAGCCTATAAGATCCTTAATTTAGGATATTATTGGCCATCCTTGTTTAAAGATGCTAAAGAGTATGTAAAAAGGTGTGACAGTTGCCAAAGGGTAGGGAAACCTTCTCCTTCAGGTGAGATTCCATTACAACCTCAGGTACATATTGAACCTTTTGAAAAATGGGCTTTGGATTTTGTAGGACCTATTAGTCCTCCATCAAGACAAAAGAGATATATATATTAGTTTGCACTGATTATGTTACTAAATGGGTAGAGGCCAAGCCATTACTTTTTGCTACTGAAGCATCTGTAGTTAATTTTCTTTTTGAGGATATTTTTACTCGTTTTGGTGTCCCAAGGGAAATTGTTACAGATCAAGGAGCTCAATTTACATCAAAGCTAGTGGAACAAATGATGGAGAGGTACAAAATCAAACACAGAAAATCTACTCCCTATCATCCACAAGCAAATGGTCAAGTGGAATCTACTAATAAGGTTATTGAAGGGATCCTAACAAAGACTGTCCATTTACATAGAAAAGATTGGGTAGATAGGCTTCCTGAAGCCTTATGGGCCTATAGAACTACATGGAGAAGCACAACAAACCATACTCCTTATGAACTTGTTTATGGAAAGCAAGTTTTGTTTCCCATAGAGTTCCAAATTCAAACTTTCAAAATGGCAGTTCAGCTAGGACTTGATTTAACGGAGGCACAAAAGCATAGACTGGAGCAGATTAATGAATTGGATGAGATCAGACAAGATGCAGTTCAGAAAACAAGTCTAGTCCAATAGAAAAGGACTAGATGGCATGACAAGTACATCAAAGAGAAGAAGTTCAAAGAAGGTGACTGGGCTCTCTTGTTTGATTCAAAATTCAAGGATTTTCAAGGTAAATTTCAAACACATTGGCTTGGGCCATATGAAGTTGTTAAATTTTTTGACAATGGAGCAATAAAAATCAGGACAATAGATGAAGAAGAGGTTACTTTTCTTGTGAATGGTCATAGATTGAAGCTATATCACAAACCACTCTCAAGGGAAGAATTTATTACAAAGTTCCAGGAAAACAGTGATGTGAAGTTAATGAAGAAGAATATTTCTTCTTCATCAACTTAATTGAATTTTCTGAAGTCATTTTATTGAAAATAATAATAATAATAAAAATAATAAAGTATAAACATGAAAACCAATCAATGATTGGCATGTTTATACAGAAAATATAGGGTGAAAATTAGAATCTTTCTGACACTAACTTTTCCATTTTGTTTCTACAAGCATCTGTTACAAAATCATAAGTTCAGATCCATTTCACTTATGATCCATCTCATTTCATTTCATTCCATTTACTCATTCATCCATACTCCGTCTCATTCATTCCTTAATACTTCACTTCATTCCATATTTCATTCATCTCATTCCATACTTCATCCATCTCATTTCCATTCCAGAATTTAAAATTTTACGTTTTTCTGCAATTGAATAATACACAGCAGAAAATTGCAGGGTACTTTTTCACTCCATTTCATAAATTGTAATCCATCCCACTCCATCATTCACTTCATACATATTCCATTATACCATATTTAATCATCCATCTTCACTCATTCCATACAACATTCCATTTACATTCCAAACCAATCCATTCCATGATTCAAGTTCTCTACAGGTACATTCTGCAATCAAACAGACATTCTGCAGCTAATCAGACTTCTGCAGCCAGACAGACATTTTGCAGCTACATATCCTGAAGGCACTGACCAACAATTATTTGATTTGCAACAAAATGATCCTGCACATCCATGAACAAGTCAAGATTAAGAAGGTTATGAAGACTCAAAAATTAATGATTTTCAGGGAAAACAAAGAATATGAAGATCACAAGAAAATCAAAGTAAAGGCAAAGGTATGAAGTAATTATAATGCCACATCATGAAAAAATTTAGTATGGTTTAGCTATGAATAATTCGAAAAGTTGTTTTGATTAATTTTATTGATCATGCCGAATAAACCTTCCACAAAACTTTGGATAAAAATCCTTCTATTTCACCATTCCAAAACCCATATCCGATCATCATTTTAAAAAAATCTCTAAACGGTTAAAGTGCTGAAGTGATTGGATTAATCACGTCACTAAGCATTTAATGATGATTTTTGAAATATCTCTGCGGTCTTTTCACTCATTGATTCATTTTCTTCACCTCACTTCATTAATTCATTCCGTAACCATTCCTTGTCACTCCTTTCCGCAGCCGACTCTTAACCATTTGATTCTGTAGAACAGAGGTATCTCTGTAACAACCGTTGTCACTGTGAAACAGAGGAAACATTTGGGGAGAAAAAACAGCTTGTTAATGGCCATTCTCACTGTGAGCAGAAGGCTGGTAATATTGAAGATTGAAGAAGAATTATGGGCCTCATCGTGAGAACAGAACCAGTTGGCACTAAATACTTAGAAGGCTATCCCCAAATTCGAGAAATGTTGCAACAAGAAGGATGGCTGCAATTCCTTGAAAATTTTAGTGGCTCCCACAAAGAGGTTACTAAAACGTTTGCAAGGTCATTCAAAGGAGCCGAGGTTGAAGTTGGAGATATTAAATTCACTGTCACAGAGGTTTTTATTGCAGAAGCAACAGGACTGCTTAGACAAGGAGAAAGGTGGTTTAAGAACAAATAATTCCATAACGAATCATGGAATAAGATACTCAAGTCACCAGGTATGGATGTCACTATGTTTAAAAAGGGTATCCCTAGTTCTGCATTAAAGAACAAATGGAGAAACATGTTGCTTATCCTACAAAAATTTATCACTTGTGGAGGTAGATATGGTACTTTCTATGTTTACCATATTAGGTTGATAATGCATTTCCTAGAAGAAGAGCTTAATTTTCCCTATTTCTTGCTTCAAAGTTTAAAGAAAATGGCTTCAAGTGTCCAAGAGAGAATTAAATTTCTAGAGACAACCTTATACCACCATGGTTTAGTCAAGATTTTGATTGAGCATCATCTGAGCAAAATAGGGGATAATTGGGATAAATTCTTGGTGAGAAATCACTTTGAGGAACCAAAAGAGCCTTCACCTGAACATCAACCTACAAAAAGAAGCAGAAGATGGAAATCCTCCAAGACTGAAACTGATAAAACTATACAAGAAAGTAGTGAAGAAATGATCTCTGAAAAATTAGTTCAGATTAAGAAGCGGCTTAAGAAAAAGAGAATCATAAGAAGAGTTGCCAGAGAAAAAGGAGAAGGGCCATCTCAACCGAGGAGGAGCCACAGACTGAAGGGCATACTAAAGAAAACAAAAGTTAAACAAACTGGGGTTATAAACATAGAAGACGAAGAAACACCTACTGAGGAGGATTTTGATGAGGAAGTTCCAAAAATTGATCCTGCACAGCAAGAAATTTACAACTATGTTGAAACATTGGAGAGGAAAGCTTCATAGAGTAGAGATAGAACCCCTAGTCCTCCACTGTCTGAAATAGATGTGTTAAGAAGAGATAGGTACGAGCTGGAAGTACTTAATAGACATATCAGGACTGAGAATGATATTCTAAGGGAACAAGTTAAAATAAAAACCAGTATGAACTCAACCCTGTATCTACAAATGGACAAAGTTGAAAAGGCTAATGAAAAGTTGAAAAAGAGGAACAAAAAGTTAATCAGGGCACTTACCAATTTAAGGTTCAAGTTAGTCATCAAGAAGCCCAGAAGGCCTTTAACTACCAAACAAAGCAGAAGAAGAGGATTGGATGTTCTTGCAGAGGCCTCTGAGTTCATGGAATAGTTGCATGAGGACATGCAAGAATCTAGCAGTGGGGGTATGTTCAGCTCCAAAAATGTTCTTTCTTCCACCACATTTCACTCCATTTCTTTTATCCATTATTAATCCCAGAATCAAATGATCAATGAAATTAGTTAAAATTTCTTTAAGAATGAATATTGTGGCTAACTTGCTATGTTTTTATGGTTGTGTCATTGTAGTACTTTTTAAACTGAAACTAGCTACAGAATGCAGAAATTCTGTAGCTAGTTGCCAATTCTGCAGCCAGCTTCATGTTTATAGAGGTTCCAGATTTCATCTTGGATAAAAGCACACATGGGTGTATTCCACGTCATGTCCTCATCGTTTGTTGCCCTCCATGGAGATTGAATAGAATTATGTATGTGGTTAAGCACGTGGAAACTCAAACTAGGAGGTAGACTCCTAACAAAATAAGGATAGTCCAGATTCTGTTACGTGATCATGATCAGAGTCCTAGTTTAGTTTCTATTAGGAAAGACAATAATCCCCGTATTATCTCAAGTTCTGTTATGTAAATTTGCTATAAATATGCTCGGGAAACCGGGAGACAAAGGTTAGATTTTTGTTAGATTTTATGGTTGACTGCTAGATCTTTGAAGTCCGTGAATACTCTGTTTTGAGGTGATTCCTTTTTAATGAAAGAAGTAGTATTTCCTTGAACACGTTGAGTCGATTCTGAACTAGATTCTGTGCTACTCTGGTGGTAGAGGGCCCCTGCCTCCTGAGCGGCCTTATTTATATAGTAGATAAGTATTTTAGCTTCGCTTTTATTTCAGCTTATGTTCATATTTGTTTATATTTACTATCACAACCAAACTTACTCTAATCAACTCTTCCAAAATATCATTATGAAGAATAAGGCACAACTGTGATAGTGTAGGTTTAGTTGCATTTACTTTCATTAGTTATCACAGTTAAGACTTACTCTAATAAACATTTCCAAAATATCATTATGATGGATAAGGCATAACTGTCGTATTGTAGGTTTTAGTTGTTAATTTTACACCAAGTAGCATAGCCAATCTTACTCTTACAAAGCTCTTCCAAAATATCATAACAATGAGTAAGAAGTAACTGTGGTGTCTTGGACTTTAGTTGTATTTGATTTCAGTCTTGTGTTTATGTTCAATTTCTTTGAATGATACAGCCATACTCGTTCTCACAAACTCTTCCAAAACATCATTCATACTGAATGGGATGAACTGTAGAATTCCTTAGGTTAGTTGCATGATAACTTAGTTATAGCACTCCGAAGGTAGAATGCATGTGGTTCAGTTCTGTCATTTCATTTTCAGTTTGATAATGGCTTTTAATTTAACATTGTTCACTGTAGACTAGTAGTACCCTAGTTTAGTCTTAACTTAGCTCACTGTGTTAACATTCCAGTGTAGTTGACATCCATTGTATTTCAAATTGTATTAGTTGTTAAATTTAAACACCACGGTCTTCATTATTTACAAAACTTCTTTTGTTCCAAACTCATACTAACACATAATTATCTGGACAAAAGGTAGTATCAGTCTAAGGCCTGGAGTATTTTTGCAACCTTTTTACCATTTCACAAACAAGCCTTTTCTCAAAGACCATTCTAAAAAGAAATCTATAAATTTTGTGTGAGGCCTAGTAGTGCTAGACTGAGTTGCAGAACAAAGTTAGAAGCTAGTTTAGAATAGAAATCTTATTGTGCTACAAATGTTCTTTTCCAAATATATTTTAATAGACCTTTAATCATGGATGAGATGTTGTAACATTGTAAGTTGATTGTTTGATTGTTTAGTTAGGAGAACTTCATTTACACTTAACTGCCCATTTCTCAAGCTCTTCCAAAACATCTTTAATGAATGAATTGGACAAGTTAAGCTCATGTTGTGATTTATTTCCTTGAAGCCATTATCAAGCTTTGTATTTTGCTATCCATAGTTTAGGCTTTGTTTTGTTTCAGTATTTGCATTTGTCATTTGTCATCCATAATTTAGGCTTCACTCTGTTTTTAACCAGTAGCTTCTTTCCACCAGCATTTAGTTCTTTCCCTTGTGAACATAAAACCATAAAAAATCCAAAAACATCATAAAACACTAGACACAACGTAGTGAGAAACAATTACCTAGGCACATATAGTGCACCACACTTCAGTAGTTTACCAACCCTGGTTGACAATTAATGAACTAAATTTAGGAGACTAGGTTGAGCATAAACAAGATGCTCATTGAGAAAGTGTCATCAAGAAAAGAGAAAAGATTTCTCATCTCAAGATGTCTACCATTCATCATCTTAATTTCCATTGCTTCATGAGTGAATCTACCTTCAAAATGCTCGAAGAATAATGGGGCCTCTTCATTATCACTACTAGCAAGTGACAATGTTGTAGATCTGCAGGGTAATACATATGTTGTCTCAAAGCAAGGTACAATACTGATCTCATAACTAGTCATTATACATAGGATCATGCTCATCCCGTTTTATAAAATTCTAAACTTCAACTCAATGGGTTGAATGTAGTCCATCAATGACAAACTGGGATAGTTTTTCATCTCCTCCTTGATTAGATCAAGGTTCCTCTGCACTGTGATAGTTTGCTGCTTCAAATCAACATTTTGATTTAACCCTTGGTTATGCATTGGCCATGATGGCATGTCCTCATAAGTTTCAATAAGATCTACTGAAACAATAGGTGATGAATGCGTATGCATACCTTGGATCAACTGATGTGTGGGAACCTCTTGCTAGAACACAAGAGTTCCTCCAACCAGGACAATGGTATCTCCAACTGCTGGTAAGAGTGATGGCTGCTCTTCTACCAATGTACCAATGCTGGAATCTTCCTTCTCTTCCACATGCATATCCTGAATCATGCATGGGACTCTATATCTCAAGAGCTCAAGACTATATTGCAAGGTAGCAAGTGTCTCTTCTCTAGATGCAAGTACTTCTGCAGTTGGTGGTGAATGTAGCAACCTTTTTTCTAGATTGAATATTGACATTCTCCTTTGTCTCCTTAGGAAATGTCTCTTTGTGGTACATCTCTGTCTTCTTTACATCAAACTTCTTCCTCAACTTGTGAAATAAATCTGAATATTTAGTCACCTTTGCATGCTCCATGTGACTAAGCCACCAATCATTGGCTTCACCTACTAGATGAAGTGCTACAATTTGGATAGCCTCTTTTTCAGCCACAGGATGTAGCATGAAAAATGTATCTAACTCTTTCCTCCAAGCCTTAACAGTGCTTGAGGAAGACCCATCAAATGTAGGAAAATAGTATCTATTATGCCTATTCCTTCTATTGCTGCTATAGGATCTTCTTTCTTCTTTGAGTTCAAAGAATTATTGGAGAGTTAGTCTTCCCTTTAATGATCTAGACTGTTCCTTGTACTCTTCAAGATACAAACTGAGACTCTCATGAGTCTTAGGTTTTCTTCTTTTTTCCTTTCTACACTTTCACCTTCTTCAAATAAAGTGGGCATAGTAGATCTATGAGGATATCTATGATTCTTTGGTCTTCTTTTCTGTTGATAGGAAGTGCTTGGACCTTCCTCCTCAAATCTTCTTCTTGGATCCTTCCATTGCCTTTCTCTCTTCATTTGATTGACCTCCTTGGTGAGATATTTCTTGGATCTGAAGAGATGAGTGGAAAAATCCTCCTTCATGATAGATCTCATCTATTTGCTTCTTATTTTGATGCAAAATATGAAGTGTCCACAAGCTAAGCCAAAGATCATGCTCTGATACCATTGTAATATCCCAAAAGGGAGAATGGTAATAGTTAAACATAATATAAGAACTGGAACTAAGTAAGCAATAAATCTAAATACAAAATCAGAATATATAGAGAAGCTAAGACATTTTATTATATGGAGATAAATCAGTTACACAATGTACATAAGATGAGTAGATCTAGCCCAAGAGAAGGCCTAGAATCCCCCTACAATGGTGCTACAACTAGCACTGCGTAACTGGTGAGCTTATTGAAGCAATACTGCATTGTCCTTTCTACTGTTGATATACAGTAAATGGTGCAAAGGAAAGTGCAGATCTAGGGAGCTTATGAGTGCTGATGAAGCCAAGATTCAAGATCTGGCCAATGTGATGGGTACCCAAGATAACCCAGAAAGGATTTTCTAGATCTACAACTTTGGAAAATCACCCTCCTAGGGTTTGATCCTTTATCTACTTGGATTACAGATCTGAAGCTAGATCTGACAAATAGATGGTTGAAATATGTCACAACATCAAATCTAAGCTTGAAGGGATGATCCCTCCTTCAGATCTACAAGCTTGAAGCTTTAAATCTAGCTTCTCAATCCTCCAATGATGATTACAGTTGCTGCTACACAAGTGCTCACAGAAACTCTGCTGTAAGGGAAAGAGAGGCTCTATGCTTGCTAAAATATGCTGCAATAAACTCCAGGCTGATGGAAATACTGATGGCAGAGTGTGGGGATGATCCCTCACATGATTACTAGTTGAAATGCTAGCAAATTCCTTCCTCCTTTGGATCTGCAGTAATGGACAACGTAATTCTCGATGGAACTACTGTTGCTAGGAGGTAAATAAATTTTTTCCCGATGCCAGATCTGAAATGAAGCTCTGGGAATTATGATATTTAAGCTCAAGGTTATATGAATAATCCTACACCGGTTCCTTAACTATAATAGTGAAGGACAACCTCATCCTCTGAAATTGATCTTAAAAAATCTGTAATTTCTGATTATGGATGTTCTGCAAAAAGTAGGAAAAGATATGTGGAACCAATGCCTGATGAAGAATGAAGTACAATACTCTTTGAAGAGCTACTCAATGAAAGAGGTGGGATTCCCAACTAGGAACACCCTGTGCTAAACAACACTTACAAACTTTGCTAAACAACCCACGAAAGCAATGGAATGTCACATGAAAATTCCAGATCTAAACAGACCTCAAAATCTATAATCAATAGCCTCCTTCATTGTTTCCTTCATCTCCTTTATATAGTGTTTGAGCCTTCCATGCCTTGGCCCTCATCTAAACTACGGTGTGCATGTGGAAAATATCCTCCATGTTTTATTGTGTTGTCTCTCCAAGTCATCCATCATGTCTAGGTGCAATGTACACACTCTCCATCATGTGTGCATTAATTTCACTACTTCCTCCATTATCTCATCATGAATGCTCCATGATCTTCTGTTTGATCCCTTCCAAGATGTTAGTTGACTGTATCAACCTCCATGATCTATCTCATTAATGAGACATGATCTCCAATTCCATTCACACTAGTAGTTGCTCCACTACCTCATTTTGTAGATCTAGGCTTAATTAATCCACATTCACAAATAAAAAGTGGCTATTCATTCATCTTGAGGATTATGGGCCCCTCCACCCTTTTATTTACTTAATTAAGTAGGTTTATTAGGAACTCTAACATTCCAAATAGCATGTGAAAAATTGGGAATATTATAATATGAAAACTAATTATGGGTACTCATGAGAAATCATGCGTTAGATAAATTATTGAAATTATTGAGTGCCATCTTTAGCTCCTCACTCTTATTGAAATTCAAAATGGATTTATTGTCTACTACTCCCTCAGAGATGCTGAGATGATTTAACCACAAGTGTTTGTTTCAGTCCTGCCAGAAAATTCAACGATATTGTTTCTATCTGACCATTCTCCCTTTTTTCTAAAATTCACTTGTTCACTGTTGATTTCACTATTTAACTTTACAAAGGTAACCTCAAGCTGGAGTGGTTTCTGAATGTGGACTCGTACATAAGGTGACTCATTTTTCAATGATAAAACTGAATTTCTGCCAAAAGATGTCCAGGAGAGAGTCATTCACCATAATTATCAACCCTCATTTTTAGCCTACTTTATTTTTCCATGAACTTCTTTATCATAATAGTTGTAGGTTTTATAAATGGGATAACCGTTGAAACCCATCGCCTATGATTTGACACTGTTTTGCTTGAGAACACATATAAATATCATTCTACATCAAGGCTGTCATGGTATCTTCCCTTTGGATCTGAAGTAGGCTCTCCAAATGTACCAACAATGATGTATCTTTCCAATTATATGTTTCCTTCTCCATCTAAGATTGGCAACAACTTCTTCAAATTATGGCCTCAAAGCTTCCTCTGTGAGCTTGTAAATTTTTATTTTTATTTTTCTTTCATCAAATGTACCATCCAGTGTTGACTCCTCTCTCCACTTACCCTTTTCCAAACCTTTCAAGCACCATGCTTTAAGAAATATGCTAAACCATGAAGTAAACTTTAAAGCTACACCTAAAGCATTGCCACAATGTTCCCTCTTCTTATGCCACTCAATTCAGCTGCTTTATATTTTGGAAGAAATTTTAATATATATATTAAAACCTTGTGACACCTTACATAATTTATGTAACTCCCATAATTCTATATGAAAACTAGTTATGTGTACTCCATCAAAATCATGAGTTACATAAATTATTGAAATTATTGAGTGTCAGTTTTAGCTCCCCAACACTTATTGAAATTCAAAATGAATTTCTTGTCTACTACTCCTTGAGAGATGCTGAGATGATTTAAAAACAAGAGTTTGCTTCAGTTTTTCCAGAAAATTCAACTATATGTTTCTATTTCACCATTCTCGCTTTTTTCTAACATTTAGTTGTTCACTACAAATTTCCGTATTTAACTTTACATGAGTAACCTAAAGTTGCATTGGTGTCTGAATGTGGACCTAGACACAAGGTAGTGACTCATTTTTCAATGAAAAAATTGAATTTCTACCAAAATATGTGTTGATATTGCAACAAGATGGTGAGCTTAGTGGAAAGAAGTCGCCTTCACTAAGTGGGCCTGCAGGTTATTTTTGGTGCAAGTCTATTTTTAGACTATGTCTATTTTTATACATGTCGATCATATTCTATGAGTTGCAGGATGCTATTTGTGGATGGTTGGTCAAGTTGGAAAAATAGATGGACTTCTATTTTTAGACATATTGGGCGGAATCTATTTTTAGATTGCCAGTCTAAAAATAGATATGTCGAATATTATTAGCTCTTAATAATATTTGGACTATAAACATTATGTTATTCTCTTGGAGCACTTCAGTTAAGTGCACAGATGTGGCATAGGATCTGACAGAAGGAATTATGTTATTCCTGAGGGTTAATTTGGGCTATTGCATGGATACTTCAGTTAGAAATCATGTGACAGAGTTTGGTGGAGTTATTAAGGTAGTTGGTGGACTTGTGTTCAGTTTAACTGAGTTAAACATAGTTGAGCTAGTTGTATCTAGTCTAACTGAATGATACACTAGTGAGAGTGGTGTGAATTAATTATTAATTAATTCAATAATTATTAACTCATTAATCAGCTAGAGAATACATCAGTTAACTACAGTGCATGGATAGTTTCAGTGGAGACTAGTGAAGAGGTAGGTGAAAGAGAAGTGTGACTATCAGTTGTGACTATAGTGTTGCATGTTTTGCAACACACAGTGGTTGGAGATGCCAATGAGGATTACGTGAGAAATTCTAGACCAATTCGAGTTCATTCAGAGCCATTCTTCAGCAGTGATTGCACAGTAGAGGTAGGCTAGTAGGTGGCAGAGATTGGAGCATGTGATTTGCTAGATCGGACCTGATTAGTGTGTAGCAATTGGAGATTGTACTGAGAGCTTGTGAGGAGCTTTGTATGATTATTGCTACATGATATCTATGACATATAATATACATATATTTGTGGTTTTTTAGCTTTAAGCCTTCCCATAAATACTGTGTTCATATGTGTGAATGTTTATGGTTTTAATGTGCGCATGCGATTGTTTTTATTTCCGCAATTAATGATCAATGGTAGAAGAGATTGTGTATTGTGCATGAAGTCAAATAGTGTGTGATCAAGAGAATATCAGATGTATAACATACTAGTTATATAAATTTCTACATGGTATCAGAGCAATATTGATCATTGGATAAATTGCAGAACATTAAAGCGGTTAAGTTTTGTGCTGGTGGAATTCAAATTTGCAGCAGTGTTTTCTTGGTGTCGAAGTTGAGATGTCTTTCAACGGATTGTGATTGGAGTATGCCCTTGAGGGCAGATCGAACTATATTTCATGGAAGGACAGGATGGAGGCGGTGTTAGATGACAATGGGTTGAAGGAGTTCATAGATGCAGAAATTCCAAAACCTACTTCTAGCGATGTTGCCGCACTTAACGCATGGAAAAAGAAGACAACAAAGTGTCAAAGGATTATGTTGGAAGGTATGAATGATCACATAGTGTCCAGCCTTCATGGTAAAGCTTCTCCATTCTTGATGTGGAAAGCTTTGAAAGATTTATTCCAAATTAAGAGCGACTAGAGGAAGTTGGTGCTCAAGGATAAACTCAGGAACATAAAAATGGAGAAAGGCGACAGTATACCCAAGTACCTATTGAAGTTTGTCCAGTGCAGGGATGAGCTGGGAAGTGTGGGGGCTACTATAGATGATGAGGACTTGGCGAGCTTGGCTCTCCTTCGGCTTCCGAAGAGTTGGCATTCCTATCAAGACTCTGTCAATGGTCGGGAGAAATTGTCAGGATCGGAGCGACTTTGGTCGGATCTTGTGCAAGAGGAGATAAGGCAGAATACCAGGGATGGATCTTCATCAAAGAGTGCAAATGAAGAAAATTTTTCTTTGGCTGCCAAAGCAAGGAAGGGGAAGAGCAAGAAGAATGCTTTTCAATCTAGTGCGAAAGGCAAGAAGCAAGACATGTCCGAGGTGAAGTGCTTTCATTGTCACCAACATGGACATTAGGCCACTAATTGCCCACAGAAGAAGAAAAATAAGCAGGCTGATGGATCTGCAGCTGGAGAGGCCTTAGCCTTGCAGTTTGAGCTGGATTTTTCGCTGATCGCATGCTTGGTCTCGAGTGTGATGGGTTTAGTGTGGTTTCTTGACAATGGTGTGTCTTTTCATATGACCGAAGACAAAGATTTGTTTACTAATATGGATGAGAAAGATCTTGGAGTGCACATTGAGATGGGCGATGATGGTAGATACAGTGCGACTGGTATCAGTACCATTTCCTTTGAGAGGGAGTTTTGTAAACCCTTCGTATTGAAGGAATTTATGCATGTTCCAGGATTGAAGAAGAATCTGATCTCGGTGGCCATGTTAGAAGACAAGGGATATGATGTTGTCTTTAGCGAGGGAAAGGTTTTCCTGTGCAGTAAGGCATCTGGTGAAACCTGGAGGATAGGGGTTTGAGTTAAGAACCTTTATCAATTGCAGGTAGATGGATGTGCAGCAATGGTAGGCGAGGTAGAAGGAGTGGTAAGCCAGGATGAGGGTGATCTATGGCACAGGAGATTGGGCCATCTTCACCATGGTGCTTTGAAAATTTTGCAGCAAATTTATACCGGGCTTCCCAAAGGTACACTTGTGCAGTCAGATCAGTGCAAGGGATGTACTTTGGGAAAATTTGTGAAAGCCACCTTTCACGAGAAGGATAGTCGCACCATGATGATCCTTGAGAGAATTCACATAGACGTGTGTGGACCTTTCTCAGTAGGTTCGACAACAATGCATAGGTACTATGTGATATTTGTTGCTGATTTTTCTCATAAGTGCTGGATCTTCTTCATGCAGAAGAAAAGCGAGACATACTCAAAGTTCTGTGAGTTCAAGGCATTGGTTGAGAAAGAATTGGGGAAGCAGGTGAAGGTTCTTAGGAGAAAAAATGGTGGTGAATTCATCTCTGGCGAATTCAAGGACTTTTTCAGCGCAGAAGGAATTCGAAGAGAGCTCATAGTGCCCCATAACTTACAGCAGAATGGGGTCGCTGACCGGAAGAGCAAAACGATCGTGGGTGTTGCACGTGTGATGTTGCATGATCAGGGCCTTCCCATACACTTGTGGTATGAGGCATGCAATACTGTTGTTTATGTGCAAAACCATTGTCCTCACAAGATACTTGGCATGAGTACACCAGAGGAGTCGTTTTTTGGTAAGAGGCTTGATATTTCCCATTTGAGAATTTTTGGTTCACCTCTTTACATTCATGTGACGAAGGATGCCGGGAAGAAGCCAGAGCTGACCGTAGAGGTTGGGATATTTTTGGGGTACACTGATACACCCTACAACTATCGTGTGTATTTTCCAGACAGTCACAAGACTGTTGTGCGACGGGATATCAAATTTCATGAGGAGAAAACCATGAAGTGTTCGCTTGAGAGGGAGCCACACTTTCATGCAGATGAGGAGCTATTAGTTCCTAAGGATGAGCCTCAGGATGTGGATCAGCCACAAGAGGAGGTTCATGGAGTGGAAGATACCACTCATGCAGCGCCAACCATCAAAGTGTGGAAGTGCACAACAGAAGCTGAGTGACTGATTCAGGATGCAGAGAATATTGTAGGAGCACCTACATCACAGCGCAGACAGAGACAGTCACCTGACTAGTATACTGGATACATGGCTCTTATGAGTAAGTGTATCGTGACAGAGCCATCCTCTTTCGAGGAAGTTGTGGAGGACCCTACATGGGTAGATGCCATGGTGGAAGAGTATGATTCGATTATCAGAAACAATGCCTGGGATAATGTCCCAAGGGTGGAAGGGAAATCAGTGTTAGGTTCAAGATGGATCCACAAAGTGAAGCAAGCAGCTGACGGGAGTGTGGAGAAGTATAAGGCAAGATTTTTTTCCCGAGGCTTCTCACAGATTGAGGGGATTGATTATGAGGAAACCTTTGCACCTGTCGCAAGGTATTCTTCCATACAGATAATTCTTGCTCTCTCAACGCAGATGGGGTGGCATATTCATCAAATGGATGTGAAGAATTCATTCCTCAACGGAGTGATTGAGGAGGAGGTGTACATAGAGCAGCCTGAAGGTCTCGAGATCTTCAGCAGTGAGTTGCATGTGTGCAGGCTCAAAAGAGCGCTTTATGGGTTTAAACAAGTACCTCATTCTTGGTACACACAGATAGATAGTTATTTCACCAGACTTGGATTCTCCAAGAGTGAGGTGGATCCAAACCTATACCAGATTGTGGTGGAGGGTAAGTTGTTGATCATTGTACTTTATGTAGATGATTTCATTCTGATAGGTGATGAACTGTTGATACACTCATGTAAGGGTGATCTTGCAAAGGAGTTTGAGATGAAGGACTTGGGCCTCCTTCATTATTTCCTGGGATTGGAAATTTGGCATCGCAGTGATGGATTGTTTCTATCTCAAGGCAAGTATGCCCAGGGGATACTAGAGAAGTTCAAAATGCATGGATGCAAGCCTATCAAAACTCCTCTTCCTGGTGGATGGAGGAAAGAGGATGCTACATCAGCAGAGGTAGTGGATGCCACTGTTTATTGACAGTTGGTGGGGTCGCTTATGTATCTAGTCAATACACGACCTCACATATGCTATGCTATTAACCAGCTTTCACAAGCTATGGTTAAGCCTATCAAGCTCTTTTGGAAGGCAGGAAAGCAAGTATTGAGATATCTCAGAGGCACATCGGGATATGGATTATGGTACAGACAGTCGGATGAGGTGAAGCTGTGTGGCTTCACGAATGCAGATTGGGCAGGAAGCCCAACAGAGAGGAAGAGCACATTTGGAGGGATTTTTAGTATCGGGTCGACAAAATTTTCTTGGTACAACAGGAAGGAGAGATCCATGGCACTCAGTTCAGTGGAGGCCGATTATATGGCAGTGAGTTTGGCTGCATGCGAGGCTATATGGATGAGGAAGATCCTGGTCAGGTTTTTCAGTTCACACTTAGATCCTACTGTGATATATTGTGATAATTAGAGTTGCATCAAACTCTCAGTTAATCCAGTATTTCATGATAGATCTCAACACATTGACATCTGGTATCATCATATTAGAGATTGTGTGTAGCGGAAGATCATGTTACTTTCATACATTCATACAGAGGATCAGGATGCTGATATCTTGACGAAGGCACTCATCAAGAGAAAATTTGAATACCACAGGGGCAGGATCGAGGTGGCAGATAATCCCTATCTTGTTGAGAGGGAGTGCTGAGATTGCAACAAGATGATGAGCTTAGTGGAAAGAAGTCGCCTTCACTAAGTGGGCCTGTAGGTTATTTTTGGTGCAAGTCTATTTTTAGACATGTCGATTATATTCTATGAGTTGTAGGATGCTATTTGTGGATGGTTGGTCAAGTTGGAAAAATAGATGGACTTCTATTTTTAGACATATTGGGCGGAATCTATTTTTAGATTGCCAGTCTAAAATAGATATGTCGAATATTATTAGCTCTTAATAATATTTGGACTATAAACATTATCTTATTCTCTTGGAGAATTGCCATGCATTTTCAGATCTGGCACAAGAGCTGACAGAAGGAATTATGCTATTCCTAAGGGTTAAGTGGAGCTATTTCATGGATACTTCAGCTAGAACTCATGTGACAGAGTTTGGTGGAGTTATTGAGGTAGTTGGTGGAGTTGTGTTCAGTTTAACTGGGTTAAACATAGTTGAGCTATTTGTATCTAGTCTAACTATTTGATACACTAGTGAGAGTGGTGTGAATTAATTATTAATTAATTCACTAATTATTAACTCATTAATCAACAAAATATTACATTAGTTAACTATAGTGCATGGACAATTTCAGTGGAGACCAATGAAGAGGTAGGTGAAAGAGCAATGTGACTATCAGTTGTGACTATAGTGTTGCATGTTTTGCAACACACAGTGGTTGGATATGCCAATGAGGATTGCGTGAGCAAGGCTAGACCAATTCGAGTTCATTCAGAGCCATTCTTCAGCAGTGATTGCGCAGTAGAGGCAGGCTAGTAGGTGGCAAATATTGGAGCATGTGATTTTCTAGATCAGACCTGATTAGTGTGTAGAAATTGGAGATTGTACTGATAGCTTATGAGGGGCTTTGTATGATTATTGTTACATGATCTCTAGGAAATATAATATACATATAGTTGGGGGTTTTCAGCTTTAAGCTTTCCCATAAATACTGTGTTCATATGTGTTAGTATGAATCCTTTGTCGAAGTGTATGAAAAAGGACCACTTTAGCTACGCATAACTAATAGCCCTAACAACAAAAGTGGTTGCCAATATCTTCAGATATGCGGTTATTAGAACAAGAAAAGAGCTGCAAAAAACTAGATCTATACATGAAAAGACATTAAACAGTAAAAACAAGGGTTTGCTCCATATACCAATAGACAAGACAAGAACAATTTTTGAAAGAATTTTTATATTAATTGGGCACTTGGGAGGAAAACAAGAAGGCGTATCCAATTCTCCTCAGTGGGATGGGTTCTTGGAAGTCCTCAGCACTTCAGATCTAAGATTTCTCTCTCTTGTTGGTGTAGAAAACCCACACAAAGAATAGAACTCAAAGGGAGCTCACACAGCAAATGGTAGAAAAGAATGACCAAGTGTATAGATCCAGAGTGATCTAATAGGCAACAAAAGGTGAAGAATGGTAGGAAAAACCCTCCTATTTATAACAAAATATTGGGTCATTCTAGATCTTTGGTGCATGGGTTAACCAGATCTAGATCCACTTTTTATGGAATATTTTATTATATTTGTTGGAGGGAAAAGGTATTTGACTTGGGTCAAATCCCTTAATTAGTTAAAAATAAATAAATAAATGATGTATTTATCTTTTTAAGGAAGCGGTTAGAAGATAATCAAATAAATAAGGATTTATTTAATTATTTAAGGAAGTGGTTGAAAGATAATTAAATAAATAATGATTTATCTAATTATTTGTGGGTGATTTGGCCATATTTAATAAGGAATATTATCTAAATAAGATTTAAATAATTATTCCTAGAAAATAATAAGATAGATAAAGGTTTATCTAATTAATTTCTTTTTTTTGGGTTAAACATGACTGGGAATAATAATTAAATTATGGTTTAATTAATTATTCCATGAGGAAAATCAAACAAATATAGGTTTGTTTAATATTTCCTTTTGGGG